>CM051241.1:10112831-10446328 GCA_027917425.1 Gastrophryne carolinensis | reverse complement strand
CGAGAGAGGCGAGTGGAGCGGGGCCACCTCGAGAGAGGCGAGTGGAGCGGGGCCACCTCGAGAGAGGCGAGTGGAGCGGGGCCACCTCGAGAGAGGCGAGTGGAGCGGGGCCACCTCGAGAGAGGCGAGTGGAGCGGGGCCACTCGAGAGAGGCGAGTGGAGCGGGGCCACCTCGAGAGAGGCGAGTGGAGCGGGGCCACCTCGAGAGAGGCGAGTGGTGCGGGGCCACCTCGAGAGAGGCGAGTGGAGCGGGGCCACCTCGAGAGAGGCGAGTGGAGCGGGGCCACCTCGAGAGAGAGCAGAGAGGCGAGTGGAGCGGGGCCACCTCGAGAGAGCAGAGAGGCGAGTGGAGCGGGGCCACCTCGAGAGAGAGAGAGAGAGGCGAGTGGAGCGGGGCCACCTCGAGAGAGCAGAGAGGCGAGTGAAGCGGGGGCCACCTCGAGAGAGAGCAGAGAGGCGAGTGGAGCGGGGCCACCTCGAGAGAGAGCAGAGAGGCGAGTGGAGCGGGGCCACCTCGAGAGAGAGAGAGAGCAGAGAGGCGAGTGGAGGGGGGCCACCTCGAGAGAGAGAGAGAGCAGAGAGGCGAGTGGAGCGGGGCCACCTCGAGAGAGCAGAGAGGCGAGTGGAGCGGGGCCACCTCGAGAGAGAGAGAGCAGAGAGGCGAGTGGAGCGGGGCCACCTTGAGGGAGAGCAGAGAGGCGAGTGGAACGGGGCCACCTTGAGGGAGAGCAGAGAGGCGAGTGGAGCGGGACCACCTTGAGAGAGCAGAGAGGCGAGTGGAGCGGGGCCACCTTGAGAGAGCAGAGAGGCGAGTGGTGCGGGGCCACCTTGAGGGAGAGCAGAGAGGCGAGTGGTGCGGGGCCACCTTGAGGGAGCAGAGAGGCGAGTGGAGCGGGGCCACCTTGAGAGAGCAGAGAGGCGAGTGGAGCGGGGCCACCTTGGGAGAGCAGAGAGGCGAGTGGAGCGGGGCCACCTTGGGAGAGCAGAGAGGCGAGTGGAGCGGGGCCACCTTGAGAGAGCAGAGAGGCGAGTGGAGCGGGGCCACCTTGAGAGAGCAGAGAGGCGAGTGGAGCGGGCCACCTCGAGAGAGAGCAGAGAGGCGAGTGGAGCGGGGCCACCTCGAGAGAGAGAGAGAGCAGAGAGGCGAGTGGAGGGGGGGCCACCTCGAGAGAGAGGAGAGAGCAGAGAGGCGAGTGGAGCGGGGCCACCTCGAGAGAGAGAGAGCAGAGAGGCGAGTGGAGCGGGGCCACCTCGAGAGAGAGAGAGCAGAGAGGCGAGTGGAGCGGGGCCACCTTGAGGGATAGCAGAGAGGCGAGTGGAACGGGGCCACCTTGAGGGAGAGCAGAGAGGCGAGTGGAACGGGGGCCACCTTGAGGGAGAGCAGAGAGGCGAGTGGAGCGGGACCACCTTGAGAGAGCAGAGAGGCGAGTGGAGCGGGGCCACCTTGAGAGAGCAGAGAGGCGAGTGGTGCGGGGCCACCTTGAGGGAGAGCAGAGAGGCGAGTGGAGCGGGGCCACCTTGAGAGAGCAGAGAGGCGAGTGGAGCGGGGCCACCTTGAGAGAGCAGAGAGGCGAGTGGAGCGGGGCCACCTTGGGAGAGCAGAGAGGCGAGTGGAGCGGGGCCACCTTGGGAGAGCAGAGAGGCGAGTGGAGCGGGGCCACCTTGAGAGAGCAGAGAGGCGAGTGGAGCGGGGCCACCTTGAGAGAGCAGAGAGGCGAGTGGAGCGGGCCACCTTGAGAGAGCAGAGAGGCGAGTGGAGCGGGGCCACCTCGAGAGAGCAGAGAGGCGAGTGGAGCGGGGCCACCTCGAGAGAGAGCAGAGAGGCGAGTGGAGCGGGACCACCTTGAGAGAGCAGAGAGGCGAGTGGAGCGGGGCCACCTTGAGAGAGCAGAGAGGCGAGTGGTGCGGGGCCACCTTGAGGGAGAGCAGAGAGGCGAAGTGGTGCGGGGCCACCTTGAGGGAGCAGAGAGGCGAGTGGAGCGGGGGCCACCTTGAGAGAGCAGAGAGGCGAGTGGAGCGGGGCCACCTTGGGAGAGCAGAGAGGCGAGTGGAGCGGGGCCACCTTGGGAGAGCAGAGAGGCGAGTGGAGCGGGGCCACCTTGAGAGAGCAGAGAGGCGAGTGGAGCGGGGCCACCTTGAGAGAGCAGAGAGGCGAGTGGAGCGGGGCCACCTCGAGAGAGAGCAGAGAGGCGAGTGGAGCGGGGCCACCTCGAGAGAGAGAGAGAGCAGAGAGGCGAGTGGAGGGGGGGCCACCTCGAGAGAGAGAGAGAGCAGAGAGGCGAGTGGAGCGGGGCCACCTCGAGAGAGAGAGAGCAGAGAGGCGAGTGGAGCGGGGCCACCTCGAGAGAGAGAGAGCAGAGAGGCGAGTGGAGCGGGGCCACCTTGAGGGAGAGCAGAGAGGCGAGTGGAACGGGGCCACCTTGGGAGAGCAGAGAGGCGAGTGGAGCGGGGCCACCTTGAGAGAGCAGAGAGGCGAGTGGAGCGGGGCCACCTTGAGAGAGCAGAGAGGCGAGTGGAGCGGGGCCACCTTGAGAGAGCAGAGAGGCGAGTGGAGCGGGGCCACCTCGAGAGAGCAGAGAGGCGAGTGGAGCGGGGCCACCTCGAGAGAGAGAGAGCAGAGAGATGAGTGGAGCGGGGCCACCTCGAGAGAGAGAGAGAGGCGAGTGGAGCGGGGCCACCTCGAGAGAGAGAGAGAGGGCGAGTGGAGCGGGGCCACCTCGAGAGAGGCGAGTGGAGCGGGGCCACCTCGAGAGAGGCGAGTGGAGCGGGGCCACCTCGAGAGAGGCGAGTGGGAGCGGGGCCACCTCGAGAGAGGCGAGTGGAGCGGGGCCACCTCGAGAGAGGCGAGTGGAGCGGGGCCACCTCGAGAGAGGCGAGTGGAGCGGGGCCACCTCGAGAGAGGCGAGTGGAGCGGGGCCACCTCGAGAGAGGCGAGTGGAGCGGGGCCACCTCGAGAGAGGCGAGTGGAGCGGGGCCACCTCGAGAGAGGCGAGTGGAGCGGGGCCACCTCGAGAGAGGCGAGTGGAGCGGGGCCACCTCGAGAGAGGCGAGTGGAGCGGGGCCACCTCGCGAGAGAGAGCAGAGAGGCGAGTGGAGCGGGGCCACCTCGCGAGAGAGAGCAGAGAGGCGAGTGGAGCGGGCCACCTCGCGAGAGAGAGCAGAGAGGCGAGTGGAGCGGGGCCACCTCGCGAGAGAGAGCAGAGAGGCGAGTGGAGCGGGGCCACCTCGCGAGAGAGAGCAGAGAGGCGAGTGGAGCGGGGCCACCTCGCGAGAGAGAGCAGAGAGGCGAGTGGAGCGGGGCCACCTCGCGAGAGAGAGCAGAGAGGCGAGTGGAGCGGGGCCACCTCGCGAGAGAGAGCAGAGAGGCGAGTGGAGCGGGGCCACCTCGCGAGAGAGAGCAGAGAGGCGAGTGGAGCGGGGCCACCTCGCGAGAGAGAGCAGAGAGGCGAGTGGAGCGGGGGCCACCTCGCGAGAGAGAGCAGAGAGGCGAGTGGAGCGGGGCCACCTCGCGAGGGAGAGCAGAGAGGCGAGTGGAGCGGGGCCACCTCGCGAGGGAGAGCAGAGAGGCGAGTGGAGCGGGGCCACCTCGAGGGAGAGCAGAGAGGCGAGTGGAGCGGGGCCACCTCGAGGGAGAGCAGAGAGGCGAGTGGAGCGGGGCCACCTCGAGGGAGAGCAGAGAGGCGAGTGGAGCGGGGCCACCTCGAGGGAGAGCAGAGAGGCGAGTGGAGCGGGGCCACCTCGAGGTGAGAGCAGAGAGGCGAGTGGAGCGGGGCCACCTCGAGGGAGAGCAGAGAGGCGAGTGGAGCGGGGCCACCTCGAGGGAGAGCAGAGAGGCGAGTGGAGCGGGGCCACCTCGAGAGAGAGAGAGAGGCGAGTGGAGCGGGGCCACCTCGAGAGAGAGAGAGAGGCGAGTGGAGCGGGGCCACCTCGAGAGAGAGAGAGAGGCGAGTGGAGCGGGGGCCACCTCGAGAGAGAGAGAGAGAGGCGAGTGGAGCAGGGCCACCTCGAGAAGGGGAAAGAGATGAGGTCGGGAAGAGAGGAACGGGCGAAGAGAAGAGAAGAGAGAGAGGCGAGTGGAGCGGGGCCACCTCGAGAGAGAGAGAGAGGCGAGTGGAGCGGGGCCACCTCGAGAGAGGCGAGTGGAGCGGGGCCACCTCGAGAGAGGCGAGTGGAGCGGGGCCACCTCGAGAGAGGCGAGTGGAGCGGGGCCACCTCGAGAGAGAGAGAGAGAGCAGAGAGGCGAGTGGAGCGGGGCCACCTCGAGAGAGAGAGAGAAAGCAGAGAGGCGAGTGGAGGGGGGGCCACCCCGAGAGAGAGAGAGCAGAGAGGCGAGTGGAGCGGGGCCACCTCGAGAGAGAGAGAGCAGAGAGGCGAGTGGAGCGGGGCCACCTCGAGGAGAGAGAGAGAAAGCAGAGAGGCGAGTGGAGCGGGGCCACCTCGAGAGAGAGAGAGAAAGCAGAGAGGCGAGTGGAGGGGGGCCACCTCGAGAGAGAGAGAGGCGAGTGGAGCGGGGCCACCTCGAGAGAGAGAGAGCAGAGAGGCGAGTGGAGCGGGGCCACCTGGCGAGTGGAGCGGGGCCACCTCGAGAGAGAGAGAGCAGAGAGGCGAGTGGAGCGGGGCCACCTCGAGAGAGAGAGAGCAGAGAGGCGAGTGGAGCGGGGCCACCTCGCGAGAGAGAGCAGAGAGGCGAGTGGAGCGGGGCCACCTCGCGAGAGAGAGCAGAGAGGCGAGATGGAGCGGGGCCACCTCGCGAGAGAGAGCAGAGAGGCGAGTGGAGCGGGGCCACCTCGCGAGAGAGAGCAGAGAGGCGAGTGGAGCGGGGCCACCTCGCGAGAGAGAGCAGAGAGGCGAGTGGAGCGGGGCCACCTCGCGAGAGAGAGCAGAGAGGCGAGTGGAGCGGGGCCACCTCGCGAGAGAGAGCAGAGAGGCGAGTGGAGTGGGGCCACCTCGCGAGAGAGAGCAGAGAGGCGAGTGGAGCGGGGGCCACCTCGCGAGAGAGAGCAGAGAGGCGAGTGGAGCGGGGCCACCTCGCGAGAGAGAGCAGAGAGGCGAGTGGAGCGGGGCCACCTCGCGAGAGAGGCAGAGAGGCGAGTGGAGCGGGGCCACCTCGCGAGAGAGAGCAGAGAGGCGAGTGGAGCGGGGCCACCTCGCGAGAGAGAGAGAAAGCAGAGAGGCGAGTGGAGCGGGGGCCACCTCGAGAGAGAGAAAGCAGAGAGGCGAGTGGAGCGGGGCCACCTCGAGGAGAGCAGAGAGGCGAGTGGAGCGGGGCCACCTCGAGGGAGAGCAGAGAGGCGAGTGGAGCGGGGCCACCTCGAGGGAGAGCAGAGAGGCGAGTGGAGCGGGGCCACCTCGAGAGAGAGAGAGGCGAGTGGAGCGGGGCCACCTCGAGAGAGAGAGAGGCGAGTGGAGCGGGGCCACCTCGAGAGAGAGAGAGAGGCGAGTGGAGCGGGGCCACCTCGAGAGAGAGAGGCGAGTGGAGCGGGGCCACCTCGAGAGAGAGAGAGAGGCGAGTGGAGCGGGGCCACCTCGAGAGAGAGAGAGAGGCGAGTGGAGCGGGGCCACCTCGAGAGATGAGAGAGGCGAGTGGAGCGGGGCCACCTCGAGAGAGAGAGAGGCGAGTGGAGCGGGGCCACCTCGAGAGAGAGAGAGGCGAGTGGAGCGGGGCCACCTCGAGAGAGGCGAGTGGAGCGGGGCCACCTCGAGAGAGGCGAGTGGAGCGGGGGCCACCTCGAGAGAGGCGAGTGGAGCGGGGCCACCTCGAGAGAGGCGAGTGGAGCGGGGCCACCTCGAGAGAGGCGAGTGGAGCGGGGCCACCTCGAGAGAGGCGAGTGGAGCGGGGCCACCTCGAGAGAGAGAGAGAGAGCAGAGAGGCGAGTGGAGCGGGGCCACCTCGAGAGAGAGAGAGAGCAGAGAGGCGAGTGGAGCGGGGCCACCTCGAGAGAGAGCAGAGAGGCGAGTGGAGCGGGGCCACCTCGAGAGAGAGAGAGAGAGCAGAGAGGCGAGTGGAGCGGGGCCACCTCGAGAGAGAGAGCAGAGAGGCGTGTGGAGCGGGGCCACCTCGAGAGAGGCGAGTGGAGCGGGGCCACCTCGAGAGAGGCGAGTGGAGCGGGGCCACCTCGAGAGAGGCGAGTGGAGCGGGCCACTCGAGAGAGGCGAGGGAGCGGGGCCACCTCGAGAGAGAGAGCAGAGAGGCGTGTGGAGCGGGGCCACCTCGAGAGAGGCGAGTGGAGCGGGGCCACCTCGAGAGAGGCGAGTGGAGCGGGGCCACCTCGAGAGAGGCGAGTGGAGCGGGGCCACCTCGAGAGAGGCGAGTGGAGCGGGGCCACCTCGAGGGAGAGCAGAGAGGCGAGTGGAGCGGGGCCACCTCGAGGGAGAGCAGAGAGGCGAGTGGAGCGGGGCCACCTCGAGGGAGAGCAGAGAGGCGAGTGGAGCGGGGCCACCTCGAGAGAGAGAGAGGCGAGTGGAGCGGGGCCACCTCGAGAGAGAGAGAGGCGAGTGGAGCGGGGCCACCTCGAGAGAGAGAGAGAGGCGAGTGGAGCGGGGCCACCTCGAGAGAGAGAGGCGAGTGGAGCGGGGCCACTCGAGAGAGAGAGAGAGGCGAGTGGAGCGGGGCCACCTCGAGAGAGAGAGAGAGGCGAGTGGAGCGGGGCCACCTCGAGAGAGAGAGAGGCGAGTGGAGCGGGGCCACCTCGAGAGAGAGAGAGGCGAGTGGAGCGGGGCCACCTCGAGAGAGAGAGAGGCGAGTGGAGCGGGGCCACCTCGAGAGAGGCGAGTGGAGCGGGGCCACCTCGAGAGAGGCGAGTGGAGCGGGGCCACCTCGAGAGAGGCGAGTGGAGCGGGGCCACCTCGAGAGAGGCGAGTGGAGCGGGGCCACCTCGAGAGAGGCGAGTGGAGCGGGGCCACCTCGAGAGAGGCGAGTGGAGCGGGGGCCACCTCGAGAGAGAGAGAGAGCGAGAGGCGAGTGGAGCGGGGCCACCTCGAGAGAGAGAGAGAGAGCAGAGAGGCGAGTGGAGCGGGGCCACCTCGAGAGAGAGCAGAGAGGCGAGTGGAGCGGGGCCACCTCGAGAGAGAGAGAGAGAGCAGAGAGGCGAGTGGAGCGGGGCCACCTCGAGAGAGAGAGCAGAGAGGCGTGTGGAGCGGGGCCACCTCGAGAGAGGCGAGTGGAGCGGGGCCACCTCGAGAGAGGCGAGTGGAGCGGGGCCACCTCGAGAGAGGCGAGTGGAGCGGGGCCACCTCGAGAGAGGCGAGTGGAGCGGGGCCACCTCGAGAGAGAGAGCAGCGAGGCGTGTGGAGCGGGGCCACCTCGAGAGAGGCGAGTGGAGCGGGGCCACCTCGAGAGAGGCGAGTGGAGCGGGCCACCTCGAGAGAGGCGAGTGGAGCGGGGCCACCTCGAGAGAGGCGAGTGGAGCGGGGCCACTCGAGAGAGGCGAGTGGAGCGGGGCCACCTCGAGAGAGGCGAGTGGAGCGGGGCCACCTCGAGAGAGGCGAGTGGAGCGGGGCCACCTCGAGAGGGCGAGTGGAGCGGGGCCACCTCGAGAGAGGCGAGTGGAGCGGGGCCACCTCGAGAGAGGCGAGTGGAGCGGGGCCACCTCGAGAGAGGCGAGTGGAGCGGGGCCACCTCGAGAGAGAGCCAGAGAGGCGAGTGGAGCGGGGCCACCTCGAGAGAGCAGAGAGGCGAGTGGAGCGGGGCCACCTCGAGAGAGAGAGAGAGAGAGGCGAGTGGAGCGGGGCCACCTCGAGAGAGCAGAGAGGCGAGTGAAGCGGGGCCACCTCGAGAGAGAGCAGAGAGGCGAGTGGAGCGGGGCACCTCGAGAGAGAGCAGAGAGGCGAGTGGAGCGGGGCCACCTCGAGAGAGAGAGAGAGCAGAGAGGCGAGTGGAGGGGGCCACCTCGAGAGAGAGAGAGAGCAGAGAGGCGAGTGGAGCGGGGCCACCTCGAGAGAGCAGAGAGGCGAGTGGAGCGGGGCCACCTCGAGAGAGAGAGAGCAGAGAGGCGAGTGGAGCGGGGCCACCTTGAGGGAGAGCAGAGAGGGCGAGTGGAACGGGGCCACCTTGAGGGGAGAGCAGAGAGGCGAGTGGAGCGGGACCACCTTGAGAGAGCAGAGAGGCGAGTGGAGCGGGGCCACCTTGAGAGAGCAGAGAGGCGAGTGGTGCGGGGCCACCTTGAGGGAGAGCAGAGAGGCGAGTGGTGCGGGGCCACCTTGAGGGAGCAGAGAGGCGAGTGGAGCGGGGCCACCTTGAGAGAGCAGAGAGGCGAGTGGAGCGGGGCCACCTTGGGGAGAGCAGAGAGGCGAGTGGAGCGGGGCCACCTTGGGAGAGCAGAGAGGCGAGTGGAGCGGGGGCCACCTTGAGAGAGCAGAGAGGCGAGTGGAGCGGGGCCACCTTGAGAGAGCAGAGAGGCGAGTGGAGCGGGGCCACCTCGAGAGAGAGCAGAGAGGCGAGTGGAAGCGGGGGCCACCTCGAGAAGAGAGAGAGAGCAGAGAGGCGAGTGGAGGGGGGGCCACCTCGAGAGAGAGAGAGAGCAGAGAGGCGAGTGGAGCGGGGCCACCTCGAGAGAGAGAGAGCAGAGAGGCGAGTGGAGCGGGGCCACCTCGAGAGAGAGAGAGCAGAGAGGCGAGGGAGCGGGGCCACCTTGAGGGATAGCAGAGAGGCGAGTGGAACGGGGCCACCTTGAGGGAGAGCAGAGAGGCGAGTGGAACGGGGCCACCTTGAGGGAGAGCAGAGAGGCGAGTGGGAGCGGGACCACCTTGAGAGAGCAGAGAGGCGAGTGGAGCGGGGCCACCTTGAGAGAGCAGAGAGGCGAGTGGTGCGGGGCCACCTTGAGGGAGAGCAGAGAGGCGAGTGGAGCGGGGCCACCTTGAGAGAGCAGAGAGGCGAGTGGAGCGGGGCCACCTTGAGAGAGCAGAGAGGCGAGTGGAGCGGGGCCACCTTGGGAGAGCAGAGAGGCGAGTGGAGCGGGGCCACCTTGGGAGAGCAGAGAGGCGAGTGGAGCGGGGCCACCTTGAGAGAGCAGAGAGGCGAGTGGAGCGGGGCCACCTTGAGAGAGCAGAGAGGCGAGTGGAGCGGGGCCACCTTGAGAGAGCAGAGAGGCGAGTGGAGCGGGGCCACCTCGAGAGAGCAGAGAGGCGAGTGGAGCGGGGCCACCTCGAGAGAGAGCAGAGAGGCGAGTGGAGCGGGACCACCTTGAGAGAGCAGAGAGGCGAGTGGAGCGGGGCCACCTTGAGAGAGCAGAGAGGCGAGTGGTGCGGGGCCACCTTGAGGGAGAGCAGAGAGGCGAGTGGTGCGGGGCCACCTTGAGGAGCAGAGAGGCGAGTGAGGCGGGGCCACCTTGAGAGAGCAGAGAGGCGAGTGGAGCGGGGCCACCTTGGGAGAGCAGAGAGGCGAGTGGAGCGGGGCCACCTTGGGAGAGCAGAGAGGCGAGTGGAGCGGGGCCACCTTGAGAGAGCAGAGAGGCGAGTGGAGCGGGGCCACCTTGAGAGAGCAGAGAGGCGAGTGGAGCGGGGCCACCTCGAGAGAGAGCAGAGAGGCGAGTGGAGCGGGGGCCACCTCGAGAGAGAGAGAGAGCAGAGAGGCGAGTGGGAGGGGGGGGCCACCTCGAGAGAGAGAGAGAGCAGAGAGGCGAGTGGAGCGGGGCCACCTCGAGAGAGAGAGAGCAGAGAGGCGAGTGGAGCGGGGCCACCTCGAGAGAGAGAGAGCAGAGAGGCGAGTGGAGCGGGGCCACCTTGAGGAGAGCAGAGAGGCGAGTGGAACGGGGCCACCTTGAGGGAGAGCAGAGAGGCGAGTGGAACGGGGCCACCTTGAGGGAGAGCAGAGAGGCGAGTGGAGCGGGACCACCTTGAGAGAGCAGAGAGGCGAGTGGAGCGGGGCCACCTTGAGAGAGCAGAGAGGCGAGTGGTGCGGGGCCACCTTGAGGGAGAGCAGAGAGGCGAGTGGAGCGGGGCCACCTTGAGAGAGCAGAGAGGCGAGTGGAGCGGGGGCCACCTTGAGAGAGCAGAGAGGCGAGTGGAGCGGGGCTACCTTGGGAGAGCAGAGAGGCGAGTGGAGCGGGGCTACCTTGGGAGAGCAGAGAGGCGAGTGGAGCGGGGCCACCTTGGGAGAGCAGAGAGGCGAGTGGAGCGGGGCCACCTTGAGAGAGCAGAGAGGCGAGTGGAGCGGGGCTACCTTGGGAGAGCAGAGAGGCGAGTGGAGCGGGGCCACCTTGGGAGAGCAGAGAGGCGAGTGGAGCGGGGCCACCTTGAGAGAGCAGAGAGGCGAGTGGAGCGGGGCCACCTTGAGAGAGCAGAGAGGCGAGTGGAGCGGGGCCACCTTGAGAGAGCAGAGAGGCGAGTGGAGCGGGGCCACCTCAAGAGAGCAGAGAGGCGAGTGGAGCGGGGCCACCTCGAGAGAGCAGAGAGGCGAGTGGAGCGGGGCCACCTCGAGAGAGAGAGAGAGAGGCGAGTGGAGCGGGGCCACCTCGAGAGAGCAGAGAGGCGAGTGGAGCGGGGCCACCTCGAGAGAGCAGAGAGGCGAGTGGAGCGGGGCCACCTCGAGAGAGCAGAGAGGCGAGTGGAGCGGGGCCACCTCGAGAGAGCAGAGAGGCGAGTGGAGCGGGGCCACCTCGAGAGAGCAGAGAGGCGAGTGGAGCGGGGCCACCTCGAGAGAGCAGAGAGGCGAGTGGAGCGGGGCCACCTCGAGAGAGAGAGAGAGAGGCGAGTGGAGCGGGGCCACCTCGAGAGAGCAGAGAGGCGAGTGAAGCGGGGCCACCTCGAGAGAGAGCAGAGAGGCGAGTGGAGCGGGGCCACCTCGAGAGAGAGCAGAGAGGCGAGTGGAGCGGGGCCACCTCGAGAGAGAGAGAGAGCAGAGAGGCGAGTGGAGGGGGGGCCACCTCGAGAGAGAGAGAGAGCAGAGAGGCGAGTGGAGGGGGGCCACCTCGAGAGAGCAGAGAGGCGAGTGGAGCGGGGCCACCTCGAGAGAGAGAGAGCAGAGAGGCGAGTGGAGCGGGGCCACCTTGAGGGAGAGCAGAGAGGCGAGTGGAACGGGGCCACCTTGAGGGAGAGCAGAGAGGCGAGTGGAGCGGGACCACCTTGAGAGAGCAGAGAGGCGAGTGGAGCGGGGCCACCTTGAGAGAGCAGAGAGGCGAGTGGTGCGGGGCCACCTTGAGGGAGAGCAGAGAGGCGAGTGGAGCGGGGCCACCTTGAGAGAGCAGAGAGGCGAGTGGAGCGGGGCCACCTTGAGAGAGCAGAGAGGCGAGTGGAGCGGGGCCACCTTGGGAGAGCAGAGAGGCGAGTGGAGCGGGGCCACCTTGGGAGAGCAGAGAGGCGAGTGGAGCGGGGCCACCTTGAGAGAGCAGAGAGGCGAGTGGAGCGGGGCCACCTTGAGAGAGCAGAGAGGCGAGTGGAGCGGGGCCACCTTGAGAGAGCAGAGAGGCGAGTGGAGCGGGGGCCACCTTGAGAGAGCAGAGAGGCGAGTGGAGCGGGGCCACCTCGAGAGAGAGCAGAGAGGCGAGTGGAGCGGGGCCACCTCGAGAGAGAGAGAGAGCAGAGAGGCGAGTGGAGGGGGGGCCACCTTGAGAGAGAGAGAGAGCAGAGAGGCGAGTGGAGCGGGGCCACCTCGAGAGAGAGAGAGCAGAGAGGCGAGTGGAGCGGGGCCACCTCGAGAGAGAGAGAGAGCAGAGAGGCGAGTGGAGCGGGGCCACCTCGAGAGAGAGAGAGCAGAGAGGCGAGTGGAGCGGGGCCACCTTGAGGGAGAGCAGAGAGGCGAGTGGAACGGGGCCACCTTGAGGGAGAGCAGAGAGGCGAGTGGAACGGGGCCACCTTGAGGGAGAGCAGAGAGGCGAGTGGAGCGGGACCACCTTGAGAGAGCAGAGAGGCGAGTGGAGCGGGGCCACCTTGAGAGAGCAGAGAGGCGAGTGGTGCGGGGCCACCTTGAGGGAGAGCAGAGAGGCGAGTGGAGCGGGGCCACCTTGAGAGAGCAGAGAGGCGAGTGGAGCGGGGCCACCTTGAGAGAGCAGAGAGGCGAGTGGAGCGGGGCCACCTTGGGAGAGCAGAGAGGCGAGTGGAGCGGGGCCACCTTGGGAGAGCAGAGAGGCGAGTGGAGCGGGGCCACCTTGAGAGAGCAGAGAGGCGAGTGGAGCGGGACCACCTTGAGAGAGCAGAGAGGCGAGTGGAGGGGGGGCCACCTCGAGAGAGCAGAGAGGCGAGTGGAGGGGGGGCCACCTCGAGAGAGCAGAGAGGCGAGTGGAGCGGGGCCACCTCGAGAGAGCAGAGAGGCGAGTGGAGCGGGGCCACCTCGAGAGAGCAGAGAGGCGAGTGGAGCGGGGCCACCTCGAGAGAGCAGAGAGGCGAGTGGAGCGGGGCCACCTCGAGAGAGAGCAGAGAGGCGAGTGGAGCGGGGCCACCTCGAGAGAGAGCAGAGAGGCGAGTGGAGCGGGGCCACCTCGAGAGAGAGAGAGAGCAGAGAGGCGAGTGGAGGGGGGCCACCTCGAGAGAGAGAGAGAGAGCAGAGAGGCGAGTGAAGGGGGGCCACCTCGAGAGAGCAGAGAGGCGAGTGGAGCGGGGCCACCTTGAGGGAGAGCAGAGAGGCGAGTGGAACGGGGCCACCTTGAGGGAGAGCAGAGAGGCGAGTGGAGCGGGACCACCTTGAGAGAGCAGAGAGGCGAGTGGAGCGGGGCCACCTTGAGAGAGCAGAGAGGCGAGTGGTGCGGGGCCACCTTGAGGGACAGCAGAGAGGCGAGTGGAGCGGGGCCACCTTGAGAGAGCAGAGAGGCGAGTGGAGCGGGGCCACCTTGAGAGAGCAGAGAGGCGAGTGGAGCGGGGCCACCTTGGGAGAGCAGAGAGGCGAGTGGAGCGGGGCCACCTTGGGAGAGCAGAGAGGCGAGTGGAGCGGGGCCACCTTGAGAGAGCAGAGAGGCGAGTGGAGCGGGGCCACCTTGAGAGAGCAGAGAGGCGAGTGGAGCGGGGCCACCTTGAGAGAGCAGAGAGGCGAGTGGAGCGGGGCCACCTCGAGAGAGAGCAGAGAGGCGAGTGGAGCGGGGCCACCTCGAGAGAGAGAGAGAGCAGAGAGGCGAGTGGAGGGGGGGCCACCTTGAGAGAGAGCAGAGAGGCGAGTGGAGCGGGGCCACCTCGAGAGAGAGAGAGCAGAGAGGCGAGTGGAGCGGGGCCACCTCGAGAGAGAGAGAGCAGAGAGGCGAGTGGAGCGGGGCCACCTTGAGGGAGAGCAGAGAGGCGAGTGGAACGGGGCCACCTTGAGGGAGAGCAGAGAGGCGAGTGGAACGGGGCCACCTTGAGGGAGAGCAGAGAGGCGAGTGGAGCGGGACCACCTTGAGAGAGCAGAGAGGCGAGTGGAGCGGGGCCACCTTGAGAGAGCAGAGAGGCGAGTGGTGCGGGGCCACCTTGAGGGAGAGCAGAGAGGCGAGTGGAGCGGGGCCACCTTGAGAGAGCAGAGAGGCGAGTGGAGCGGGGCAACCTTGAGAGAGCAGAGAGGCGAGTGGAGCGGGGCCACCTTGGGAGAGCAGAGAGGCGAGTGGAGCGGGGCCACCTTGGGAGAGCAGAGAGGCGAGTGGAGCGGGGCCACCTTGGGAGAGCAGAGAGGCGAGTGGAGCGGGGCCACCTTGAGAGAGCAGAGAGGCGAGTGGAGCGGGGCCACCTTGAGAGAGCAGAGAGGCGAGTGGAGCGGGGCCACCTTGAGAGAGCAGAGAGGCGAGTGGAGCGGGGCCACCTTGAGAGAGCAGAGAGGCGAGTGGAGCGGGGCCACCTTGAGAGAGCAGAGAGGCGAGTGGAGCGGGGCCACCTCGAGAGAGAGCAGAGAGGCGAGTGGAGCGGGGCCACCTCGAGAGAGAGAGAGAGCAGAGAGGCGAGTGGAGGGGGGGCCACCTCGAGAGAGAGAGAGGCGAGTGGAGCGGGGCCACCTCGAGAGAGCGAGAGCAGAGAGGCGAGTGGAGCGGGGCCACCTCGAGAGAGAGAGAGCAGAGAGGCGAGTGGAGCGGGGCCACCTCGAGAGAGAGAGAGAGAGGCGAGTGGAGCGGGGCCACCTCGAGAGAGCAGAGAGGCGAGTGGAGCGGGGCCACCTCGAGAGAGCAGAGAGGCGAGTGGAGCGGGGCCACCTCGAGAGAGCAGAGAGGCGAGTGGAGCGGGGCCACCTCGAGAGAGAGAGAGAGAGGCGAGTGGAGCGGGGCCACCTCGAGAGAGCAGAGAGGCGAGTGAAGCAGGGCCACCTCGAGAGAGAGCAGAGAGGCGAGTGGAGCGGGGCCACCTCGAGAGAGAGAGAGAGCAGAGAGGCGAGTGGAGGGGGGCCACCTCGAGAGAGAGCAGAGAGGCGAGTGGAGGGGGGCCACCTCGAGAGAGCAGAGAGGCGAGTGGAGCGGGGCCACCTCGAGAGAGAGAGAGCAGAGAGGCGAGTGGAGCGGGGCCACCTTGAGGGAGAGCAGAGAGGCGAGTGGAACGGGGCCACCTTGAGGGAGAGCAGAGAGGCGAGTGGAGCGGGACCACCTTGAGAGAGCAGAGAGGCGAGTGGAGCGGGGCCACCTTGAGAGAGCAGAGAGGCGAGTGGTGCGGGGCCACCTTGAGGGAGAGCAGAGAGGCGAGTGGAGCGGGGCCACCTTGAGAGAGCAGAGAGGCGAGTGGAGCGGGGCCACCTTGAGAGAGCAGAGAAGCGAGTGGAGCGGGGCCACCTTGGGAGAGCAGAGAGGCGAGTGGAGCGGGGCCACCTTGGGAGAGCAGAGAGGCGAGTGGAGCGGGGCCACCTTGAGAGAGCAGAGAGGCGAGTGGAGCGGGGCCACCTTGAGAGAGCAGAGAGGCGAGTGGAGCGGGGCCACCTCGAGAGAGAGAGAGAGCAGAGAGGCGAGTGGAGGGGGGGGCCACCTTGAGAGAGAGAGAGAGAGCAGAGAGGCGAGTGGAGCGGGGCCACCTCGAGAGAGAGAGAGCAGAGAGGCGAGTGGAGCGGGGCCACCTCGAGAGAGAGAGAGCAGAGAGGCGAGTGGAGCGGGGCCACCTCGAGAGAGAGAGAGCAGAGAGGCGAGTGGAGCGGGGCCACCTTGAGGGAGAGCAGAGAGGCGAGTGGAACGGGGCCACCTTGAGGGAGAGCAGAGAGGCGAGTGGAGCGGGGCCACCTGGAGAGAGAGAGAGAGCAGAGAGGCGAGTGGAGGGGGGCCACCTTGAAAGAGCAGAGAGGCGAGTGGAGCGGAGCCACCTCGAGAGAGAGAGAGCAGAGAGGCGAGTGGAGCGGGGCCACCTCGAGAGAGAGAGAGAGAGAGCAGAGAGGCGAGTGGAGCGGGGCCACCTCGAGAGAGAGAGCAGAGAGGCGAGTGGAGCGGGGCCACCTCGAGAGAGAGAGAGCAGAGAGGCGAGTGGAGCGGGGCCACCTTGAGGGAGAGCAGAGAGGCGAGTGGAACGGGGCCACCTTGAGGGAGAGCAGAGAGGCGAGTGGAGCGGGGCCACCTCGAGAGAGAGAGAGCAGAGAGGCGAGTGGAGCGGGGCCACCTCGAGAGAGAGAGAGCAGAGAGGCGAGTGGAGCGGGGCCACCTTGAGGGAGAGCAGAGAGGCGAGCGGGGCCACCTTGAGGGAGAGCAGAGAGGCGAGTGGAACGGGGCCACCTTGAGGGAGAGCAGAGAGGCGAGTGGAGGGGGGCCACCTTGAGAGAGAGAGCAGAGAGGCGAGTGGAGCGGGGCCACCTCGAGAGAGAGAGAGCAGAGAGGCGAGTGGAGCGGGGCCACCTCGCGAGAGAGAGCAGAGAGGCGAGTGGAGCGGGGCCACCTCGCGAGAGAGAGCAGAGAGGCGAGTGGAGCGGGGCCACCTCGCGAGAGAGAGCAGAGAGGCGAGTGGAGCGGGGCCACCTCGCGAGAGAGAGCAGAGAGGCGAGTGGAGCGGGGCCACCTCGCGAGAGAGAGCAGAGAGGCGAGTGGAGCGGGGCCACCTCGCGAGAGAGAGCAGAGAGGCGAGTGGAGCGGGGCCACCTCGCGAGAGAGAGCAGAGAGGCGAGTGGAGCGGGGCCACCTCGCGAGAGAGAGAGCAGAGAGGCGAGTGGAGCGGGGCCACCTCGCGAGAGAGAGAGCAGAGAGGCGAGTGGAGCGGGGCCACCTCGCGAGAGAGAGAGCAGAGAGGCGAGTGGAGCGGGGCCACCTCGCGAGAGAGAGAGCAGAGAGGCGAGTGGAGCGGGGCCACCTCGCGAGAGAGAGAGCAGAGAGGCGAGTGGAGCGGGGCCACCTCGCGAGAGAGAGAGCAGAGAGGCGAGTGGAGCGGGGCCACCTCGCGAGAGAGAGAGCAGAGAGGCGAGTGGAGCGGGGCCACCTCGCGAGAGAGAGAGCAGAGAGGCGAGTGGAGCGGGGCCACCTCGCGAGAGAGAGAGCAGAGAGGCGAGTGGAGCGGGGCCACCTCGCGAGAGAGAGAGCAGAGAGGCGAGTGGAGCGGGGCCACCTCGCGAGAGAGAGCAGAGAGGCGAGTGGAGCGGGGCCACCTCGCGAGAGAGAGAGCAGAGAGGCGAGTGGAGCGGGGCCACCTCGCGAGAGAGAGAGCAGAGAGGCGAGTGGAGCGGGGCCACCTCGAGGGAGAGCAGAGAGGCGAGTGGAGCGGGGCCACCTCGAGAGAGAGAGAGAAAGCAGAGAGGCGAGTGCAGCGGGGCCACCTCGAGGGAGAGCAGAGAGGCGAGTGGAGCGGGGCCACCTTGAGAGAGAGAAAGCAGAGAGGCGAGTGGAGGGGGGCCACCTTGAGAGAGAGCAGAGAGGCGAGTGGAGCGGGGCCACCTCGAGAGAGAGAGAGCAGAGAGGCGAGTGGAGCGGGGCCACCTCGAGAGAGAGAGAGCAGAGAAGCGAGTGGAGCGGGGCCACCTCGCGAGAGAGAGCAGAGAGGCGAGTGGAGCGGGGCCACCTCGCGAGAGAGAGCAGAGAGGCGAGTGGAGCGGGGCCACCTCGCGGGAGAGCAGAGAGGCGAGTGGAGCGGGGCCACCTCGAGAGAGAGAGAGGCGAGTGGAGCGGGGCCACCTCGAGAGAGAGAGAGGCGAGTGGAGCGGGGCCACCTCGAGAGAGAGAGAGGCGAGTGGAGCGGGGCCACCTCGAGAGAGAGAGAGGCGAGTGGAGCGGGGCCACCTAGAGAGAGAGGCGAGTGGAGCGGGGCCACCTCGAGAGAGAGAGCAGAGAGGCGAGTGGAGCGGGGCCACCTCGAGAGAGAGAGAGATAGCAGAGAGGCGAGTGGAGCGGGGCCACCTCGAGAGAGAGAGAGATAGCAGAGAGGCGAGTGGAGCGGGGCCACCTCGAGAGAGAGAGAGCAGAGAGGCGAGTGGAGCGGGGCCACCTCGAGAGAGAGCAGAGAGGCGAGTGGAGCGGGGCCACCTCGAGAGAGAGAGAGAGAGAGCAGAGAGGCGTGTGGAGCGGGGCCACCTCGAGAGAGCAGAGAGGGGTGTGGAGCGGGGCCACCTCGAGAGAGCAGAGAGGCGAGTGGAGCGGGGCCACCTCGAGAGAGCAGAGAGGCGAGTGGAGCGGGGCCACCTCGAGAGAGCAGAGAGGCGAGTGGAGCGGGGCCACCTCGAGAGAGCAGAGAGGCGAGTGGAGCGGGGCCACCTCGAGAGAGCAGAGAGGCGTGTGGAGCGGGGCCACCTCGAGAGAGCAGAGAGGGGTGTGGAGCGGGGCCACCTCGAGAGAGCAGAGAGGGGTGTGGAGCGGGGCCACCTCGAGAGAGCAGAGAGGCGAGTGGAGCGGGGCCACCTCGAGAGAGCAGAGAGGCGAGTGGAGCGGGGCCACCTCGAGAGAGCAGAGAGGCGAGTGGAGCGGGGCCACCTCGAGAGAGCAGAGAGGCGAGTGGAGCGGGGCCACCTCGAGAGAGTAGAGAGGCGAGTGGAGCGGGGCCACCTCGAGAGAGCAGAGAGGCGAGTGGAGCGGGGCCACCTCGAGAGAGCAGAGAGGCGAGTGGAGCGGGGCCACCTCGAGAGAGCAGAGAGGCGAGTGGAGCGGGGCCACCTCGAGAGAGCAGAGAGGCGAGTGGAGCGGGGCCACCTCGAGAGAGTAGAGAGGCGAGTGGAGCGGGGCCACCTCGAGAGAGCAGAGAGGCGAGTGGAGCGGGGCCACCTCGAGAGAGCAGAGAGGCGAGTGGAGCGGGGCCACCTCGAGAGAGCAGAGAGGCGAGTGGAGCGGGGCCACCTCGAGAGAGCAGAGAGGCGAGTGGAGCGGGGCCACCTCGAGAGAGCAGAGAGGCGAGTGGAGCGGGGCCACCTCGAGAGAGCAGAGAGGCGAGTGGAGCGGGGCCACCTCGAGAGAGCAGAGAGGCGAGTGGAGCGGGGCCACCTCGAGAGAGCAGAGAGGCGAGTGGAGCGGGGCCACCTCGAGAGAGCAGAGAGGCGAGTGGAGCGGGGCCACCTCGAGAGAGCAGAGAGGCGAGTGGAGCGGGGCCACCTCGAGAGAGCAGAGAGGCGAGTGGAGCGGGGCCACCTCGAGAGAGCAGAGAGGCGAGTGGAGCGGGGCCACCTCGGGAGAGCAGAGAGGCGAGTGGAGCGGGGCCTCCTCGAGAGAGAGAGAGCAGAGAGGCGAGTGGAGCGGGGCCACCTCGAGAGAGAGAGAGCAGAGAGGCGAGTGGAGCGGGGCCACCTCGAGAGAGAGAGCAGAGAGGCGAGTGGAACGGGGCACCTCGAGAGAGAGAGAGCAGAGAGGCGAGTGGAGCGGGGCCACCTCGAGAGAGAGAGAGAGCAGAGAGGCGAGTGGAGCGTGGCCACCTCCAGGGAGAGAGGGAAGAGGCTAGCGGAGAGCAGAGTGGAGCGTGGCCGCCTCCAGAGAGGGCAAAGTAGGAAGTTGTGCTGGGCTTCCTGGTACTGTGCATTTCAGTTATGGCAGTTGGGACAGGAAGCTCCAAAATGGCCTCTACTTTTTTATTTCCATTTTCAATCTTTATTGAAGATTGCAGCCATAAGGCACCACCATGGACCTGGCACCTAATCTGAATCTGACCACATGGCTGACCATGTCCAGCAACCTTAATGGTCCAGGCTATGTGATGGCACTGGCCTGGGAGGAAATGGCCCAGGATGTGCCGAGTGGGCACAGAGGGCAGAAATGTCCAGTGACTTAATGGTCCAGACTATGTGAGGGCACAGGCCTGGGAGCAAGTGGTCCGGCAGGGGAACAAATTGTAGGTTGTGCCAGCCTTCACCCACCACCAACTGACCCGTCATTAAGGAGGCTGCTGCTGGCTGCCAGGTGAGCCATGTGCAGGTGGGTTGGTAGCCCTCCTCCGCCTGCCATAGTGTGAGGCTGCAGCTCCCTATTGCCACGTCGCTGTATCCCTGTGCCAGTGCCCCTGGGGAATTCCTGAAATTTCACAAATTTGAATTCCCAGACGCATGGAATATCATTAACCTTTTCCCGTCCTGAATATATGTTGCTCCACCAATATCGGCCCGCTCCTCCCATGATGCTCTGAAACTGGAGTCGTGGCCACCTGTCTAAGATGCCCAATATATAAACCAGTCTATATAACTTTGTGCCTGGGGAGGGTTTTGGTTCACAGCAACACTCTTACCCCTTCATGCTATCAGATACTCACCTTTTCCTAGCAGAGCTCCATCTGATGGGGGACAGGAAACTGACCTCACCTACCCACACCTTCCAACTTTTCAGGCTGGGAAAAAGGGACAGCTGTCAATTTAAGCCACGCCCCCAAATAATTGATGGATAGGAGATGGGGTGTAACAGTTACAGCAATAGAAACACTTTGAATAGGCAAATGAATAATTTTTTTGCTGCAGATCTGCGTGTTACACCTCAGAGGGACAATATGTAAATAAACCACCCTCGGTGGGGGATGCATGAAGCCACGCCCCCTCGGTGGGGGATGCATGAAGCCACGCCCCCTCGGTGGGGGATGCATGAAGCCACACCCCCTCGGTGGGGGGATGCATGAAGCCACGCCCCCTCAGTGGGGGATGCATGAAGCCACGCCCCCTCAGTGGGGGATGCATGAAACCACGCCCCCTCAGTTGAGGGATGGATGAAGCCACGCCCCCTCAGTTGAGGGATGGATGAAGCCACGCCCCCTCAGTTGAGGGATGGATGAAGCCACGCCCCCTCGTTGAGGGATGGATGAAGCCACGCCCCCTCGTTGAGGGATGGATGAAGCCACGCCCCCTCGTTGAGGGATGGATAGGAGATACATTGTAACAGTTACAACAATAGAAACACTTTGAATGGGCAAATGAACCATTTATTGCTGCAGATCTGCATGTTACACCTCAAAAAGGGATAAATGAGAACAATGAGGGACATGGACAGTCCCTCCAAATGAGGGACACTTGGGCGCTATGCAGAATCCCTTGCTGGTGGGTGCACGGTCCTATGTGTAGAGATGGTGGGAGGCTGGGGTCACACACATGCAGCACAATGAAGGGGGGGGGGAGAATGGGGCCATTGTTCAGAGACCCCAAACCACACTAACCCCAAACCAAGAGCAGCTGGGGGTCACGTGGGCTTGTGGAACAACCCCCCCACACACACACACCTGTCTCGCGTGTGGCCTGGAATCTCATCATGCAGAAGAGTCACCACCACAGAATGGCCAGCTGTGCCTATGACATCACACCCTGTCACCATGACATCATACATGGCCTAGAAATCCTCCAACAGCATCAAATAATCAATACAAAGCTGCAGACCCCGAAACAGAGCAACACAGCTAAGAAAGGGAAACAACTGCAATGCTTCCTATGGAAGAAGGTGCGGCTGCCACGTGTGCAGCTGTTTTCTGTCCCTCCTAAGGTGGAGCTCTGCAACAACAAGGGGGGGTCTTTCTCTAATGCAGGGCTTCCTGATCGTGTGAGGTGGTAGGAGATGTTAGTTTCCTGTCCCCCATCAGATGAAACTCTGCAAGAAAAAGGGGAGTGTCTCTCTGATGCAGGGCTCACTGATGGTGTGAGGGGGGAGGCATACCTCCCAACTGTCTCTGATTTGGAAGGACTGTCCCTCTTTTGAGTCCATGTCCCTCATTCTAATTTGTCCCTCTTTGAGGTGTAACATGCAGATCTGCAGCAATAATTGATTCATTTGCCTATTCAAAGTGTTTCTATTGATGTAACTGTTACACCTCATCTCCTATCCATCAATTAATTGGGGGCGTGGCTTAAATTGACAGCTGTTCCTATTCCAAGTGTGACATACACTCCACTTCAATTCTTCTTGACAGTTGGGTTATTCTCCAGTAGAGGGCGAACTTCTGCAGAGATGAATATGCAAAAAAGGAGCTCCTCCCAGTCCATAAATACCTGGGACCTCCCACCAATTCCCCAGTTCCTTCTCTGCAGGGAAGGCGACAAGACAGAAGATGAAGACTTCTTTACTTACAGGTAAGCCGGGCTCGCGCCCTATGGGTGCAGCAGGAGCACCGCTCCACCGTGAGACCTCATTATGGGGTAGGCGGTTATCCAGGTTTTGGTGATCCTGGTGTAGGATGCCCCGTCCCGCTAGGCTTATGACCGGATTCTGGCAGGGTTCCCCCCCCTTCTGGGTCCCTTACTCTCCTCTGGGGGGGGCTGTCTGGCTGGCCTTTATTCTATTCTTATGTGTGTGTGAATGATTTTTACTCATTGTGCGCTGACTACTGCCAGCGCTGTCGGTGTGTGTGTGTGCGCGTGTGGTTAATGCTACACTTGGCCGGCACGCACGCTCTCATGCGGCGGCGGGCCGGTTCTCTCATGGTCGGCTCTGCGGCCATATTGGCCAGGGAACGCGACCCTCTTGCTCGTCTCAGTGAAGGGGGGCGGGGCCTGGCGCTCTCCGCGCCTGTATCTGCCCGTCCCTTCTGAGCTTCGTCAGCTGGCTTCCAGCCCTATCGGCTGGGAGCGCGGCTTGGTGTGTGTTTCCCGCGTCGGGAGGGGGCGCGGCCATGTTCCTGGCTCGCTCCGCGTTGGCCCGCCTCCTTCCTTACCACCTAGAGGACGCCATCTTCATTACAGGCTCGTGAGTGCCCCATACGGGGCTCCTTTATGCTGGGTATATTGGTATATATATATATATATATATATATATATATATATATATATATATGTGTATAGTACACTTGTTATCTCATGCTGCGGGGCGTTATTGGTGCCCGTGGGCGATTTACATCTTGGGGATATATATATTTAGGGTGTCTATACATGGTATATGCCTTTTATTTGCAATGTATGGCTGCTTGGTGGTATATATAATATATATATATATATATATATTTCTGGTGTGACTGTAGGATCAAATGCTATGGCATTTTTTACACTGCTCTGCTCTTATGTGGCTTATTTTGTGTGTTACAGGTGGCCCTGTATATGTGCATTTTAAGGGGTCCCTCCTGGTCCTGGGGTCCCTAGATATAAAAATTGTCCACCCAAAAATCCTCCCACCGGGACTTTTAAGGGGCATTCCGGGTTGCTTATGCGTAATCCCCTGCGGTCTTGCGACTGACCACAAAAATTCACCATATGGAGGCTCTGCAGGATACCGGGCCCAGGATCCCTTCGGGACAATCTGGGCCATGTGTGGGGTGCGGGGTATCCCTTACGGGGGAGAATGTGCTGATCTGTATACCATGCGCACAAAAGGCCATAACGCGGGAGCCTGGTACCCAGCCTTCTGGGTCGGCTCCTCCCGCTTCATCGCCTTCCCCTCCCCACCTGATCCGTACCCCAAGTGACATTGGTACCAGTGGGGAGTCGCTTTCTCATGTTTGTGCTAGGTTGGCCAGCATAGAGAAAATGATTGCTAGCACGGTGGGCAAGAAGGCCCAGGCTAAAAAGAGACAGTTGTCGTCGGCCCAGCCTTTGTGGGACACTGACGATGAGTCCGCTGAATTGTCCGATTATTCCCCGTTAGAGGAGGGGGAATGGTATCAGGATTCAGAGGCTGACTATGGTCAGCCTGGGAATTCCAATGTCGGGCAGGCGCTGGGGGGATGCCGTCGAAACGGCCACTGTTTTGTCACATTTATTGGAGGTGCTGGATATTGATCCACCTGAGGCTTAAGAAGGGGGAATTTTTTGGGGCCCACAAGCCCTGTCTGGAATTCCCTACCCAGGGTCATTTTGATGTGCTGATCCTTAGAGAATGGGAGAGGCCCAGTCAGCTTACTGGTGTGCCTCAGGGATGGGATAAGAAGTATCCTTTTCCGGTGGAGGCGGTCAAGCGCTGGTCTTCTCCTCCCGAGGTCGACGCTCCTGTTTTAGGTTTGACCAACTCTTCTGTACTGAACACCCCTGACGCCTCCTCCCTTAAGGATGGCGAGGATAAGCGCCTTGATCAGATGGCGTGCCACGCATTTGCCAACGTGGGCTCGGCCTTGCGGCCGGTTAGTGCATCTGCCCTGGTGTCGCTTGCTACCAGGTATCTTATCAGGGACTGGCTGAATAACGCTCAGCTTGATCCAGCTGGCGCTGAGTTTGCTATACTTAAGAAGTGCGAATTGTTCATGGATTTTGTCATTTGCTGCGATGGAAGACTCCATTGTCGTGTGTAGTAGGACGTCAGCCTTTCTGGTGGCTATGCGCAGACTGGTCTGGCTCCGTCAGTGGACAGCGGACGTTGGAGCCAAGAAGTTGCTCACAGCTCTCCCCTTCTTGGGTGCGCGGCTGTTTGGAGATAAATTGGATGCTGTTGCGAAAGGTGGTAAGTTACCTCAGCGGCGGAAACAGTGCCGTCCCTTTCGGGGGGCGGGCTCGTTTACTCCTTCCTTTCGAGGGGCCTTCTCAGGTGTCAGGGGCTCGTCCTGGAACAGAGGCAGAGGTCGGGCACGTCCCGCGGCTGCCTGGGGTTCCAAGCCCAAGCCTGCCGTTAAACCGGCTCAGCAATGAAGGGGCGCCCTCACCCGCAAGGGTGGGGGGACAGCTGCTGCTCTTCTTTCAGGTCTGGGCCCGGGAGGTCACAGACAATTGGATCTTGGAAGTGGTTTCCTCCGGGTACAAACTGGAGTTCGAGTACTGGCCGCCCCCAAGATTCTTAAGGTCTCGGGTGCCCTCGGACCCTCAGGCTCCTGTCAGCAGTAAAAGACCTTCTGGACATGGGAGTTATATGCCCAGTGCCTCCGTTGGAAAGAGGCAGGGGTTACTACTCCAACCTTTTCACGGTTCCCAAAAAGGAGGGGTCGGTGAGACCCATTCTAGATCTCAAGGTTCTCAACAGGTTTATCAGAGCCAAGAAGTTCTGCATGGAGACTCTGCGCTCGGCTATCAATTCCCTTCGCCAAGGGGATTTTATGACATCCATAGACATCAAGGATGCGTATCTGCATGTTCCGATTTTTCAGGCACATCAGAGATTCCTCCAGTTTGCGGTTGAGGATCAACATTATCAATTTGTAGCTCTTCCCTTTGGTCTGACCTCGGCACCGAGGGTCTTCACCAAGGTTTTGGCGGGCGTAATGGCTCTGCTCAGATCGCAGGGCATTCGCATTGTGCCTTATCTGGACGATCTGTTGATTTCAGCTTCTTCCGTTCAGCAGGCAGAACTGGACACCCACCAGGTGGTGTCAACCCTGGAGAGGTTCGGGTGGGTGATCAACCGCACCAAGTCTTCTCTCTCTGTCTCGAGTGATTTCTTTTCTGGGCATGAACCTGGATACCAGTCGGGCCAGAGTGTTTCTGCCCCAGACCACGATGCAGGGGATTCAGGACCTGATCCGTCTTCTTCTGGCCAGTCCCTGTCCCTCTATCCGACAGGGGATGAAACTGGTGGGTCTGATGGTGTCCTCCTTCGAGGCGGTGCCGTTTGCACAATTTCACATGAGATCTCTTCAACTTCTCCTATTGATGTTTTGGGACAGGAGCCCACTGTCATTGGATCAACCTTTCAAGATGTCTCCCAGGGTTCGGCAGTCCTTTCAGTGGTGGCTGGACTCGAGCAATCTGGTGAAGGGCAGATCCCTTCTGGTCCCTTGTTGGGAGACGGTTACCACGGATGCCAGCCTGTCGGGCTGGGGATGTTCTTGGAAGAGTCATCAGTTCAGCGGGGTGTGGGGTCCCCAGGAGACTCACACCCCCATCAATGTATTGGAGCTCAGAGCCATTCGTCTGGTTCTGGCTCGGTTGACCCCACAGTTGCGGGGTCTTCCGGTTCAGGTGCGTTCGGACAACCGTACGGCAGTGGCTTACATAAATCACCAAGGAGGGACTCGCAGCAGGAGTGCCCTCAGGGAAGTCTCTCTGATCCTGCGATGGGTGGAGAGCAATGTTCCTTGCCTTTCGGCAGTCTAAATTCCTGGAGTGGAGAACACGGAGGCGGATTCCCTGAGCAGGGGGTCCTCTCGCCACGGAGAGTGGTCTCTCAACCCCGAGGTTTTTCTGGATCTTTGCCGCAAGTGGGGGACTCCGGAGGTGGATCTCTTTGCCTCGAGGCACAATCACAAACTTCCGGCATTTGTGTCTCTTTCTCAGGATCCACTGGCTTTGACAGTGGATGCCTTGTCACTGGCTTGGAAGGACCTTGGTTTTCTGTACCTGTTTCCACCTGTCTCCATGCTGGGCAAGGTAGTTCGCAAACTGGTTCTAGAAGGGGCACCAGCGATTCTGGTGGCTCCACGGTGGCCAAGAAGGGTTTGGTACGCAGACGTAAGGATGGCCGTAGACCAGTGCCGGCTTCCCTTGCTGCAGGACATGCTATCCCAGGGTCATCTACTTTACCCCAATTTACAAATGCTGGCTTTGACGGCTTGGCTGCTGAAACCTTCATCTTGAAAGAGGAAGGTTTGTCTGAGGCTGTCGTTCAGACCCTGATTAGGGCTAGGAAGCGGTCCTCTTCTGGCATTTACTATAGGACTTGGAGGTCCTATATTGATTGGTGTGAGGCTAGGGCCTTGCCTTGCAGGTTTTTTTCTGTACCCAGGATTTTGGAGTTTCTTCAGCATAATCTGAATCTTGGGTTCCAGCTTAGTACTTTGAAAGGACAGGTTTCTGCTCTGTCAGTTTTCTTCCAGAGGTCTTTTGCTTTACACCCGCTGGTTAAGACCTTTTTCCAAGGGGTGGCGCATGTGCAGCCCCCTCGGAAGGCTGTAGTTCCTGTTCCTGCCCTTTCGGTTCTCACTCAGAAGGTTGCCTTTTTGGTGGCTATTACCTCTGTTTGGCGTGTCTCTGAGTTGGCGGCCCTGTCGATTCAGGCCCCTTATTTTGAGAGACATCAGGATAAGGTGGTTTTTCATTTTAAGCCGGATTTTCTTCCTAAGGTGGTGTCTGCTTTCCACCTCAATCAGGATATTGTTCTCCCTTCCTTGTGTCCTAAGCCTAACAACGACAAGGAGAGGGTTCTGCACAACTTGGACGTGGCTCGCTGTGTGAAGTACTATTTGGTGACTACTTCTTCCTTCCATAAGACGGATGCTTTTTTCGTGGTGCCCTGCGGGCCCAGGAAAGGTTTGGCACCTGCTAAGTCTACGATTAGCAAATGGATTCGTCAGGCCATTGTTGGGGCCTATTCTGCTAAGGGGAGGATTCCCCCTTTTTAGGGTCACTGCGCACTCTACTCGTGGTATTGGTGCATCCTGGGCTTTTCATCACCAGGCTTCTGTTTAAACAAGTTAGTAAGGCTGCTACTTGGTCTTCCGTTCATACTTTTTCCAAGTTTTACAAGGTTGATGTGCGGGCTTCAGCGGATGCTCTTTTTGGCCGCAAGGTTCTGCAAGCTGCAGTGGTTTGAGTTGGTGCATTCTTTACTGTTTATGGTTCCCACCCATGACGGACACTGCTATTGGATGTCCCAACTCTCAAGAAGAATTGAAGTGGAGTGTATGGCACACTTGGAATAATACCGTTTTGTGATTACTCACCTTTAAAACGGATATTATAAGTGTGACATACACTCCGCTTCATCCACCCTGTTTGGTATTCTGGATCCTTTATATGGTGAACCATTGTTTATTGTTAGATTTGGTTCTTCCTGGTCCCCTTACTGCTATCTTACACTGGGGAATTGGTGGGAGGTCCCAGGTAGTTATGGACCGGGAGGGGCTTCTTTTTTGCATTCATCTCTGCAGGAGTTCACCCTCTACTGGAGAATAACCCAACTGTCAAGAAGATTTGAAGCTGAGTGTATGTCACACTTATAATATCCGTTTTAAAGGTGAGTAATCACAAAACGGTATTTTTTCCTATTGCATGG
This sequence comes from Gastrophryne carolinensis, assembly GCA_027917425.1. NCBI lineage: Eukaryota > Metazoa > Chordata > Amphibia > Anura > Microhylidae > Gastrophryne > Gastrophryne carolinensis. Next base: position 10,419,266 of record CM051241.1, on the reverse strand, counting down.
CACGGCCTGCTTCAAGAAGATGGAGATCCGCTGTTCAGATCCGCTCGGACAACCAGACTGCGGTTGCCTACATCAACCATCAGGGAGGGACTCTGAGCAAGCGAGCCCTCAAGGACGTGTCCCTGATACTGTCTTGGGCGGAAGAGGGAAATGGTCCCTCAACTAACAGGTATTTCACTCCCTGTGTCACCGCTGGGGTCAGCCAGATATGGACCTGTTTGCGTCCGGCCACAATCACAAGCTTCCAAGATTTGTCTCCCTGTTGCAGGATCCTCTGGCCTTCGCCACGGATGCGCTAGCGATTCCTTGGACGGAGTTTTGGCTCCTCTGTGTTCCCTCCCTTTCCTCTGCTGGGCAGGGTGCTGCGCAAGATAGCCCAGGAAGGGGTACCACCCATCCTGGTGGCCCCCTGTTGGCCAAGGAGGGTGTGGTTCGCAGACGTCGTGCAGTTGGCAGTAGATCGGTACGTTTTGCCCAAGGATCCAGATCTGCTCACTCAGGTACAGCTGCGCCATCCCAATTTACAAACGCTGGTTTTGACGGCTTGGCTGCTGAAACCTCCATCTTGACGGATAAGGGGTTGCCGGTCTCTGTTGTTGATACCATGATTAGGGCTAGGAAGAAGTCCTCGTCCTTTATCTACTACAGGATCTGGCATGCTTACATTGCCTGGTGTGAGTCCAAGTCTCTTCCTTGTTGGGTGTTTTCTATCCCCAGGATTCTGGAATTTTTACAACATGGTTTGGATTCGGGCCTTCAACTCAGTACCCTCAAGGGACAGGTGTCAGCTCTAGAATTTTTTTTCCAAAGATCCTTTGCCAATAACAGGCTGGTTAAGACTTTTTTCCAGGGAGTTACTCATGTGCGTCCGCCACGTAAACCTATGCTACCGGTTTGGGACCTGAATCTGGTGGTGTCTGCTCTGCAGGGTCCTCCCTTTGAGCCTATCTATGGGGCGGCGTTGCCCATTCTGACTCTTAAGGTGGCCTTTTTGGTGGCTATTACTTCAGTCAGGCGAGTCTCTGAGCTGGCGGCGCTTTCCATTAAACCTCCTTATTTGAGCGGCATCAGGATAAGGTGGTGTTCCGGCTTAAGCCGGATTTCTTGCCCAAGGTTGTGTCTGCTTTTCATCTCAATCAGGACATTGTTTTGCCTTCCTTGTGTCCTAACCCTGCTAATTCCAAGGAACGGAGCCTGCATTCTATGGATGTTGTCAGGGCTCTGAAGTTTTATTTGGTTGCTACTGAGTCTTTCAGGAAAACTGACGCTCTTTTTGTTCTTCCTGCTGGACCGAGGAAGGGCTTGCCTCCGGCTAAATCTACTATCAGCAAGTGGATTCGCCAGGCGGTGGAACAGGCCTATTCTGCTAAAGGGAAGGTTCCTCCTTTCCGGGTTACTGCTCATTCTACTTGTGCTTTTGGTGCTTCTTGGGCTTTTTAGCACCAGGCTTCTGTTGAACAAGTTTGTAAGGCCGCGACTTGGTCTTCTGTTCATACTTTTTCCAAGTTTTACAAGGTTGATGTTAAGGCCTCTGCTGATGCGGCCTTTGGTTGCAAAGTACTTCAGGCGGTGGTGGTTTGAACTGCCTGCTGCTACTTTTTGGGGATCCCATCCTACCTTACGGACACTGCTATTGGATGTCCCATACGTAAGGACTTCTTGAAGCAGGTTGTGCCATGCAATAGGAAAAATACAATTCTGTGAGTACCTGTAGAATTGTTTTTACTATGCATGGCACGGCCTGCTTCACCCGACACCTTTTTATTGTTATTCTTAGTTGCCTCTTTATGGTGATTGTTCCAAGTTAGTTGGGGTTGTTACCTTTTTTTTACCTTTATTATCTCCAGGCTTCTTGTATAACTGCTTGTCAACACTGGAGAGGTCTATTGGTGATCCTGGTTTTTTTTTTTTTAATTGTACGTTTTTATTAAGGATGATAAGAGGCACAGGCCAACATCAACAGAGGCATACAGTAAGGCATCAGAAGCGACTGAGCATGAGAGTATATGACAACTGAGTTATTTCACAATGATTGCCCAGAACAACATCACATTGTGTATAATAAAGCTTTTCCTGACATCAGCTGCGTCCTGCCTCTCCTTATCACCTTTTTTTTAAAAGATAATGACACAAACAGAACTAAAAACATAGCTGAGGACACACCAATGGTGTATCAGAGAAGAACGAGGAGAAGAGAAGAAAAGAAGTGAGGGGGAGAAAGGGACTCCCCCCCCCCCCCCCACAGCCGCCCCCCGATCACTCCTGGAGAAATTTAAGGTAATCCACAGATAACGTGAACTGAGTCCAGGGACGCCAGGTTTCCCAGTGTTTCTCATGGTCATCCCTGAGGGAGGCCGTGAGCTCCTCCATCCTGCAGATGTCCCCGACCCGTGACACATAGCCGTAGTGGGTGGCTCCGAAGATTTCCAGCAAGTGGGGATGCAGGTCTTAGCAGCAAGCAGAAGGGGGGCCAAGAGGGATCTCCCTCTAACCCGCAGGGACGTGGGCGCCAGATTCAAGAGATAACTTGCCGGGTCAACCCCCAAATCAATACCTGTGAGGCGCTCAACAATCACCCTCACACTGGTCCAGAACCTCGACAGCCCAGGGCAGCCCCATAAAATATAGTTCATAGTACCCCTATCCTGTGAGCACCTCCAGCATAGGGGGGAGGCAGAGGGAAACATCCTCTCCAATTTAGATGGTGTCAGGTACCACCTAGAGAGAATTTTATAGGAGGCTTCCTGATAGCGATTAGATATGGAGGATTTGTAGGTAAGCTGAAACATCGCTCGCCTTTGATCGGAAGAAAAATTCCGACCGAGTTCCCTCTCCCACCCCTCCACGAAGGACGGAACAAAGGAGTCAGGGGGGTTCACCAACATCGCATATGTGCAGGACAGGGTACCCTTAATATGACCCACCCCTGTGCAGATTTTCTCAAATCGGGTTAAGGCTCTTAGTACCTGGCATGAATGTGAGATAGATTTTTGATAGTGGGAAAGTTGGAGAGCCCGCCATTCTTTGAGGGGCCGCAGAGAAAGTCTCCCAGCCAGCTCCCCCAACTCGCACCACTCTCCCCTCTCACTCAAATGTTGAATTCTAATGCAGTTTTGTTTTGCCCAGGCCTGAAAGGGAGCATCAGAGAGACTCACAGGAAAGTCAGGGTGGCCAATAACAGGAGTCAGAAGGGAGGGGAGATGTCCAACCCCGGGAAAAACCTTGCTGCTATCTTCCTTGTCGGGCCTATCGTCGGGTGCTTATTCAGCGCTGGGAAGTGATCGACCGGAATCCAAGAGAGACCCGCAGGGGACTCAGCCTGCTCAATCCGGATCCATTGCTTATAGTTAGCATGCCTACACCAGTCTATAATGCGGACCAGGTGGGCCGCCGCCTGATAGTTTCCAATTCGGAAGACCGATGCCCCCCGCACCCTTCGGAAGAGCCAACAGGGAGGCCGCCAGACTGTGAGATTTCCCTGCCCACACTAATCTCGTACACAGGCCCGAGAGCTTCTGAAAGAATGACCATGGGACCTCCACCGGGAGGGCCTGGAACAGGTATAATACTCTGGGCAAGATATTCATTTTTATAACATTCGCTCTACCGAACCAAGTGAATGTGCCCCGGAACCATCTCCGCAGGTCCTCCTCCACCCTCTTCAGAAGCGGGGGGAAGTTGGAGCTGTAAATCTTCTGGGGGAGAGCTGGGATTTGTGTACCCAGGTATGTTATAGCCTCTCTTTCCCATGAGGAGAAGTCCTCCATGATGCGCTCCAATCTTTTAGGTGGGACATTGATATTGAGGGCCGAGGATTTATGGTAGTTTATTTTGTAATTTGAAAGTGTTTGGTATGTTTTGAATTCAGCTAGAAGAACTGGGAGGGTAGTCTCAGGTTTTGTTAAGAAAAAGATTAGGTCATCTGCATAGGCTGCGACCTTGTGCTCCACCCGCCCAGCACGGATACCCGCAATATCAGGGTTATTCCTGACAGTGCGGAGAAATGGCTCCAGGGACAGAATAAAGATCAAAGGGGATAGTGGGCAGCCCTGCCTCGTACCGTTGGCCAGAGCGAAGGTCCCAGAAGGGAGGCCGTTCACCCTGACCGACGCCGTGGGGACTGTATAAGAGGCCGATATCCACCGATACATATTTTCCCCCAGGCCAATGTGTCTAAGAACTGCAAACACAAAGTCCCAACTGACCCTGTCAAATGCCTTTTCGGCATCCGTCGAGAGAAGGACTGAGGCTATTTTATTCGAATGTGCCCAATGTATTAGATTGATTACCCTTGTGGTATTATCCCTGCCCTCCCTAGATGGGACAAAGCCCACCTGGTCCCAGTGAATCAGAGAGGGGATAAATGGCGCCAATCTGTCTGCGATTATTTTGTTAAAGATTTTAAGGTCGCAATTTAGCAGAGATATGGGTCGGTAACTGCCACACTGCGTCGGGTCTTTGCCTTCCTTAGGTATGACTGTTATGCTAGCCCTGAGAGTGTCCCTGGGCGGAGCCAGCCTGTCCCTGAGGGAGTTGAAGGCCGCCACAAACCGGGGGCCAAGGGTCTTCGCAAATGCTTTATAATAGCTCAGGCCAAATCCGTCAGGGCCTGGTGCCTTACCTGGCTTAGCGTTTTTAATGGCTCTCGAGAATTCGTCTAGTTCGATCTCCCTATCGAGTGAATCTATCACCTCCCGATTCAATCTGGGGAGACCCGACCCCCGGACGTAGGCGGCAATATTATCCTGACGGTCAGCAGTCCGGGTCTGGGGCAGGTTATAGAGGGCCTCGTAATAGTCCCTAAATGAGTCCGCTATGTCTGCCGTCAGGCACTTCCTGTTCCCCCTCGCGTCGAGAATGAGTGGGATGAAGTTCTTGCCTCGCTGAACTCTGAGGGATCTGGCCAATGCCCTACCACATTTGTTACCAAATTCGTAAAAAAAAATCTATGGCATCTAACTGCCACGCCTCTCACCTCCTCGAAGCAAATGTCCCTGAGGGAGTCCCGTAGACTTGTTAATTTGGCTCCAACTTGTCCCGACAGGGTCTGTTTGTGTTACCTTGATAATTTGTTCATTTCTTTCCTTCTTCAGTCGGGCGCCGTGCTTGATTTGCACCCCTCTGATTACGCATTTGTGGGCCTCCCACAGGGACATCAGCGAGACCTCTCCACTGCCCTAATGGCCTTCTGGACATCCTCCCTGACCACGGCATCTTGAAGCAGTGAATCATTAAGCCGCAACTGGCCCCTAAAGAGGGGAGCATCCGAGATGGACAGGGTGAGGGTAATCGGGGCATGATCCGAGAGAGTAATGTGTCCTATTTCCGTGTTCACTATGAGATGTAAAAACTTGTGGGGGACCAAGAACCAATCTATGCGGGAATATGAGTTGTGTGGATTGGAGAAAAATGTGAAATCTCTACCTCTAGGATTGAGGGTCCGCCAAACATCCATCAACTGATTATTGAAGAGCAGATGCTTTACTTTTTTGAGAGTTGAGAAAGGGAGTTGGGAGGACCCTTTGGACGTGTCCAGGGTTGGATCTAAGGTCAGACTGAAATCCCCACCCAACACCAAGATCCCCTCCGTGAAAGTGGGCAATTTGTCAAGAGTCAACTGTATGAATTTGTACTGGCTGTCGTTGGGACAATAACAGGTTGCAAGGGTCACTTTCTGGGAAAAGAGTGTCCCCTTTACAAAAAGGAACCTCCCATCGGCATCTTGAAGAGAATCAAGGTGGGACCAGGGCAAGGATCTGGCCACCAGGATCGCCACCCCCCGTGATTTAGTCTGGGGAGAGACTATGATACTGGGTCCTAAAGGTCTGATTGGTGAGGGTATGAGAGCGCCCCTTCTTCAGGTGGGTCTCCTGTAGGAAGGCAATATGAGAATTCAGGCATTTCAGGTCCCTGAGGATGGAGGTTCTCTTAATTGGGGAGTTCAAACCTTTGACGTTGAGGGATGTGCACTTAACCGCGGACATACTGAGCACCAGAGCGCAGGTATAATGGGGGCTAACGGAATAGAACCACGCGGAAAGTCACCCGCGGGCCAAGGGGGGTCACCGCCGAGGGGGAGGACTAGGAGGGAACACAGAGTGGAGAGGAGGGGGGTACGAAGTCCAGAGGTAGGACTATAGGGTGGAGTAGAGAAGAGACAGACAGGTAAAACGGAAAAGAGGAAAAAATAGAAAAAGCAGAACAGGTATGTGCAAATATAACGTTCGAACTAAGCGGAAAGAGAACCTTCAAAAAAAAAACTAGGTGCCCCCTTTCCCCCGTACAAGGCCGGAGGAGAGGGAGACCCGACCAATTGTGGGAACGAGGGGAAGCAGAGCCCCCTCCGGCCGACCGCCACCCCGGTCAACTGGCTCCACCGCAACCATCGTGGAGAACTATAGTGTGGGAGGGCCACCCCACACCAACCCAAAGTGAGCATACAGAGACCATCCCGAGGCCCCTGCAGCTAGAAGGCAGGAGGCCCCAGGGAGAATGTCCCCATACGGACCCCTCCCAGCGGCCGCAGCGGAACGGGCTACAAAGTGACCTAGTCTGGGCTTAGCAAGGCAAAGAGAGAGGCAATTCACTCGTATAACTGCAAAAATCTGTTTACAGGATATCAAGTGACCGCTCTGGGAGCAGGGTGCCTAGACTTCATTGTCCATGGGCCGGCGAGTACCCCCCTCCCCTCTGCCCCTCCTTCTATTGGGTGTGGCGGCTCCCCCGGCCCGGCGGGGACCAGCCGGCCGCCACCTTCTAGGCTGCTGAAATGACGGGAGTGGCGGCATGTCCAGCCAATTAGGGACATCAATAGGCCCCGAGTCCAGGAAGGAAAAAAGTTCAGGGAGATACGCCGGGGACCTCAGAGCAAAGACTTGTTGGTTCCTGTGCACCAGGAGATGGAAGGGGTATCCCCAGCGGTAGGACGCTCCACATTCCTGTATCTTTCCCAGAAGGGGTCTAAGCATGCGCCGCATCTGAAGGGACCTTCTGGAAACATCGGGAAAAATCTGAATTTCAGCCCCGTCAAAACAGAGCCGACCTTTCTCCCACGCCTTCTTGACAATCTCCTCCTTGACGGTGAAGTAGTGGAGTCGACAAACCACGTCCCGCGGGCAGCTAGGGTCAGTTGGTTTGGGGCCCAGGGTCCGATGGATACGATCCATCACGATCTTGGAATCAGGCGGGCACCTCAGGATTTCATTAAAGAAGCCAGCGACCGTATGGTGGAGTTGCTCCGGTACAGTTGCCTCAGGGAGGCCCCGGATCCGGATATTGTTCCGGCGGCTCCTGTTTTCAAGATCGTCCAGGTGCAAGATTGTCGCTTGTGAGATGGACTGCTGGTATGCCATGGTTTTCTCCAGGGCCTCTATTTGAAGAGCCGAGCCATGGGAGTGTTCTAGCCCTGACATCTTACTATCAAGGGTCTCCACTGAGGTTTGCAGGTCCGAAATTTATTTCTTAAAAGAGTTTTCCACTCTTGAGATGAAGGCTTCTAGGTCCGCTTTAGAGGGGAGGGCTTTGATTTCAGCTCTGATGTCCGCCAAAACTGAGTTGTTGTAGTCTGGACGGGGCGGGTGAGTCTCAATCGCCTGATGAGTCCCGAGACTCCTCTGCAGGTCCCTCGAAGCAAACGGGGCGGGACTCCCATGCGAGGTGGACATCTGTTCGACGGCATGCCCTGACGCAAAAACTGGATGTTTCACCAGAGGCTGGGCTAGGATCATTCGGGACACGGGCACTGCGTTCAAAGGTCTCAAGGGGCCCATCACCGGGAAGGATACCTCTTTGGGCACCCCGGACGCACAAATCTTCTCAGGGCTGGCTTTTCAAGAGCTCCCCCCAGCCCCGTGCGGGGAACACCAGGGGGGCGTGGGGGTGACAGGGATGCCTCCACCGGGGGAAAACCATTCAGCCACCATATTCGGGGGAGCCTCCGAAGAGGCCAGGGATTCGGGGCTCGAGAGTGCCATCTGAGGGGAGACCGGACTGGGCGTTGGGTGCTGTGGCCGATCCTCCGGTGCAGTCCCTCTCTTCACCGCGTCTGTCGGGCGGCATTCTTCTCATCGCCCACAGCCGCCAGGTCACCGCCTCTCCCCTCTTCACTCCTGGTCGCCGCCATCTTGGGTCCGGCCACCTTCGCCTCCCCGGACCTGCCCGCAGCCAGGTAGGAGCTAATTTTCCTGTTTTGATGCGCTGGAGGGGTCCTCTGTCCTCTGTCATATTGGATGGGTCAGTGTGGAGCCGCGACGTCTCTGGAAAAGATGGGGAATTCTTGCCAGCCGAAGGGAGCTCACATGGAATGCTGCCTCAGCCGCTCATGTCCGGCCACGCCCCCGGTGATCCTGTTTTTATATGGTACTGGGAGGAGCCATAACTCTTCTTCAGTACACTGCGCCACCTTGTGGCGGAATAACCCATACGTAAAGACTGTGCCATGCATAGTAAAAACAATTTTACAGGTGAGTACTCACAGAATTATATTTTTCCCACCCTGAAAAGTTGGAAGGTATAGGTAGGTGAGGTGAATTTCCTGTCCCCCATCAGATGAAGCTCTGCTAGGAAAAGGTGAGTATCTCTCTAATGCAGAGATCACTGATGGCATGAAGGGGTAAGAGTGTTGGTATGGAGCAGAACCCTCCCCTGGCAGAGAGTTATATAGACTGGTTTAGGTGGGCTACACACCTTAATATATTAGGCGTCTTAGACAGGTTTCAGCCTTTTATGGCCACAACTACAGTTTCAGAGCATCATGGGAGGAGCAACATATATTCAGGACGGGAAAAGGTTAATGATATTCCATGCGTCTGGGAATTCAAATGTGTGAAATTTCAGGAATTCCCCAGGGGCACTGGCACAGGGATACAGCGACGTGGCAATAGGGAGCTGCGGCCTCAGACACCATGGCAGGCGGAGGAGGGCTACCAACCCACCTGCACATGGCTCACCTGGCAGCCCGCAGCAGCCTCCTTAATAACAGGTCAGTTGGTGGTGGGTGAAGGCTGGCGCAACCTAGAATTAGTTCCCCTGCGGGACCACTTGCTCCCAGGCCTGTGCCCTCACATAGCCTGGACCATTAAGTCACTGGACATTTCTGCCCTATGTGCCCACTCCGCACATTCTGGGCCACTTGCTCCCGGGCCAGCGCCATCACATAACCTGGACCATTAAGTCACTGGACATTTCTGCCCTCTGTGCCCACTCCACACATCATGGGCCCCTTGCTCCCAGGCCTGTGCCATCACATAGCCTGGACCATTAAGTCACTGGACATTTCTGCCCTCTGTGCCCACTCCACACATTCTGGGCCACTTGCTCCCGGGCCAGTGCCATCACATAGTCTGGACCATTAAGTCACTGGACATTTCTGCCCTCTGTGCCCACTCCACACATCCTGGGCCCCTTGCTCCCAGGCCTGTGCCATCACATAGCCTGGACCATTAAGTCACTGGACATTTCTGCCCTCTGTGCCCACTCCACACATTCTGGACCACTTGCTTCCAGGTCAGTGCCATCACATAGTCTGGACCATTAAGTCACTGGACATTTCTGCCCTCTGTGCCCACTCCACACATCCTGGGCCACTTGCTCCCGGGCCAGTGCCATCACATAGTCTGGACCGTTAAGTCACTGGACATTTCTGCCCTCTGTGCCCACTCCACACATCCTGGGCCACTTGCTCCCGGGCCAGTGCCATCACATAGTCTGGACCATTAAGTCACTGGACATTTCTGCCCTCTGTGCCCACTCCACACATCCTGGGCCACTTGCTCCCGGGCCAGTGCCATCACATAGCCTGGACCATTAAGTCACTGGACATTTCTGCCCTCTGTGCCCACTCCACACATCCTGGGCCATTTGCTTCCAGGCCAGTGCCATCACATAGCCTGGACCATTAAGTCACTGGACATTTCTGCCCTCTGTGCCCACTCCACACATCCTGGGCCATTTGCTTCCAGGCCTGTGCCATCACATAGTCTGGACTATTAAGTCACTGGACATTTCTGCCCTCTGTGCCCACTCCACACATCCTCGGCCATTTGCTTCCAGGCCAGTGCCATCACATAGCCTGGACCATTAAGTCACTGGACATTTCTGCCCTCTGTGCCCACTCCACACATCCTGGGCCATTTGCTCCCGGACCAGTGCCATCACATAGCCTGGACCATTAAGTCACTGGACATTTCTGCCCTCTGTGCCCACTCCACACATTCTGGGCCACTTGCTCCCGGGCCAGTGCCATCACATAGTCTGGACAATTAAGTCACTGGACATTTCTGCCCTCTGTGCCCACTCCACACATTCTGGGCTACTTGCTCCCTGGCCAGTGCCATCACATAGTCTGGACCATTAAGTCACTGGACATTTCTGCCCTCTGTGCCCACTTCACACATCCTGGGCCACTTGCTCCCAGGCCAGTGCCATCACATAGTCTGGACCATTAAGTCACTGGACATTTTTGCCCTCTGTGCCCACTCCACACATTCTGGGCCACTTGCTCCCGGGCCAGTGCCATCACATAGTCTGGACCATTAAGGTTGCTGAACATTTCTGCCCTCTGTGCCCACTCCACACATCCTGGGCCATTTGCTCCCGGACCAGTGCCATCACATAGCCTGGACCATTAAGTCACTGGACATTTCTGCCCTCTGTGCCCACTCCACACATCCTGGGCCCCTTGCTCCCAGGCCTGTGCCATCACATAGCCTGGACCATTTAGTCACTGGACATTTCTGCCCTCTGTGCCCACATCACACATTCTGGGCCACTTGCTCCCGGGCCAGTGCCATCACATAGTCTGGACCATTAAGTCACTGGACATTTCTGCCCTCTGTGCCCACTCCACACATTCTGGGCTATTTGCTTCCAGGCCAGTGCCATCACATAGTCTGGACTATTAAGTCACTGGACATTTCTGCCCTCTGTGCCCACTCCACACATCCTGGGCCATTTGCTTCCAGGCCAGTGCCATCACATAGTCTGGACTATTAAGTCACTGGACATTTCTGCCCTCTGTGCCCACTCCGCACATTCTGGGCCACTTGCTCCCGGGCCAGTGCCATCACATAGCCTGGACCATTAAGTCACTGGACATTTCTGCCCTCTGTGCCCACTCCACACATTATGGGCCACTTGCTCCCGGGCCAGTGCCATCACATAGCCTGGACCATTAAGTCACTGGACATTTCTGCCCTCTGTGCCCACTCCACACATTATGGGCCACTTGCTCCCAGGCCTGTGCCATCACATAGCCTGGACCATTAAGTCACTGGACATTTCTGCCCTCTGTGCCCACTCCACACATCCTGGGCCATTTGCTCCCGGACCAGTGCCATCACATTGCCTGGACCATTAATTCACTGGACATTTCTGCCCTCTGTGCCCACTTCACACATCCTGGGCCATTTGCTTCCAGGCCAGTGCCATCACATAGTCTGGACCATTTAGTCACTGGACATTTCTGCCCTCTGTGCCCACTCCACACATTCTGGGCCACTTGCTCCCGGGCCAGTGCCATCACATAGCCTGGACCATTAAGTCACTGGACATTTCTGCCCTCTGTGCCCACTTCACACATCCTGGGCCACTTGCTCCCGGGCCAGTGCCATCACATAGCCTGGACCATTAAGTCACTGGACATTTCTGCCCTCTGTGCCCACTCCACACATTATGGGCCACTTGCTCCCAGGCCAGTGCCATCACATAGCCTGGACCATTAAGTCACTGGACATTTCTGCCCTCTGTGCCCACTTCACACATCCTGGGCCACTTGCTCCCGGGCCAGTGCCATCACATAGCCTGGACCATTAAGTCACTGGACATTTCTGCCCTCTGTGCCCACTCCACACATTATGGGCCACTTGCTCCCAGGCCAGTGCCATCACATAGTCTGGACCATTAAGTCACTGGACATTTCTGCCCTCTGTGCCCACTTCACACATCCTGGGCCATTTGCTTCCAGGCCAGTGCCATCACATAGTCTGGACCATTTAGTCACTGGACATTTCTGCCCTCTGTGCCCACTCCACACATCCTGGGCCATTTGCTTCCAGGCCAGTGCCATCACATAGTCTGGACCATTTAGTCACTGGACATTTCTGCCCTCTGTGCCCACTCCACACATCCTGGGCCATTTGCTTCCAGGCCAGTGCCATCACATAGTCTGGACCATTTAGTCACTGGACATTTCTGCCCTCTGTGCCCACTCCGCACATCCTGGGTCCCTTGCTCCCAGGCCAGTGCCATCACATTGCCTGGACCATTAAGTCACTGGACATTTCTGCCCTCTGTGCCCACTCCAAACAATCTGGGCCACTTGCTCCCAGGCCAGTGCCATCACATTGCCTGGACCATTAAGTCACTGGACATTTCTCCCCTCTGTGCCCACTCCACACATCCTGGGCCACTTGCTCCCGGGCCAGCGCCATCACATAGTCTGGACCATTAAGTCACTGGACATTTCTGCCCTCTGTGCCCACTCCACACATCCTGGGCCCCTTGCTCCCAGGCCTGTGCCATCACATAGCCTGGACCATTAAGTCACTGGACATTTCTCCCCTCTGTGCCCACTCCACACATTATGGGCCACTTGCTCCCAGGCCAGTGCCATCACATAGTCTGGACCATTAAGTCACTGGACATTTCTGCCCTCTGTGCCCACTTCACACATCCTGGGCCATTTGCTTCCAGGCCAGTGCCATCACATAGTCTGGACCATTTAGTCACTGGACATTTCTGCCCTCTGTGCCCACTCCACACATCCTGGGCCATTTGCTTCCAGGCCAGTGCCATCACATAGTCTGGACCATTTAGCCACTGGACATTTCTGCCCTCTGTGCCCACTCCACACATTATGGGCCACTTGCTCCCAGGCCAGTGCCATCACATAGCCTGGACCATTAAGTCACTGGACATTTCTGCCCTCTGTGCCCACTCCACACATCCTGGGCCCCTTGCTCCCAGGCCAGTGCCATCACATTGCCTGGACCATTAAGTCACTGGACATTTCTGCCCTCTGTGCCCACTCCAAACAATCTGGGCCACTTGCTCCCAGGCCAGTGCCATCACATTGCCTGGACCATTAAGTCACTGGACATTTCTCCCCTCTGTGCCCACTTCACACATCCTGGGCCACTTGCTCCCGGGCCAGCGCCATCACATAGTCTGGACCATTAAGTCACTGGACATTTCTGCCCTCTGTGCCCACTCCACACATCCTGGGCCCCTTGCTCCCAGGCCTGTGCCATCACATTGCCTGGACCATTAAGTCACTGGACATTTCTCCCCTCTGTGCCCACTCCACACATCCTGGGCCACTTGCTCCCGGGCCAGCGCCATCACATAGTCTGGACCATTAAGTCACTGGACATTTCTGCCCTCTGTGCCCACTCCACACATCCTGGGCCCCTTGCTCCCAGGCCTGTGCCATCACATAGCCTGGACCATTAAGTCACTGGACATTTCTGCCCTCTGTGCCCACTCCACACATTCTGGGCCACTTGCTCCCGGGCCAGTGCCATCACATAGTCTGGACCATTAAGTCACTGGACATTTCTGCCCTCTGTGCCCACTCCACACATTCTGGGCCACTTGCTCCCAGGCCAGTGCCATCACATAGTCTGGACCATTAAGTCACTGGACATTTCTGCCCTCTGTGCCCACTCCACACATTCTGGGCCACTTGCTCCCGGGCCTGTGCCATCACATAGCCTGGACCATTAAGTCACTGGACATTTCTGCCCTCTGTGCCCACTCCACACATTATGGGCCACTTGCTCCCAGGCCAGTGCCATCACATTGCCTGGAACAAGGCAGAGAACAAGGAGGGACATGGGCTCAAAACAGGGACAGTCCCTCCAAATCAGGGACAGTTGGGAGATATGCCTACCCCCTCACACCATCAGTGAGCCCTGCATTAGAGAGAGACTCCCCTTTTTTTGTTGCAGAGTTTCATCTGATGGGGGACAGGAAACTAACCTCACCTTCCCCTATACAAGATCAGGGAGCCCTGCATTAGGGACTCCCCTTTTTGTTGCAGAGCTCCACCTTAGGGGGGGGACAGAAAACAGCTGCACACGTGGCAGCCGCACCTTCTTTCATACGCAGCATTGCAGTTGTTTCCCTTTCTTAGCTGTGTTGCTCAGTTTCAGGATCTGCAGCTTTGTATTGATTATTTGATGCTGTTGGAGGATTTCTAGGCCATGTATGATGTCATGGTGACAGGGTGTGATGTCATAGGCACAGCTGGCCATTCTGTGGTGGTGACTCTTCTGCATGATGAGATTCCAGGCCACACGCGAGACAGGTGTGGGGGGGGGGGGTTGTTCCACACGCCCACGTGACCCCCAGCTGCTTTTGGTTTGGGGTTAGTGTGGTTTGGGGTCTCTGAACAATGGCCCCACCCCCCCCATTGTGCTGCATGTGTGTGACCCCAGCCTCCCACCATCTCTACACATAGGACCCTGCACCCACCAGCAAGGGATTCTGCATAGCGCCCAAGTGTCCCTTATTTGGAGGGACTGTCCCTCTTTTCAGTCCATGTCCCCCTGTCCCTTGTTGTTCTCATTTGTCCCTCCTTTTAGGTGTAACATGCAGATCTGCAGCAATAAATGTTTCACTTGCCCATTCAAAGTGTTTCTATTGTTGTAACTGTTACAATGCATCTCCTATCCATCCCTCAATGAGGGGGTGTGGCTTTACCCATCCCTTAATAAGGGGGCGTGGCTTAATTTAACAAATGTCCCTCTTTCCCACCCTGAAAAGTTGGTATGTATGGATTCAGCACTGCCACTTGTGGGGAGGGTAAGGAACAAGTTGGTGTCCACAACCTGGATAACAGAGTGGGTCAGGTGCCGGGGCGGCGTCCGCACTGGGCTTAGCTGGACAGGTGCCGGGGCCTTGGGAGGGCCCACCTTACATGATGGTCATGTGACACACCTCTTACCAGTAGTGAGCTGGTCATTTCCTCCCTGGGGGTAGCCCCCTATGCAGGAAGTAAGCACAACTGGGCATCAGCCAGGGGCAGACTGAGCTTTCGGGAGATTGTTTTTCTTTCTCGTTCTTTCTTTTCCTTCTGTCCATTTCTTCCCTCATTTTTTTTCTTCTTTTCTTTAATTATTTCTTTGTCATTTCTTCTTTTTCCTTTCTTTTGTCATTCATTCTTCCCTTTTTTTCTTTCTTTTGTCATTCCTTCCTTCTTCCTTTCTTTTGTCATTCCTTGTTTTCTTTTTTCCTTTTTTTTTTCTTTAGTCATTCCTTCTGTCTTCCCCTTTTTTTTTCTTTTGTCATTCCTGGTTTCCCTTTTCCTCTTTTTTTTCTTTCTTTTGTCAGTCTTTTCTTTCTTCCTTTTTTTCTTTCTTTTGTCATTCCTTGTTTCTTTTTCCTCTTTTTCTTTCTTTTGTCATTCCTTGTTTTCTTTTTTCCTTTAGTCATTCCTTCTGTCTTCCCTTTTTTTTTTCTTTTCTCATTCCTGGTTTCCCTTTTCCTTTTTTTTTTCTTTTGTCAGTCTTTTATTTCTTCCTTTTTTACTTTCTTTTGTCATTCCTTGTTTCCCTTTTTCCTCTCCTTTTTTCTTTTGTCGTTCCTACTTTCTTCCCTTTTCTTTTTCCATTCCTTCTTTCTTTCCTTTTTTTTGTCATTCCTTTTTTTTTTTTCCTTTTTTTATCATTCCTGTCTTTTTCTTTTTTTTGTTGTTTGTTCTTTCTGACATTCCTCTTTTCTTTCTCTCTTTCTATCCTTATTACTTTTTGCTACTCCTTGTCTCTTTTTATTTATTTATTTATTACATTCATTCCTTTCTTTCCTTGTTGCCAAGCTATGCCAGGATGGGGGAAGGGAAACCTCAAGCTTCATAGAAGAAACATTTTTGCGTTTTGATGGGATCATTTACCTTAAAGCGAATGTTCATGAAAAGACCTCAGAGCAGGTGCGTGGGTCGCCTTGGGCCCGTTGCCACTATCTGAGGTCCTTGTGTCAGGTCTATGGAAGTCCACTTTCCCCATCACCTGCAGCTTTTCTGCCTTTTTTTTTTTTGTGTGTGTGACACAACGCAAAGGGGCCCCTGAGACTGTCGCCCAATAGGCCATCCTGGAGCTGGCGAGTATATAAGGTGTAAAGTTATAGGTACTGAGACCCCCTCCCCTCCATATGGCTATTTTACTATCTCCTCTTCTCTGGGGAAAGGAAAACTGATGCATCACCAGCACCTGACCTACCAGGAGTGTGTGCAGCAGCTTATGGTCCCCCAGCCCAATAGATACCTCCAGGGCCGGTGGTGAGGTGGAGGCCACTGGGCATAAAATCTGCTGGAGGCCCCAGATACAGTATAAACCAATCCGGATGGTCTATGTGTATAAAGTGGCCCAAAACCCAGGATTTTCACCTGGGGGAATCGGGGGGTGTCCCGCTGTGTGTAGCCCCCAGATCGCTGAGCACAACTCACCTCTTCCCGGTCCTACAGCGCATGCGCTCAGAGCTTGGAGCTGCTGACGTCACGCTGTCTAAGCCAGCGTCTCAGGGGGAAGTGGGGGATGTAGCAGTCAGCGCGCTCTAACAGGGAGTGTGCCCGCGCCGGCCATTCACAAATCCCTGAAGCGGGCACGCGCCCTGCTAGAGGGATGGCGGGGATGCAGACGCGGCTTGCGCATGCGCCATTGGATCGAGAAACAAGGTAAGTGTATGGGGTGACCTGGGGGTTTCACACTGCGGGGCATCCTGATTTTGGATGCCCCGAAGGAAGGGAATGATCGATTCCCAGGCCAATTGTGCTGGGTTTTGGTCCACTTTAAACCACTGTCACCAGCCTAGAGGGCATCCCAAGCATTCTAGTAGCCCCTCACTGGCCAAGGTGAGCCAGATTCTCGGCTCCAAGGGAGGAGTTACCTTTCAGCTCTAGTCCCCGCCTAATGGCTGCTAGAATACGGTTATAGACCAGTGTCCCTGGATGGACAACAAAGGGGAAACTCATTTAAATGGCAAGTAAAAATAATACCATTTTGTGATTACTCACCTGTAAAATGGGTATTATAAGTATGTCACACACCCCACTTCAAACATTAATTATTACACTTGGGTTATTCCACCAGCAGGTGGCGACGTTGCAGAGAAGTCATGAAAAACGAGCCCCTCCTGGTCTATACATACCTGGTACCTCTCACTCATTCCCCAGTATTCAAACAGCAGTAAAGACAAGGTACCAGGAAAAAACCCATTGGTAACCCTCAAACGGTAAACGAAACTTCACCCTATAAAGAATCCAGGATACCAAAAAGGGCGGGTGAAGTGGGGTGTGTGACATACTTAGAATAATACCATTTTGTGAATACTCACCTGTAAAATGGGTATTATAAGTATGTCACACACCCCACTTCAATCATTGATTATTACACTTGGGACATCCAACAGCAGTGTCCAGAAAAAGGGCGGGTATCCAACCAGGCAATAATGCAGAAACTCAAACCACTGCAGCCTGCAGAACCTTGCGGCCAAAAACAGCATCCGCTGAGGCCCGCACATCAACCTTATAAAACTTAGAAAAAGTATGAACCGAAGACCAAGTCGCAGCCTTACAAACTTGTTCAACAGAAGCCTGGTGCTGAAAAGCCCAGGACGCACCAACCGCACGAGTAGAATGAGCAGTAACACGAAAAGGGGGATCCTTCCCCTTGGCAGAATAGGCTCCAACAATCGCCTGATGAATCCATTTGCTAATGGAAGATTTAGCCGGAGCCAAGCCCTTCCTAGGCCCACAGGGCACCACGAAAAAGGCATCAGTCTTACGAAAAGAAGACGTAGTACGTAGATAGTACTTGACACAAAGTACAACATCCAAGCAGTGCAACGCACTCTCCTTGACATTCTGAGGCTTAGGACACAAAGAAGGAAGAACAATGTCCTGGTTAAGATGAAAAGCAGAGACCACTTTAGGGAGAAAGTCTGACTTGAAGCGAAAAACCACTTTGTCCTGATGTTCCTCAAAATAAGGAGCCTGAATCGACAAGGCTGCCAACTCCGAAACACACCGAACCGAAGTGATGGCCACCAGAAAGGCAACCTTCTGAGTCAGAGTGGACAGAGCAATATCCCGCAAAGGCTCAAAAGGAGGAGCCTGAAGAGCAGAGAGAACCAAATTCAAATCCCAAACAGGGAGCAACGGCTTCCTAGAAGGCCGCAGATGTGAAACCCCCTGGAAAAAAGTCTTGACCAAAGAATGGCTAGCAAAAGACCTCTGAAAAAAGATATACAAAGCAGAAACCTGCCCCTTCAAAGTACTCAGCTGAAGACCAGAGTCCAGCCCTGATTGAAGAAATTCCAAAATCCTAGAAATAGAAAAGACCCGGCAAGGCAAAGACCTAGCCTCACACCAATCAATATAAGATCACCAAGCCCTATAATAGATGGAAGAAGAGGATCTCTTCCTGGCACTAATAAAAGAGTCCGAATGACTGAATCCGAAAGACCCTCCTCCTTTAAGATGGAGGTCTCAGCAGCCAAGCCGTCAAAGCCAGCATTTGTAAACTGGGGTAACACAGTTGGCCCTGAGTGAGAAGATCCGGCCGAAGAGGCAGATCGAACTGATCCACCGCCAGACGAACGATGTCTGCGAACCACACCCGCCTTGGCCACCGTGGAGCCACGAGAATGGCGGGAACTCCTTCCAGAACCAACTTTCGCAGCACCCTGCCTAGCATGGGAATCGGAGGAAACAGATAAAGAAACCCCAGGTCCCTCCAGCTCAGGGCCATGGCATCCGCCGCCAGAGCCAGAGGATCCCGGGACAGAGACACGAACGTCGGAAGCTTGTGATTGTGACGAGAGGCAAACAGATCCACCTCCGGCGTCCCCCACCGAAGACACATCGACCGAAACACCTGGGGATGGAGAGACCATTCCCCCCGGCGGGACGAACACCGGCTCAGAAAGTCCGCCTCCGTGTTTTCCACTCCTGGAATGTAAACTGCCGAGATGCAAGGGACATGAGTCTCTGCCCAAACTAGAATCAGAGACACCTCTCTGTGAGCACCCAGACTGCGAGTCCCTCCTTGGTGATTGATGTAAGCAACTGCCGTCTGATTGTCCGATCGAACCTGAACCGGCAGGCCCTGTAAATGATGCGTCAAGTGAGACAGAACCAACCTGATAGCTCGCAACTCCAGAACATTGATGGGCAAGTGGGCTTCCTGAGGGTCCCACTGCCCCTGAAACTGAAGATCCTTCCAGAAACCTCCCCATCCTGACAAACTGGCATCCGTGGTGACAGTTTCCCAAAGCGGGGTCAGAAACGACCTGCCCTTCAGAAGGTTGTCCGAGACCAACCACCACAGAAGTGACTGCCGAACCCGAGGGGACATCCGGAAGGACCGATCCAACGACCTCGGTCGCCGGTCCCAAGACGCCAAAAGATGAAGCTGAAGCGTCCTCGTATGAAACTGCGCGAAGGGAACTGCCTCGAACGAGGCCACCATCAACCCCACCAGTCTCATCCCTAGCCGAATGGACGGGCGAGGATGGGAAAGAAGAAGCTGAGCCAATTCCTGAATCAAAAGAACCTTGGCCTGAGGGAGAAACACTCTGTGCTGGCAAGAGTCCAACGACATCCCCAGAAAGGTCACCACCCTGGCCGGAACCAGAGAGGACTTGGGGTAATTGATCACCCAGCCGAACCTCTCCAGCATAGACACCACCATGCTGGTGTCCCCTTCCGCTTGACTGAAGGAAGGCGCCATGATGAGAAGATCGTCCAGGTAAGGCACAATGCGAATCCCCTGAGCTCTGAGCAGGGCCATCACTCCCGCCAACACCTTGGTGAACACTCTCGGAGCAGAGGTGAGGCCGAATGGAAGAGCTACAAACTGAAAATGCTGATCCTCCACCACAAAACGAAGGAACCTCTGATGAGCTGGAAAAATCGGAATGTGAAGGTAAGCATCCTTGATGTCTATGGACGTCATAAAGTCCCCCTGCCGAAGCGAACCGATCGCAGACCGCAGGGTTTCCATGCGGAACTTCCGGGGAAGAATAAACCTGTTAAGAAACTTCAAATCCAGAATCGGACGGAACGACCCATCCTTCTTGGGTACAGTGAAGAGATTGGAATAATACCCGCGCCCTACCTCCGAAGGAGGAACCGGGCAGACGACTGCCAATTCCAGAAGATTCCTTACCGCCGCCAGGAGCCCCTGCGCGGCCAAAGGATCCGAAGGTACCCGAGACCTGAAGAACCTTGGAGGAGGGCGGGACTCGAACTCCAGCTTGTAACCGGCCGACACCACCTCCCGGATCCACCTGTCCGAGACCTCCTGGTCCCATACCCGGGAGAAGAGTCGCAACCGTCCCCTCACCCGTACGGGTGAGGGCGCCCCCTCATTGCTGAGCAGGCTTGGCAGCTGGCTTGGGCTTGGCGCCCCAGACGTGAACGGGACGGCCACGGCCTCTACCCCTATTCCAACTGGCGCCCCTGGAGGCCGAGAAGCCCGCACCCCTGCCGGCTCTGGCTCCCCGAAAGGACGGATTGAAGGGAGCCGTCCCCCGAAAGGAACGGCGAAATTTCTTGCGCTGAGGTAACTTACCTCCCTTGGCAACAGAATCCAGCCTCTCACCGAAAAGCCTCAAACCCATAAAGGGAAGAGCCGTGAGCGATCTTTTAGAATTAAAATCAGCCGTCCACTGTCTCAACCACACACAACAACGGATAGCTACCAGCAGGGCAGTAGCCCTGCCACACATCAACATGGCATCCTCCTGAGCGGCCAGAATAAACGACAAGAAGGATTCACAACGCTTAAGAGCAAGAGACTCATCACTGGTAGGCTCAAGATCCACACATAAGTCCCTGACAATAGACCTAACCGCCAATGTCAAAAGAGCCGAAGCACAAACAGGCCTCAACACCGAACCCGCACAGACAAAACCATGGCGGGCCAGCTGATCAATCCGGCGATCCTCACCGTCCCTGAGAGAAGTCGTGTCAGGAGAATGTACAACCGCCGTATTGGACAGTCCCAAGACCGGAGTATCTACCTCGGGGGGGAACAGACCAACGCTTCATCAAGTCCGCCGGAAAAGGATACTTTCTATCCCAGCTAGGCGGTACCCTGACGAGACGCGTAGGTTGCTCCCATTGCTTAAGTACAACCTCTTCAAAATGCTGTTGACTGGGAAACTCCAAGCGCTGCTTGGACACCCCAAAAAGCTGACCCTTAGGCCGAGGAGCAACTTCCGGAGGATCCAAATCCAAAACCTCAAACATTTGAGCCAGAATAGTAGGCGTATCGGGTGGGGGGCCCTCAGCCTGGTCCCCCTCAGCAGCAACTGCTGAACCTCGGAATCCTCTAAATCCTCAACGAGCTCACCCTCTTCAAGGGGACGATCTGACCAATCCAGGTCCCCAACAACTTCCTCATCTGAATCCGGCGGAGGCGGAGACAGATGCTTCCGCTTAGCTGGAGCCTTCTGAGCGACCACTGCGGAAAACATTTTCTCGAGGCTGGCCAAACGGGCGCATACCTCAGATTGCGAATCCCCACCCATGACAACGTCACACGGGGTCCGGAACAGGCGAGGGGGAGAGGGAGATGGCGCTGCCGATGAAGTACCAGGCACCGGAGTGCCGGACTGTCGCTCAATGTTCCGCTGTGCACATGGAATACATAAAATGACATCATCCCCCGGGAGCGGAGTCCCACAACCCCCACACAGCCTGGATTGTCCCGAAGGACCGTTTC
The DNA here is from genome assembly GCA_027917425.1 of Gastrophryne carolinensis. Classification (NCBI taxonomy): domain Eukaryota; kingdom Metazoa; phylum Chordata; class Amphibia; order Anura; family Microhylidae; genus Gastrophryne; species Gastrophryne carolinensis. The sequence continues at coordinate 10,397,544 of CM051241.1, read as the reverse complement.
CGGTATCTTTGGCAGCCTCCATATGGTGAAATTTATGGTATTCGCAGAACCCAGGGATTTACGCAGTAAGCGACCCGGGATGCCCCTTTAATATCTATATAACAATAATTCTTTAAAACCCTGACCATGGGAATTTAGCATAAAAACAACCCAATAAATGGAGTAATGGCCTAGAAAAAACCCCCACTAGCCAGGTATATAAGACCGGGAGAGCCCTGTAAGATGGGGGTCCCAGGATCTGAAAGACAAAACAAGGACAACAATCATTCCAGCACAACAGCACACATGTAAAAATACAGTGCTTTTTCAAACCATAAAGGCCGTCTCCCCCCCTTTAACCACAAGCCCTAGGCTGCTGGTTAAATAGCCCCCCAAACAGTGGGAGCGAGGTGGGAGGGGGGGGGGGGAAGGGGGGGGGAAAGAGAATAGCATAATACTATTAAATATATAGTTAAAATACTATTACTATTAAATACTGTTTAGAAACTATTAATCACGAGCCTATTGAGAAAAGAGAGTACCTCAGCTGCTCCTACCAACCCGCGGATCACCGCGGGGCTACCTCAGACTGAAATGGCGGCCCCAGCCAGTAAAAACGCCAGCACCGTACAGGAGAAGGGAGAAGAAAGGCGGGCCCATGGAAGCGCGGGAGCCGCAATAGCCCCGCCCCTCCCCAAACGGCCAACCACGGCGCGGGCCGCGCAAGACGCGGTCCCGCCCACCTACTGTGCTGCCGAGCCACGGGCGCCAGTGAAGATGGCGCTCACCTCCCCCATGACCAGACCGGCGGCGCAACCGCCCGGTCCCCCCCGAGCACATGTAAAGGCACCGGAAGACACGCGCAGCGAGCGCCGACCTCGGCGCTCCCCATCCAGGCGGGCCCGCGGCGCAGAGCGCCGCCCGGCCCCGCCCACCGAAAAACCCCTGACAGGAATGCCGCGCCGACGGCGCCACCATGACACCCCTAAAGTATCACAACCGGCGGGCCGGTGACACACGTCCGACCCGCCCGATAAGAAGGCAGAGGCCCGACCTAGAACAAATAAAATATAGCAGCCCCTACCACCCGTCCCAGCATGCACACACACAACACACAGCCACGCATTAAGGGGCCATAGTAAGCTGGGAAGGAAAGGGCATCACCTAATGTGCAAAACTGACAGGCTCGCTCGATGAGCCGGCTACCTAACTGCTATGGAATAGGGGCATCCCACGTCCGGATCACCACTCCGGAATCCCGCTATGCCCCATAATATGGGGTCGAGCGGAGGAGCTAATCTCCTAGGCACCAAGGGTGCCATCTACCCTTGCCCGGCCTACAGCCTAAGCTGGGAGGCTGCCAGTTACACAGGGGGATAAAACCAAACGGAGCCGGGCAGAAATAGACCATAGGGGGGGGTGCCGGGGTGATACCCCGGCTACCTGCAAGCAGGAGACTTCTTTCTTCTGTCTTGTCGCCACCTTGCAGAGAACAACACTGGGGATTTGTTAGGAGGTACCAGGTATGTATAGACCGGGAGGGGCTTGTCTTTTTCTGGACTTCTCTGCAAGACTGCCACCTAGCGGTAGGTATTACCCAAGTGTAATAATCAATGATTGAAGTGGGGTGTGTGACATACTTAGAATAACTGGGGAATGAGTGGGAGGTACCAGGTATGTATAGACCAGGAGGGGCTCGTTTTTCATGACTTCTCTGCAACATCGCCACCTGCTGGTGGTATAACCCAAGTGTAATAATTAATGTTTGAAGTGGGGTGTGTGACATACTTAGAATAAATGGGCAAAGTCCTAGTATCCCTGTGTTCTAAACTACCAGCTGGCGGGACATTTGTGGGGCAATTTCTGATCACATAAATGCACAGGCCCCATAGGGTAACACAGGCAGTGATTGATATCTCCCACAATAGGAACAACCTGTGTGAGCGGGGCATTAGGATCCGGCTGGAGGTCAGATAGGAAGGGAGTTATGGGGGAGGTTGTGTTTTGGGATTAGGGGTGGGGGTTTCAGGTCAGTGCGGTGGGGAAGAGAGTCATGGGTTGAATGCTCGGCTATGTGATTGTCTCTTCAGTTTGGGCAGGCAAGTGGCCTTGGGTGGATGGTCTTGGGCTGAGGGTGTTTTGAGGCAAGCAGGTGAGCCTGGTTGGAGGGGGTTTGAGGCGAGCGGGCGGGCCTGGGCGGAGGGGGTTTGAGGCGAGCGGGCGGGCGGGCCTGGGCGTTGGAGGCGAGCGGGCCTGGGTGGTGGGGGTTTGAGGCGAGCGGGCGGGCCTGGGCGGTGGGGGTTTGAGGCGAGCAGGCGGGCCTGAGCGGAGGGGGTTTGAGGTGGGCGGGCCTGAGCGGAGGGGGTTTGAGGCGGGCGGGCGGGCCTGGGCGGTGGGGGTTTGAGGCGGGCGGGCGTGGGCGGTGGAGGTTTGAGGCGAGCGGGCGGGCCTGAGCGGAGGGGGTTTGAGGCGGGCGGGCCTGAGCGGAGGGGGTTTGAGGCGGGCGGGCGGGCCTGGGCGGCAAGGGTTTGAGGCGGGCGGGCCTGGGCGGTGGGGGTTTGAGGCGAGCGGGCGGGCGGGCCTGGGCGGTGGGGGTTTGAGGCGAGCGGGCGGGCCTCGGTGGAGGGGGTTTGAGGCGGGCGGGCGGTGGGGGTTTGAGGCGAGCAGGCGGGCCTGGGCGGTGGGGGTTTGAGGCGAGCGGGCGGGCCTGGGCGGTGGGGGTTTGAGGCGAGCGGGCGGGCCTGGGCGATGGGGGTTTGAGGCGAGCGGGCGGGCCTGGGCGATGGGGGTTTGAGGCGAGCGGGCGGGCCTGGGGGGCGGTGGAGGTTTGAGGCGAGCGGGCGGGCCTGGGTGGAAGGGGTTTGAGGCGGGCGGGCTTGGGTGGAGGGAGTTTGAGGCAGGGGGGGCTGAGGGCAAGTTAGAGGTGCGGGCGCGGCAGGGTTGAGGGCAAGTTAGAGGTGCGGGCGGGGCAGGGTTGAGGGCAAGTTAGAGGTGTGGGTGGGGCAGGGCTGAGGGCAAGTTAGAGGTGCGGGCGGGGCAGGGCCTGCAGGCAAGTTAGAGGTGCGGGCGGGGCAGGGCCTGAGGGCAAGTTAGAGGTGCGGGCAGGGCTGAGGGCAAGTTAGAGGTGCGGGCAGGGCAGGGCTGAGGGCAAGTTAGAGGTGCGGGCGGGGCAGGGTTGCGGGCTAGTGGTGCAGGTGGCCCATCTCAGGGTCAGCCAACAAGTCGGTTCTTTCGGCAGACCTCCGTGGTCAGCTCGCTGCTGGCCGCCCTCAGCAATTCAGTCACATGTCACACATGAAGCCTGTTTATTGGGGGTAACACACACTGTGAGAATATATTAAATTACTGCAGCGCTGTGACTACAATGGGGGGGTATCCCGGTTGCTGGGTAGTAGGTTGGTGGGAGGGGGTGGCACGTTCCACCTCGCGATGTTTCCAGGGTGATGCTCTGACGGCCATTGTTCTCAGGAATCCCGCAGCTCTACCATTGTCCCGTTCCTCCTCAGCCTCCCCTTGAAGCGCTCTATAGTCTCTCTCTCTATATATATTTATATATATGCTAAACAGAAGAGCTAGCAATCTCTGGGCATAATCGGCACCCGCCAGTGGGTAGCCAGCAGTCCATTGGAGTGGTGCAGTCTGGGGTTCGACGTCCTTCCTGCGAAGCTTATGGCGGCCGGCGGTGCGACCAAGTGCTCGGTTAAAGTGCGGCAGTGGCGCGTCCGGCGGCGGGGGGATCAGCTCAGGAGCTTGTTGTTGCCGGTGCTGAGGGTCTGGTCGGCGCGCGGTGATGCCGGTGTGGCGCTGGTGAAGTCGGAGGAGCGCATGGAGTGTCTGGGGTGCGACTGGGAGAGCGCCCAGTACCACAGGAAGATGAAGAGGCCTGCGGGGAAAACGAGTGGTCAGCCATGTGCCTGCGCTGTAACCATAGCAACGAGGTGCCTCTCATAGGACAGGCCGCAGCCGACACATGTCGCACCAGTTATCACTTACACTGTGCCCTGCATTTGTTTTGCTTTACTCATGACCTAAGAGACGGTCACATTCACCTTTGGGGCCTCACCTGGTTCTGCCCTATTGGGGTCCCTGGGCTCACCTGGTTCTGCCCTATTGTGGGCCCTAGGTGGAAGGGGTTTGAGGCGAGCGGGCGGGCCTGGGTGGAGGGGGTTTGAGGCGAGCGGGCGGGCCTGGGTGGAGGGGGTTTGAGGCGAGCGGGCGGGCCTGGGTGGAGGGGGTTTGAGGTGACCGTGCGGGCCTGGGTGGAGGGGGTTTGAGGCGAGTGGGCGAGCCTGGGTGGAGGGGGTTTGAGGCAAGCAGTTGCAGGGCAAGTTAGAGGTGCGGGCGAGGCAGGGCTGAGGGCAAGTTAGAGGTGCGGGCGGGGCAGGGCTGAGGGCAAGTTAGAGGTGTGGGCGGGGCAAGGCTGAGGGCAAGGTAGAGGGGCAGGGCTGAGGGCAAGGTAGAAGTGCGAGCGGGGCAGGGTTGCGGGCAAGGTAGAGGTGCAGGCGGGGCAGGATTGAGGGCAAGTTAGAGGTGCGGGCGGGGTTGCGGGCAAGTTAGAGGTGCGGGCAGGGTTGCGGGCAAGTTAGAGGTGAGGGCAGGGCTGAGGGCAAGTTAGAAGTGCGGGCGGGGCAAGTTAGAGGTGCGGGCGGGGCAGGGTTGCGGGCAAGGTAGAGGTGCAGGCGGGGCAGGGCTGAGGGCAAGTTAGAGGTGCGGGCGGGGCAGGGCTGAGGGCAAGTTAGAGGTGCGGGCGGGGCAGGGTTGCGGGCAAGTTAGAGGTGCGGGCGGGGCAGGGTTGCAGGCAAGTTAGAGGTGCAGGCGGGGCAGGGTTGCGGGCAAGTTAGAGATGCGGGCGGGGCAGGGCTGAGGGCAAGGTATAGGTGCGGGCGGGGCAGGATTGAGGGCAAGTTAGAGGGGCAGGGCTGAGGGCAAGGTAGAGGGGCGGGGCAGGGCTGAGGGCAAGGTAGAGGTGCGGGCGGGGCAGGGTTGCGGGCAAGGTAGAGGTACGGGCGGGGCAGGGTTGAGGGCAAGTTAGAGATGCGGGCGGGGCAGGGCTAAGGGCTAGTTAGAGGTGCGGGCGGGGCTGAGGGCAAGTTAGAGATGAGGGCGGGGCCTGAGGGCAAGTTAGAGATGAGGGCGGGGCCTGAGGGCAAGTTAGAGGTGCGGGCGGGGCTGAGGGCAAGTTAGAGGTGCGGGCGGGGCTGAGGGCAAGTTAGAGGTGCGGGCGGGGCGGGGTTGAGGGCAAGTTAGAGGTGCGAACGGGGCAGGGCTGAGGGCAAGTTAGAGGTGCGGGTGGGGCAGGGCTGAGGGCAAGTTAGAGGTGCGGCCGGGGCAGGGCTGAGGGCAAGTTAGAGGTGCGGGTGGGGCAGGGCTGAGGGCAAGTTAGAGGTGCGGACGGGGCAGGGCTGAGGGCAAGTTAGAGACGCGGGTGGGGCAGGGCTGAGGGCAAGTTAGAGGTGCAGGCGGGGCAGGGTTGCGGGCAAGTTAGAGATGCGGGCGGGGCAGGGCTGAGGGCAAGGTAGAGGTGCGGGCGGGGCAGGATTGAGGGCAAGTTAGAGGGGTGGGGCAGGGCTGAGGGCAAGGTAGAGGGGCGGGGCAGGGCTGAGGGCAAGGTAGAGGTGCGGGCAAGGTAGAGGTACGGGCGGGGCAGGATTGAGGGCAAGTTAGAGATGCGGGCGGGGCAGGGCTAAGGGCTAGTTAGAGATGCGGGCGGGGCTGAGGGCAAGTTAGAGATGAGGGCGGGGCCTGAGGGCAAGTTAGAGATGAGGGCGGGGCCTGAGGGCAAGTTAGAGGTGCGGGCAGGGCTGAGGGCAAGTTAGAGGTGCGGGCGGGGCTGAGGGCAAGTTAGAGGTGCGGGTGGGGCGGGGTTGAGGGCAAGTTAGAGGGTGCGAACGGGGCAGGGCTGAGGGCAAGTTAGAGGTGCGGGTGGGGCAGGGCTGAGGGCAAGTTAGAGGTGCGGCCGGGGCAGGGCTGAGGGCAAGTTAGAGGTGCGGACGGGGCAGGGCTGAGGGCAAGTTAGAGGTGCGGGTGGGGCAGGGCTGAGGGCAAGTTAGAGGTGCGGGTGGGGCAGGGATGAGGGCAAGTTAGAGGTGCAGGTGGCCCATCTCAGGGTCAGCCAACAAGTCGGTTCTTTCGGCAGACTTCCGTGGTCAGCTCGCTGCTGGCCGCCCTCAGCAATTCAGTCACATGTCACACATGAAGCCTGTTTATTGGCGGTAACACACACTGTGAGAATATATTAAATTACTGCAGCGCTGTGACTACAATGGGGGGGTATCCCGGTTGCTGGGTAGTAGTGGGAGGGGGTGGCACGTTCCACCTCGCGATGTTTCCCGGGTGATGCTCTGACGGCCATTGTTCTCAGGAATCCCCCAGCTCTACCATTGTCCCTTTCTTCCCCAGCCTCCCCTTGAAGCGCTCTATAGTCTCTCTCTCTCTCTCTATATATATATATGCTAAACAGAAGAGCTAGCAATCTCTGGGCATAATCGGCACCCGCCAGCGGGTAGCCAGCAGTCCATTGGAGTGGTGCAGTCTGGGGTTCGACGTCCTTCCTGCGAAGCTTATGGCGGCCGGCGGTGCGACCAAGTGCTCGGTTAAAGTGCGGCAGTGGCGCGTCCGGCGGCGGGGGGATCAGCTCAGGAGCTTGTTGTTGTCGGTGCTGAGGGTCTGGTCGGCCCGCGGTGATGCCGGTGTGGCGCTGGTGAAGTCGGAGGAGCGCATGGAGTGTCTGGGGTGCGACTGGGAGAGCGCCCAGTACCACAGGAAGATGAAGAGGCCTGCGGGGAAAACGAGTGGTCAGCCATGTGCCTGCGCTGTAACCATAGCAACGAGGTGCCTCTCATAGGACAGGCCGCAGCCGACACATGTCGCACCAGTTATCACTTACACTGTGCCCTGCATTTGTTTTGTTTTACTCGTGACCTAAGAGACGGTCACATTCACCTTGGGGTCCCTGGGCTCATCTGGTTCTGCCCTATTGGGGTCCCTGGGCTCACCTGGTTCTGCCCTATTGGGGGCCCTGAGCTTACCTGGTTCTGCCCTATTGGGGGCCCTGAGCTTACCTGGTTCTGCCCTATTGGGGGCCCTGGGCTCACCTGGTTCTGCCCTATTGGGGGCCCTGGGCTCACCTGGTTCTGCCCTATTGGGGGCCCTGGGCTCACCTGGTTTTGCCCTATTGGGGGCCCTGGGCTCACCTGGTTCTGCCCTATTGGGGGCCCTGAGCTTACCTGGTTCTGCCCTATTGGGGGCCCTGGGCTCACCTGGTTTTGCGCTATTGGGGGCCCTGGGCTTATCTGGTTCTGCCCTATTGGGGGCCCTGGGCTCACCTGGTTCTGCCCTATTGGGGGCCCTGGGCTCACGTAGTTTTGCCCTATTGGGGGCCCTGGGCGCACGTGGTTTTGCCCTATTGGGGGCCCTGGGCTTAAATGGTTCTGCCCTCTTGGGGGCCCAGGGCTCACGTGGTTTTGCCCTATTGGGGGCCCTGGGCCTACCGGGTTCTTCCCTATTGGGGGCCCTGAGCTTATCTGGTTCTGCCCTATTGGGGTCCCTGGGCTCACCTGGTTCTGCCCTATTGGAGGCCCTGGGCTCATCTGGTTCTGCCCTATTGGGGTCCCTGGGCTCACCTGGTTCTGCCCTATTGGGGGCCCTGAGCTTACCTGGTTCTGCCCTATTGGGGGCCCTGTGCTTATCTGGTTCTGCCCTATTGGGGGCCCTGGGCTCATCTGGTCCTTCCCTATTGGGGGCCCTGGGCTCATCCGCTTCTTCCCTATTGGCGGCCCTGGGCTCATCCGCTTCTTCCCTATTGGCGGCCCTGGGCTCTTCTGGTTCTTCCCTATTGGGGTCCCTGGGCTCACCTGGTTCTGCCCTATTGGGGGCCCTGGGCTCACCTGGTCTTGCCCTATTGGGGGCCCTGGGCTTATCTGGTTCTGCCCTATTGGGGGCCCTGTGCTCATCCGGTTCTTCCCTATTGGGGGCCCTGGGCTAATCTGGTTCTTCCCTATTGGGGTCCCTGGGCTCATCTGGTTCTTCCCTATTGGGGGCCCTGGGCTCACCTGGTTCTGCCCTATTGGGGGCCCTGGGCTCACCTGGTTCTGCCCTATTGGGGGCCCTGAGCTTACCTGGTTCTGCCCTATTGGGGGCCCTGAGCTTACCTGGTTCTGCCCTATTGGGGGCCCTGGGCTCACCTGGTTCTGCCCTATTGGGGGCCCTGGGCTCACGTGGTTCTGCCCTATTGGGGGCCCTGGGCTCACCTGGTTTTGCCCTATTGGGGGCCCTGGGCTCACCTGGTTCTGCCCTATTGGGGGCCCTGAGCTTACCTGGTTCTGCCCTATTGGGGGCCCTGGGCTCACGTGGTTTTGCGCTATTGGGGGCCCTGGGCTTATCTGGTTCTGCCCTATTGGGGGCCCTGGGCTCACCTGGTTCTGCCCTATTGGGGGCCCTGGGCTCACCTGGTTCTGCCCTATTGGGGGCCCTGGGCTCACGTAGTTTTGCCCTATTGGGGGCCCTGGGCGCACGTGGTTTTGCCCTATTGGGGGCCCTGGGCTTAAATGGTTCTGCCCTCTTGGGGGCCCTGGGCTCATGTGGCTTTGCCCTATTGGGGGCCCTGGGCCTACCGGGTTCTTCCCTATTGGGGGCCCTGAGCTAGCCTTGTTCCACCCTGTTGGGGGGGGGGGCCTGCACCTACAATTTTCTGCAATTTTGGGGTCCCTGCAATTGTCTTGTTCCATCCTGGGCTTACCTGGCCTATTGGGGGTCCGGCATTCATCGGGTTTTGCCCTATAGGAGGCAAGCACTTTGGTTGTCCCACCCAATGGGGTGGGTGTGCTCAACTTGTTTTCCCGCCCTATTGAAGGCTCTGTGCTTATCTTGTTCCTGCCACGTTAGGGTCCCTGCGCTCAGCTTGTTCGGCACTTCTGGTGTCCCACCCAATGGGGGGTTGGGTGTCACTCATCTTGATCTGCCTATCGGGGGGCCCTGCGCTCACCTTTGTTCCGCCCTATTGGGGACCCTGCACTCACCTTTGTTCTGCCTTATTGGGGACCCTGCACTCACCTTTGTTCTGCCTTATTGGGGACCCTGCACTCACCTTTGTTCTGCCCTATTGGGGGCCCTGTACTCACCTTTGTTCCTCTCTATTGGAGGCCCTGCGCTCACCTTTGTGCTGCTCTATTGGGGGCCCTGTACTCACCTTTGTTCCTCTCTATTGGGGGCCCTGTACTCACCTTTGTTCCTCTCTATTGGAGGCCCTGCGCTCACCTTTGTGCTGCTCTATTGGGGACCCTGCGCTCACCTTTGTGCTGCTCTATTGGGGACCCTGCGCTCACCTTTGTGCTGCTCTATTGGGGACCCTGCGCTCACCTTTGTTCTGCCCTATTGGGGGCCCTGTACTCACCTTTGTTCCTCTCTATTGGAGGCCCTGCGCTCACCTTTGTGCTGCTCTATTGGGGGCCCTGCGCTCACCTTTGTTCTGCCCTATTGGGGGCCCTGTACTCACCTTTGTTCCTCTCTATTGGAGGCCCTGCGCTCACCTTTGTGCTGCTCTATTGGGGGCCCTGTACTCACCTTTGTGCTGCTCTATTGGGGGCCCTGCGCTCACCTTTGTTCCTCTCTATTGGGGGCCCTGCGCTCACCTTTGTTCCTCTCTATTGGGGACCCTGCACTCACCTTTGTTCCTCTCTATTGGGGGCCCTGCACTCACCTTTGTTCCTCTCTATTGGGGACCCGGCACTCACCTTTGTTCCTCTCTATTGGGGGCCCTGCACTCACCTTTGTTCCTCTCTATTGGGGGCCCTGCACTCACCTTTGTTCCTCTCTATTGGGGACCCTGCACTCACCTTTGTTCCTCTCTATTGGGGGCCCTGCGCTCACTTTGTTCCGTCCTATTGCTTCCCTGCGCTCACCTTTTGTACTTCTCTTCCGCCTTATTGGGGACCCTGCGCTCACCTTGTTCTTCTCTATCGGGGGCCCTGCACTCACCTTTGTTCCATCCTATTGGGGGCATTGTGCTCACCTGCTGCCCTATGCTCACCTTTGTTCTGCCTTATTGGGGGCTCTGCGCTCACCTTCTTCTCTACTATAGGAGACCAACACCCAATGGGAGGGAAGGGCGGCACTCACTTTTGTCCCCCCTGTGTGGCTGTGGCTCACCTTGTTCCCCCCTGTGAGGGTGTGGCTCACCTTGTTCCCCCCTGTGTGGGCATGACCCGCCTTGTGCCCCTCTGTGTGGGCGTGGCTCACCTTGCCCCCCCCTGTGTGGGCGTGGCTCACCTTGCCCCCCCCCCTGTGTGGGCGTGGCTCACCTTGCCCCCCCCCTATGTGGGAGTGGCTCACCTTGTCCCCCCCCCCATGTGGGAGTGGCTCACCTTGTTCCCCCCTGTGAGGGTGTGGTTCACCTTGTTCCCCCCTGTGAGAGTGTGGTTCACCTTGTTCCCCCCTGTGTGGGCATGACTCGCCTTGTGCCCCTCTGTGTGGGCGTGGCTCACCTTGTTCCCCCCCTGTGTGGGTTTGGCTCACCTTGCCCCCCCCCCCTGTGTGGGCATGGCTCACCCTGTTCCCCCCCCTATGTGGGCGTGGCTCACCTTGTTCCCCCCCCCTATGTGGGAGTGGCTCACCTTGTTCCCCCCTGTGTGGGCATTACTCGCCTTGTGCCCCCCCTGTGTGGGTGTGGCTCACCTTGTTTGCCCCCCCCTTGTGTGGGTGTTGCTCACCTTGCCCCCCCCCCCCCCCGTGTGGGCGTGGCTCACCTTGTTCCCCTTGTGAGGGTGTGGCTCACCTTGTTCCCCCCTGTGTGGGCATGACTCGCCTTGTGCCCCCCCTGTGTGGGCGTGGCTCCCCTTGTCCCCCCCCCCCTGTGTGGGCGTGGCTCCCCTTGTCCCCCCCCCCTGTGTGGGCATGGCTCACCCTGTTCCCCCCCCTATGTGGGCGTGGCTCACCTTGTTCCCCCCCCCTATGTGGGAGTGGCTCACCTTGTTCCCCCCTGTGTGGGCATTACTCGCCTTGTGCCCCCCCTGTGTGGGTGTGGCTCACCTTGTTTGCCCCCCCCTTGTGTGGGTGTTGCTCACCTTGCCCCCCCCCCCCCCGTGTGGGCGTGGCTCACCTTGTTCCCCTTGTGAGGGTGTGGCTCACCTTGTTCCCCCCTGTGTGGGCATGACTCGCCTTGTGCCCCCCCTGTGTGGGCGTGGCTCCCCTTGTCCCCCCCCCCTGTGTGGGCGTGGCTCCCCTTGTCCCCCCCCCCCTGTGTGGGCCTGGCTCACCTTGTCCCCCCCCCCCCCCCCTGTGTGGGCCTGGCTCACCTTGTTCCCCCCCCCTGTGTGGGCCTGGCTCCCCTTGTTTCCCCCCCCCGTGTGGGCCTGGCTCACCTTGTCCCCCCCCCCCGTGTGGGCCTGGCTCACCTTGTTCCCCCCCCCTCTGTGTGGGCCTGGCTCACCTTGTCCCCCCCTCCCTGTGTGGGCCTCTCTCACTCCCCCCCCCCATGTGTGGGCATGGCTCACTTTGTGCCCCCCCGAGTGGGCATGGCTCACTTTGTGCCCCCTCCCCCGAGTGGGCGTGGATCACTTTGTGCCCCTCCCCCGTGTGGGCGTGGATCACTTTGTGCCCCCTCCCCCCGTGTGGGCGTGGCTCACTTTGTGCCCCTCCCCCATGTGGGCGTGGCTCACTTTGTGCCCCCTCCCCCCGTGTGGGCGTGGCTCACCTTGCGCCGACTTGCCCCCCCCCCGTGTGGGCGCGGCTCACCTTGCCCCCCCCCCCCTGTGTGGTGTGTGGGCGCGGCTCACCTTGCCCCCCCTGTGTGGGCGTGGCCCACCTTGTCCCCCCCTGTGTGGGCGTGGCTCACCTTGCCCCCCTCCCTGTGTGGGCCTGGCTCACCTTGTCCCCCCCCGTGTGGGCGTGGCTCACTTTGTGCCCCCTCCCCCCGTGTGGGCGTGGCTCACCTTGCGCCCCTCCCCCCGTGTGGGCGTGGCTCACCTTGCCCCCCCCCCGTGTGGGCGTGGCTCACCTTGCCCCCCCCTCCCCTGTGTGGGCGTGACTCACCTTGCCCCCCCCCGTGTGGGCGTGACTCACCTTGCCCCCCCCCCCCACGTGTGGCCGTGACTCACCTTGAAGAGCATTGAGGATAGTGAAGGCGTATTGGATGGGCAGGTACAGGTTTCCGAAGGAGAAGAAAGCCAGGCCCCACGTCAGTCCCATCATGCAGCTGAGGCCCAGCAGGGTGACGCAGTGACGCGCCTTCTCGCGGCGGCTGCGGGTTGAGAGGCGGAGCACGCGCATCGTCATGGCGACCAGCATGCACATGTTGAATAGGAGAACGGCGGCAAAGAATCCCAAATTCACCAGCTGATGGATGAAGGGCTCAGTCAGCCAGCACCTGTGGGAGAGGAAGGATGTGAGCGGCGCACCCGGATAATGTGCCCCCCGGGCCCAGGGGAGATCCTCCCAGACTTACATGGCGGCCGTGGCGTTGTGGGAGGAGGGGCGCTCCACCCTCATGTGATATATCCCATAATTCTCTGCATTCACAAGGAAGATGATCAGGACGATGAGAGTCGGGGCCCCTGCATAGAGAACACAGCGTGTGATGTCATCACCCTACACTGCGCATTTCACGTTACACACCGTGTGATGTCATCACCCTACACTGCGCATTTCACGTTACACACCGTGTGATGTCATCAACCTGTGAGGTCCTTAGCCCACACTGCGTATTGCATGTTACACACCGCGTGATGTCATCCCCCTGCACTGCGCATTCCATGTTACACACTGTGTGACGTCATCACCCAGCACTGCACATTCCACAAACCATGATGTCATCCCCCTGCACTGCGCATTCCAATTACACACTACGTGATGTCATCACCCTGCACTGCGTATTCCAATTACACACTATGTGATGTCATCACCCTGCACTGCGCATTCCAATTACACACTACGTGATGTCATCACCCTGCATTGGGCATTCCATGCTACACACACCACGTGATGTCATCACCCTGTACTGCACATTCCACACAGTGATGTCATTACCCTGCACTGTGCACTCTACGTTACACACCGTGTGATGTCATCACCCTGCATTGCTTATTCTACGTTACCCGCGATGTGATGTCACCCCGGGCAGCGGATAGCATGGCGGAACGTCCACGTGAGGGGTGCGCTTACCCCAGGCCAGGACGCGCTTACCCCAGGCACGAATGCGCTTACCCCAGGCACGGACGCACTTACCCAGGCACGGAAGCACTTACCCAGGCACGGAAGCACTTACCCAAGGCACGGACGCACTTACCCAAGGCACGGACGCACTTACCCAAGGCACGGATGCACTTACCCAAGGCACGGACGCACTTACCCCAGGCACAGACGCACTTATCCCAGGCGAGGACGCACTTATCCCAGGCACAGACGCACTTACCCCAGGCGAGGACGGCCAGCTTGGCAGTGGTGATGGTGGCGGAGAGGAAAACTTTCACCACCAGGCGGTAGAGGTTGAAGCCCTCGATGGCCATCCAGCTGAAGAGACCGAGCAACGAGAAGTGAAGCAACATGGCGGCTCCCCGGCACAGGGCGGCGTCCTCTAGAGCGCCCAGCAACGCGCTCCCCACAAAGCTGATGTCCAGCAGCAACAGCGCCCCCAGCAGGTTCATGTGGATCTGCAGTGTCGGGTTTGCCTGCCCCTTCCTGAAAAATACATTTTACTGTTAGACACTGTGTGATGTCATCAACCTGTACTGCCCATACCAGACTGTGTGATGTCATCTCCCTGCACTGTGCATTCCACATTACACACTACGTGATGTCATCACCCTGAACTGGGCATTTTACATTTCACATCGTGTGATGTCATCCCACTGCACTGCGCATTCCACATTACATGTCATCGCCCTGCACTGGGTATTCTACATTACACACCATGTGATGTCACCCCCCTGCACAATCCACATTACACACTACGTGATGTCATGACCCGGCATTGGGCATTTTACATTACATGCCACGTGATGTCATCACCCTGTACGGCACATTCCACATCGTGTGATGTCATCACCCTGCACTGTGCATTCCACATTACACACTACGTGATGTCATCACCCTGCATTGGGAATTCTACATTGCAAACTGCGTGATGTCATCAACCTTTACTGCACATTCCACATTGTGTGATGTCATCCCCCTGCACTGTCCATCCCACATTACACACTATGTGACGTCATCACCCGGTACTGGCCATTCCATAACGTGTGATGTCATCCTACTGCACTACGCATTACACACTGCGTGATGTCATCCGCCTGCACTGCACATTCCACAATATGTGATGTCATCCCCCTGCACTGCCAAATGTCATCGCCCAGCATTGGGTATTTTACATTACACACTGTGTGATGTCATCACTCTGTACTGCACATTACAACATGCGTGAGGTCCTTAGCCCACACTGCGTATTGCATGTTACACACCGCGTGATGTCATCCCCCCTGCACTGCACATTCCACATTCCACACTACGTGATATCATCACCCTGCACTGCGCATTCCATGTTACACATTGTGTGATGTCATCACCCAGCACTGCACATTCCACACTACGTGATATCATCAGCCTGCACTGCGCATTCCACATAGCATGATGTCAACCGCCTGCACTGCGCATTCCAATTAAACACTGTGATGTCATCACCCTGCACTGGGCATTCCATGTTACACACCACGTGATGTCATCACCCTGCACTGGGCATTCCATGTTACACACTACATGATGTCATCACCCTACATTGGGCATTGCATGTTACACACCACGTGATGTCATCACCCTGCACTGGGCATTCCATGTTACACACCACGTGATGTCATCACCCTGCACTGGGCATTCCATGTTATACACCACGTGATGTCATCACCCTGCACTGGGCATTCCATGTTACACACTACGTGATGTCATCACCCTACATTGGGCATTCCATGTTACACACCACGTGATGTCATCACCCTGCACTGCACATTCCACACTGCGTGATGTCATCACCCTGCACTGCTCATTCTACGCTACACATCACGTGATGTCATCACCCCGCACTGTGCAAAAAACATCAAACATGTTTACACACAGCACATGCAGCAACCAGACGCAGGGGGAGGAGCCAGATGGGTGGTACCTGGAGAGACACATCCATGCGATGGTGAAGACACAGGCCAGGGCGGAGATGGCGCATCCAGCGAAGGTGAGAGCGGTCAGCCACACAAGATGGTTCTCGGAGATCACCTCACTGGACGTTTGCTGCAACCAGAAAGTGAGTTAGATGGGAGGGGGCGGGGTCTAGGGGGGGGTGCGTTCAGCGCGTCCTCCACTCACCATCAGCACGGCAAAGTAGGTCAGGTGATTACAGCAGCACTGGGTCTGGAGTTCCCCCGGCACCGTCCTGCACCCCGCCGAGCTCCACTCCTCCGATGACTCTATGGGGAAATAGGGGGGCAGAGTGTCATTACACACAGGCAAACGGGGGGCGCCGCCCCCAACACGCCCCCTCCGCCACCCCCAACTCGCCCCTCCGCCACCCCCAACACGCCCCCTCCGCCACCCCCAACTCGCCCCTCCGCCACCCCCAACACGCTTCCTCCGCCACCCCAACACGCTTCCTCCGCCACCCCCAACTCGCCCCCTCCGCCACCCCCAACACGCTTCCTCCGCCACCCCCAACACGCCCCCTCCGCCACCCCCAACACCCCCCCTCCGCCACCCCCAACACGCTTCCTCCGCCACCCCAACTCGCCCCCTCCGCCACCCCCAACTCGCCCCCTCCGCCACCCCCAACACGCCTCCTCCGCCACCCCCAACACGCTTCCTCCGCCACCCCCAACTCGCCCCCTCCGCCACCCCCAACACGCCCCCTCCGCCACCCCCAACACGCTTCCTCCGCCACCCCCAACTCCCCCCCTCCGCCACCCCCAACACGCTTCCTCCGCCACCCCCAACTCGCCCCCTCCGCCACCCCCAACTCGCCCCCTCCGCCACCCCCAACACGCCTCCTCCGCCACCCCCAACACGCTTCCTCCGCCACCCCCAACTCGCCCCCTCCGCCACCCCCAACACGCCCCCTCCGCCACCCCCAACACGCCACCCCCAACATGTCCCCTCCGCCACCCCCAACATGTCCCCTCCACCACCCCCAACATGTCCCCTCCGCCACCCCCAACACGCCCCCTCCGCCACCCCCAACACGCCACCCCCAGTACGTCCCCTCCGCCACCCCCAACTCGCCCCTCCGCCACCCCCAACTCGCCCCCTCCGCCAACCCAACACGCCCCCTCCACCACCCCAACTCGCCCCCTCCGCCACCCCCAACTCGCCCCCTCCGCCACCCCCAACACGCCTCCTCCGCCACCCCCAACACGCCTCCTCCGCCACCCCCCAACACGCTTCCTCCGCCACCCCCAACACGCCCCCTCCGCCACCCCCAACACGCCAGTACGTCCCCGCCGCCATCCCCAACACGCCCCCTCCGCCACCCCCAACTCGCCCCCTCCGCCACCCCCAACTCGCCCCCTCCGCCACCCCAACACGCTTCCTCCGCCACCCCCAACACGCCCCCTCCGCCACCCCCAACACCCCCCCTCCGCCACCCCAACACGCTTCCTCCGCCACCCCAACACGCTTCCTCCGCCACCCCCAACTCGCCCCCTCCGCCACCGCAACACGCTTCCTCCGCCGCCCCCAACACGCCCTCTCTGCCGCCCCAACGCGCCCCCCCTCTGCTGCCCTCAACACGCCCCGATCTGCCGCCCCCAACATGCTCCCTCTGCCGCCCCCAACCCGCCCCCTCTGCTGTCCCTACACGCCCCCTCCGCCACTTACCGTTCCAGAAGACGCAGCGCGGCCACCCCGGCTCCTGCAGAGGAGAGAGAACAGGAAAGGGTTAACCGGGGAGGACGGGATCACCTGGCAGCTGCACCGGCTCCGGAAATCTCCGGCCGCTCCTGGAATTCCAGAGTTACACAACAGGAAGCAGTGCGGCAGCCGAGGTGACCCAGAGGAAGCCGCCGCCACCCGATAAGAAGGTTACAGAATGTGCGCTCAATGCTTACCTCTCCCATACTACTCATCCTCTCCATAAGCCCAATACATCAGAGGAAAGGAGGGTGAATGGGGAAGGGGAGGGGTTACCTGGAGCAGGAGGAGGAGTTAAAGTGGACCAAAACCCAGGATTTTGACTATCCTGGAATCGTTCTGGGTTTTGGTCCACTTTAACTAGAGTATGTTACAGAAGGGAGGAGTTACCTGCAGCAGGTGAAAAAAGTGAGAGCATTTATATGGAGCAGGTGACAGAGAAGCGAGAGGAGTTACCTGCAGCAGGTGACAGAGAAGGGAGAGGAGTTACCTGCAGCAGGTGACAGAGAAGAGAGAGGAGTTACCTGCAGCAGGTGACAGAGAAGAGAGAGGAGTTACCTGCAGCAGGTGACAGAGAAGAGAGAGCAGTTACCTGCAGCAGGTGACAGAGAAGGGAGAGAAGTTACCTGCAGCAGATGACAGAGAAGGGAGAGGAGTTACCTGCAGCAGGTGACAGAGAAGGGAGAGGAGTTACCTGCAGCAGGTGACAGAGAAGCGAGAGGAGTTACCTGCAGCAGGTGACAGAGAAGGGAGAGGAGTTACCTGCAGCAGGTGACAGAGAAGGGAGAGGAGTTACCTGCAGCAGGTGACAGAGAAGGGAGAGAAGTTACCTGCAGCAGATGACAGAGAAGGGAGAGGAGTTACCTGCAGCAGGTGACAGAGAAGGGAGAGAAGTTACCTGCAGCAAGTGACAGAGAAGGGAGAGAAGTTACCTGCAGCAAGTGACAGAGAAGGGAGAGGAGTTACCTGCAGCAAGTGACAGAGAAGGGAGAGGAGTTACCTGCAGCAAGTGACAGAGAAGAGAGAGGAGTTACCTGCAGCAGGTGACAGAGAAGGGAGAGAAGTTACCTGCAGCAAGTGACAGAGAAGGGAGAGGAGTTACCTGCAGCAAGTGACAGAGAAGAGAGAGGAGTTACCTGCAGCAGATGACAGAGAAGGGAGGGGAGTTACCTGCAGCAGGTGACAGAGAAGAGAGAGGAGTTACCTGCAGCAGGTGACAGAGAAGAGAGAGGAGTTACCTGCAGCAGGTGACAGAGAAGGGAGGGGAGTTACCTGCAGCAGGTGACAGAGAAGGGAGAGGAGTTACCTGCAGCAGGTGACAGAGAAGAGAGAGGAGTTACCTGCAGCAGGTGACAGAGAAGAGAGAGGAGTTACCTGCAGCAGGTGACAGAGAAGCGAGAGGAGTTACCTGCAGCAGGTGACAGGAGGAAGTGTTTAACTAGAGCATGTAACAGAAGGGGGGAGGATTTACTCACAAGTGAAATAAATGGGAGGAGCTACCTGCAGCAGGTGACAGAGAAGGGAGAGGAGTTACCTGCAGCAAGTGACAGAGAAGAGAGAGGAGTTACCTGCAGCAGGTGACAGAGAAGGGAGAGGAGTTACCTGCAGCAGGTGACAGAGAAGGGAGAGGAGTTACCTGCAGCAGGTGACAGAGAAGCGAGAGGAGTTACCTGCAGCAGGTGACAGAGAAGAGAGAGGAGTTACCTGCAGCAGGTGACAGAGAAGAGAGAGGAGTTACCTGCAGCAGGTGACAGAGAAGGGAGAGGAGTTACCTGCAGCAGGTAACAGAGAAGCGAGAGGAGTTACCTGCAGCAGGTGACAGAGAAGAGAGAGGAGTTACCTGCAGCACGTGACAGAGAAGAGAGAGGAGTTACCTGCAGCAGGTGACAGAGAAGAGAGAGCAGTTACCTGCAGCAGGTGACAGAGAAGAGAGGAGTTACCTGCAGCAGGTGACAGAGAAGAGAGAGGAGTTACCTGCAGCAGGTGACAGAGAAGCGAGAGGAGTTACCTGCAGCAGGTGACAGAGAAGCGAGAGGAGTTACCTGCAGCAGGTGACAGAGAAGCGAGAGGAGTTACCTGCAGCAGGTGACAGAGAAGCGAGAGGAGTTACCTGCAGCAGGTGACAGAGAAGCGAGAGGAGTTACCTGCAGCAGGTGACAGAGAAGGGAGAGGAGTTACCTGCAGCAGGTGACAGAGAAGAGAGAGGAGTTACCTGCAGCAGGTGACAGAGAAGCGAGAGGAGTTACCTGCAGCAGGTGACAGAGAAGAGAGAGGAGTTACCTGCAGCAGGTGACAGAGAAGAGAGAGGAGTTACCTGCAGCAGGTGACAGAGAAGCGAGAGGAGTTACCTGCAGCAGGTGACAGATAAGCGAGAGGAGTTACCTGCAGCAGGTGACAGAGAAGCGAGAGGAGTTACCTGCAGCAGGTGACAGAGAAGGGAGAGGAGTTACCTGCAGCAGGTGACAGAGAAGGGAGAGGAGTTACCTGCAGCAGGTGACAGAGAAGCGAGAGGAGTTACCTGCAGCAGGTGACAGAGAAGCGAGAGGAGTTACCTGCAGCAGGTGACAGAGAAGGGAGGGGAGTTACCTGCAGCAGGTGACAGAGAAGGGAGAGGAGTTACCTGCAGCAGGTGACAGAGAAGCGAGAGGAGTTACCTGCAGCAGGTGACAGAGAAGCGAGAGGAGTTACCTGCAGCAGGTGACAGAGGAGCGAGAGGAGTTACCTGCAGCAGGTGACAGAGAAGGGAGAGGAGTTACCTGCAGCAGGTGACAGAGGAGCGGGAGGAGTTACCTGCAGCAGGTGACAGAGAAGAGAGAGGAGTTACCTGCAGCAGGTGACAGAGAAGCGAGAGGAGTTACCTGCAGCAGGTGACAGAGAAGCGAGAGGAGTTACCTGCAGCAGGTGACAGAGGAGCGAGAGGAGTTACCTGCAGCAGGTGACAGAGAAGAGAGAGGAGTTACCTGCAGCAGGTGACAGAGAAGAGAGAGGAGTTACCTGCAGCAGGTGACAGAGAAGAGAGAGGAGTTACCTGCAGCAGGTGACAGAGAAGCGAGAGGAGTTACCTGCAGCAGGTGACAGAGAAGGGAGAGGAGTTACCTGCAGCAGGTGACAGAGGAGCGGGAGGAGTTACCTGCAGCAGGTGACAGAGAAGAGAGAGGAGTTACCTGCAGCAGGTGACAGAGAAGAGAGAGGAGTTACCTGCAGCAGGTGACAGAGAAGAGAGAGGAGTTACCTGCAGCAGGTGACAGAGGAGCGAGAGGAGTTACCTGCAGCAGGTGACAGAGAAGGGAGAGGAGTTACCTGCAGCAGGTGACAGAGGAGCGGGAGGAGTTACCTGCAGCAGGTGACAGAGAAGAGAGAGGAGTTACCTGCAGCAGGTGACAGAGAAGAGAGAGGAGTTACCTGCAGCAGGTGACAGAGAAGAGAGAGGAGTTACCTGCAGCAGGTGACAGAGGAGCGAGAGGAGTTACCTGCAGCAGGTGACAGAGAAGGGAGAGGAGTTACCTGCAGCAGGTGACAGAGAAGAGAGAGGAGTTACCTGCAGCAGGTGACAGAGAAGGGAGAGGAGTTACCTGCAGCAGGTGACAGAGAAGAGAGAGGAGTTACCTGCAGCAGGTGACAGAGAAGGGAGAGGAGTTACCTGCAGCAGGTGACAGAGAAGAGAGAGGAGTTACCTGCAGCAGGTGACAGAGAAGAGAGAGGAGTTACCTGCAGCAGGTGACAGAGAAGAGAGAGGAGTTACCTGCAGCAGGTGACAGAGAAGAGAGAGGAGTTACCTGCAGCAGGTGACAGAGGAGCGGGAGGAGTTACCTGCAGCAGGTGACAGAGAAGAGAGAGGAGTTACCTGCAGCAGGTGACAGAGAAGAGAGAGGAGTTACCTGCAGCAGGTGACAGGAGGAAGTGTTTAACTAGACTAGAGCATGTAACAGAAGAGGGGAGGATTTACTCACAAGTGAAATAAATGGGAGGAGCTACCTGCAGCAGGTGATATAGAGCAGGTAAAATAAATGGGAGGAGCTACCTGCAGCAGGTGATATAGAGCAGGTAAAATAAATGGGAGGAGCTACCTGCAGCAGAGTTATGTGACACAGGTGATAGGTAAGGGAGGAGTCACAGAGCGATATGTTGGGGGAGGTGCTTGTTACCTGCAGGGGCTGGTGCGGGAAGGTGATGTTGATGTCCTCAGGTAGGTTGGACACCTTGGTCCCCAGCAGGGTGACGCCCAGCACCAGGCCATTCAGAAGGGAGCTGTTGGGGGGCACCTATGGAGACAGCGAACAGGGCGTGAAGTCAATCGAGACCTTACACCCATCGGGCTCCCCTAAATGATGTGGGAGGACTCACCTGGAAGAGGGCGCGGCCCTCGAGGCGCACAACATGGAGCCTTCTGGCGGCCCCGTCTGGCCCCCTCTCCAGCAGTTGGTTGGGGAGAGCCAAGGTGACGCCCAGGTGCTGCGGGAGAGACGTGATCTGTGGAAGGAAAAGCACTGTGTGAGTGGGAGGGGCCTATTATAAAAGTGGGAGGGGTTATCAGGGCAGATGAGTAATATATTGGGGGTAGGTTATTGTGATCAATATGGATTCAGGTAGGACAGGACAGGTGCTCGACCACAGAGCTTACACTCACCACGTCGCTGGATTCCAGCTTGTACACGGCGGCCTTCAGGGCCCCATCCCCAAAATAGTGGCTGTTGCCATGGAAATCCACCCTGGAGAGCGCCTCGTCCACCCAGCCGCGCAGCCTGCAGGACAAACGCCATGGAGTGAGCCCTCGAGAATGGGTCACACAGCTGACAATCTAATCTGTGCCAAAGACCAGACTCCCCACAGGGGCCCCCCGGGGCCACAATGCTACTCACCGATGCCCGTCCCCACCGATGGGCCCCGTCTCTAGATAGTGGTTGAGCGCAGAGATCTCGTCCTGCAGCGTGCCGGCATCTGTGGGGGGGAGAAGAACCAAGAGTCATCAAAAAGGGGCCCCAACCACTACTGAGCCACTGTACAGGGGCCCTGGTGCACACTGTATGGAGCTGGGTCTAAAGCTTGCTGCAAGGAGGGGCCCTGGTGCACACTGTATAGAAGGGAGATTAGAGCTTGCTGTATGGATAGGGGCTGGAGCTTGCTGTATAGAGGGGCCCTAGTGCACAATGTATGGAGGGGGAACTGGAGCTTGATGTATGTAGGGGCCCTGGTGCACACTGTATAGAAGGGAGATTAGAGCTTGCTGTATGGATAGGGGCTGGAGCTTGCTGTATAGAGGGGCCCCAGTGCACAATGTATGGAGGGGGGACTGGAGCTTGATGTATGTAGGGGCCCTGGTGCACACTGTATAGGCGGAATAGAGCTTGTTGTATAGAGGGGCCCCAGTGCAAACTATATGCGGGGATTGAAGCTTGATGTATGTAGGGGTCCTGGTGCACACTATATGGAGCTGGGTCTAAAGCTTGCCGTCAGGAGGGGCCCTGGTGCACACTGTATAGAAGGGAGATTAGAGCTTGCTGTATGGATAGGGGAGCTTGATGTATGTAGGGGTCCTGGTGCACACTGTATAGGCGGAATAGAGCTTGTTGTATAGAGGGGCCCCAGAGCAAACTATATGCGGGGATTGGAGCTTGATGTATGTAGGGGTCCTGGTGTACACTGTATAGAAGGGAGATTAGAGCTTGCTGTATAGAGGGGCCCCAGTGCAAACTATATGCAGGGATTGGAGCTTGATGTATGTAGGGGTCCTGGTGCACACTGTATAGGCGGAATAGAGCTTGTTGTATAGAGGGGCCCCAGAGCAAACTATATGCGGGGATTGGAGCTTGATGTATGTAGGGGTCCTGGTGTACACTGTATAGAAGGGAGATTAGAGCTTGTTGTATAGAGGGGCCCCAGTGCAAACTATATGCGGGGATTGGAGCTTGATGTATGTAGGGGTCCTGGTGCACACTGTATAGGCGGAATAGAGCTTGTTGTATAGAGGGGCCCCAGAGCAAACTATATGCGGGGATTGGAGCTTGATGTATGTAGGGGTCCTGGTGTACACTGTATAGAAGGGAGATTAGAGCTTGCTGTATAGAGGGGCCCCAGTGCAAACTATATGCAGGGATTGGAGCTTGATGTATGTAGGGGTCCTGGTGCACACTGTATAGGGTGAATAGAGCTTGTTGTATGGGGGGGGCAGAGTGCACACTGTATGGAGGGGGGCAGGAACTCACTGCATGGTGAAGCCCTGGTGTAGAGTTTATGGGGGGACTAAAGCTTGCTGTATAGGGGGCCCTGGTGCACACTGTATGGAGAGGGGCTGGTACTCACTGTATGGTGGGGCTTGCTCCACCTTTATGGGGGTTAAAGTGGACCCAAACCCAGCTTGATCGCCCCTGGAATCTATAAGTTTCCTGAGCCAATCGATTCCCTCCCCTTGGGGCATCCAAAATCAGGATGCCCCTCTGTGTGAACCCCCCCCCCCAGGTCTCCCCATACACTTATTGCTTCCCGGTCCAACGGCGCATGCGCAAGCCATCAGGCATTTGAGAACGGCCGGCCTGGGCACGTTCCCTGTTAGAGGTCGCTCTATTTTAATTTAGTTTATTTTCATTAATTTCACATTTTTATTTTACTTATTTTAATTTTATTTAATTTACTTATTTTAATTTCTATTTTAATTTAAGACACGATCAGTTCCGCTCATATTAGACAATGTGACATCAGCGACTCTGAGCGCGCTGATTGGACGAGAGGCTGCGCATGCGCCGTAGGACCAGGAAGAGGTGAGTTGTGCTCCGCGATCTGGGGGGTTTCACACAGCGAGGGAAAGGACCAAAACCCAGGAAAGTCAAAATCCTGGGTTTTGGTCCACTTTATGTTTGTTGTATGGGGAGGTGGAGCTTAGTACAAGGACCCCCTTCCTTATAGTAAGCTCCACCTCCCCATACAACAAACTTAAAGTAGACCAAAACCCAGGATTTTGACTGGCGCTTGCTGTACAGGGGCCCCGGTGCTGGATGGAGCTGGGGTTAGAGCTTGCTGTACAGGGGCCCCAGTGCTGGATGGAGCTGGGGGTTAAAGCTTGCTGTACAGGGGCCCCGGTGCTGGATGGAGCTGGGGTTCGAGCTTGCTGTACAGGGGCCCCGGTGCTGGATGGAGCTGGGGGTTAGAGCTTGCTGTACAGGGGCCCCGGTGCTGGATGGAGCTGGGGGTTAAAGCTTGCTGTACAGGGGCCCTGGTGCTGGATGGAGCTGGGGGTTAGAGCTTGTTGTACAGGGGCCCCGGTGCTGGATGGAGCTGGGGGTTAGAGCTTGCTGTACAGGGGCCCCGGTGCTGGATGGAGCTGGGGGTTAGAGCTTGTTGTACAGGGGCCCCGGTGCTGGATGGAGCTGGGGGATAAAGCTTGCTGTACAGGGGCCCCGGTGCTGGATGGAGCTCGGGGTTAAAGCTTGTTGTACAGGGGCCCCGGTGCTGGATGGAGCTGGGGTTAGAGCTTGCTGTACAGGGGCCCCGGTGCTGGATGGAGCTGGGGGTTAGAGCTTGTTGTACAGGGGCCCCGGTGCTGGATGGAGCTGGGGGTTAGAGCTTGCTGTACAGGGGCCCCGGTGCTGGATGGAGCTGGGGGTTAGATCCTGCTGTACAGGGGCCCCGGTGCTGGATGGAGCTGGGGGTTAGAGCTTGCTGTACAGGGGCCCCGGTGCTGGATGGAGCTGGGGGTTAGAGCTTGTTGTACAGGGGCCCCGGTGCTGGATGGAGCTGGGGGATAAAGCTTGCTGTACAGGGGCCCCGGTGCTGGATGGAGCTCGGGGTTAAAGCTTGTTGTACAGGGGCCCCGGTGCTGGATGGAGCTGGGGTTAGAGCTTGCTGTACAGGGGCCCCGGTGCTGGATGGAGCTGGGGGTTAGAGCTTGTTGTACAGGGGCCCCGGTGCTGGATGGAGCTGGGGGTTAGAGCTTGCTGTACAGGGGCCCCGGTGCTGGATGGAGCTGGGGGTTAGAGCTTGCTGTACAGGGGCCCCGGTGCTGGATGGAGCTGGGGGTTAGAGCTTGCTGTACAGGGGCCCCGGTGCTGGATGGAGCTGGGGGTTAAAGCTTGCTGTACAGGGGCCCCGGTGCTGGATGGAGCTGGGGGTTAGAGCTTGCTGTACAGGGGCCCCGGTGCTGGATGGAGCTGGGGGTTAGAGCTTGCTGTACAGGGGCCCCGGTGCTGGATGGAGCTGGGGGATAAAGCTTGCTGTACAGGGGCCCCGGTGCTGGATGGAGCTGGGGGATAAAGCTTGCTGTACAGGGGCCCCGGTGCTGGATGGAGCTGGGGGTTAGAGCTTGCTGTACAGGGGCCCCGGTGCTGGATGGAGCTGGGGGTTAGAGCTTGCTGTACAGGGGCCCCGGTGCTGGATGGAGCTGGGGGTTAGAGCTTGCTGTACAGGGGCCCCGGTGCTGGATGGAGCTGGGGTTAGAGCTTGTTGTACAGGGGCCCCGGTGCTGGATGGAGCTGGGGGTTAAAGCTTGCTGTACAGGGGCCCCGGTGCTGGATGGAGCTGGGGGTTAGAGCTTGCTGTACAGGGGCCCCGGTGCTGGATGGAGCTGGGGGTTAGATCCTGCTGTACAGGGGCCCCAGTGCTGGATGGAGCTGGGGGTTAGAGCTTGCTGTACAGGGGCCCCGGTGCTGGATGGAGCTGGGGGTTAAAGCTTGCTGTACAGGGGCCCCGGTGCTGGATGGAGCTGGGGGTTAGAGCTTGCTGTACAGGGGCCCCGGTGCTGGATGGAGCTGGGGGTTAGAGCTTGCTGTACAGGGGCCCCGGTGCTGGATGGAGCTGGGGGTTAAAGCTTGCTGTACAGGGGCCCCGGTGCTGGATGGAGCTGGGGATAAAGCTTGCTGTACAGGGGCCCCGGTGCTGGATGGAGCTGGGGGTTAGAGCTTGCTGTACAGGGGCCCCGGTGCTGGATGGAGCTGGGGGTTAGAGCTTGCTGTACAGGGGCCCCGGTGCTGGATGGAGCTGGGGGTTAAAGCTTGCTGTACAGGGGCCCCGGTGCTGGATGGAGCTGGGGGTTAGATCCTGCTGTACAGGGGCCCCAGTGCTGGATGGAGCTGGGGGTTAGAGCTTGCTGTACAGGGGCCCCGGTGCTGGATGGAGCTAGGGATTAGAGCTTGCTGTACAGGGGCCCCGGTGCTGGATGGAGCTGGGGTTAGAGCTTGCTGTACAGGGGCCCCAGTGCTGGATGGAGCTGGGGGTTAGAGCCTGCTGTACAGGGGCCCCGGTGCTGGATGGAGCTGGGGGTTAGAGCTTGCTGTACAGGGGCCCCGGTGCTGGATGGAGCTGGGGGTTAGAGCTTGCTGTACAGGGGCCCCGGTGCTGGATGGAGCTGGGGGTTAGAGCTTGCTGTACAGGGGCCCCGGTGCTGGATGGAGCTGGGGGTCAGAGCTTGCTGTACAGGGGCCCCGGTGCTGGATGGAGCTGGGGGTTAAAGCTTGCTGTACAGGGGCCCCGGTGCTGGATGGAGCTGGGAGTTAGAGCTTGCTGTACAGGGGCCCCGGTGCTGGATGGAGCTGGGGGATAAAGCTTGCTGTACAGGGGCCCCGGTGCTGGATGGAGCAGGGGGTTAGAGCTTGCTGTACAGGGGCCCCGGTGCTGGATGGAGCTGGGGGATAAAGCTTGCTGTACAGGGGCCCCGGTGCTGGATGGAGCTGGGGGTTAGAGCTTGCTGTACAGGGGCCCCGGTGCTGGATGGAGCTGGGGGTTAGAGCTTGCTGTACAGGGGCCCCGGTGCTGGATGGAGCTGGGGGTTAGAGCTTGCTGTACAGGGGCCCCGATGCTGGATGGAGCTGGGGGTTAGAGCTTGCTGTACAGGGGCCCCGGTGCTGGATGGAGCTGGGGGTTAGAGCTTGCTGTACAGGGGCCCCGGTGCTGGATGGAGCTGGGGGTTAGAGCTTGCTGTACAGGGGCCCCGGTGCTGGATGGAGCTGGGGGTTAGAGCTTGCTGTACAGGGGCCCCGGTGCTGGATGGAGCTGGGGGTTAGAGCTTGCTGTACAGGGGCCCCGGTGCTGGATGGAGCTGGGGGTTAGAGCTTGCTGTACAGGGGCCCCGGTGCTGGATGGAGCTGGGGGTTAGAGCTTGCTGTACAGGGGCCCCGGTGCTGGATGGAGCTGGGGGTTAGAGCTTGCTGTACAGGGGCCCCGGTGCTGGATGGAGCTGGGGGTTGGAGCTTGCTGTACAGGGGCCCCGGTGCTGGATGGAGCTGGGGGTTAGAGCTTGCTGTACAGGGGCCCCGGTGCTGGATGGAGCTGGGGGTTAGAGCTTGCTGTACAGGGGCCCCGGTGCTGGATGGAGCTGGGGGTTGGAGCTTGCTGTACAGGGGCCCCGGTGCTGGATGGAGCTGGGGGTTAGAGCTTGCTGTACAGGGGCCCCGGTGCTGGATGGAGCTGGGGGTTAGAGCTTGCTGTACAGGGGCCCCGGTGCTGGATGGAGCTGGGGGTTAGAGCTTGCTGTACAGGGGCCCCGGTGCTGGATGGAGCTGGGGGTTAGAGCTTGCTGTACAGGGGCCCCGGTGCTGGATGGAGCTGGGGGTTAGAGCTTGCTGTACAGGGGCCCCGGTGCTGGATGGAGCTGGGGGTTAGAGCTTGCTGTACAGGGGCCCCGGTGCTGGATGGAGCTGGGGGTTGGAGCTTGCTGTACAGGGGCCCCGGTGCTGGATGGAGCTGGGGGTTAGAGCTTGCTGTACAGGGGCCCCGGTGCTGGATGGAGCTGGGGGTTAGAGCTTGCTGTACAGGGGCCCCGGTGCTGGATGGAGCTGGGGGTTGGAGCTTGCTGTACAGGGGCCCCGGTGCTGGATGGAGCTGGGGGTTAGAGCTTGCTGTACAGGGGCCCCGGTGCTGGATGGAGCTGGGGGTTAGAGCTTGCTGTACAGGGGCCCCGGTGCTGGATGGAGCTGGGGGTTAGAGCTTGCTGTACAGGGGCCCCGGTGCTGGATGGAGCTGGGGGTTAGAGCTTGCTGTACAGGGGCCCCGGTGCTGGATGGAGCTGGGGTTAGAGCTTGCTGTACAGGGGCCCCGGTGCTGGATGGAGCTGGGGGTTAGAGCTTGCTGTACAGGGGCCCCGGTGCTGGATGGAGCTGGGGGTTAGAGCTTGCTGTACAGGGGCCCCGGTGCTGGATGGAGCTGGGGGTTAGAGCTTGCTGTACAGGGGCCCCGGTGCTGGATGGAGCTGGGGGTTAGAGCTTGCTGTACAGGGGCCCCGGTGCTGGATGGAGCTGGGGGTTAGATCCTGCTGTACAGGGGCCCCGGTGCTGGATGGAGCTGGGGTTAGAGCTTGCTGTACAGGGGCCCCGGTGCTGGATGGAGCTGGGGGTTAGAGCTTGCTGTACAGGGGCCCCGGTGCTGGATGGAGCTGGGGGTTAGAGCTTGCTGTACAGGGGCCCCGGTGCTGGATGGAGCTGGGGGTTAGAGCTTGCTGTACAGGGGCCCCGGTGCTGGATGGAGCTGGGGGTTAGAGCTTGCTGTACAGGGGCCCCGGTGCTGGATGGAGCTGGGGGTTAGATCCTGCTGTACAGGGGCCCCGGTGCACAGTGTGACCCTATCTGTCTTTCTCATAGAGAAATGGGGGGAGGGGCTTGTGATGCAGCCTGGGGGCCCTGGAGCACAATGGCGGTGGCGGCGGCGTATGACGGGTGAATGTCTCCGCAGTCTATTCCGAGCAGCCGGCGACAAAGCCGCCCATTCATAGCAGGCGCCGGGGGCCCTTCCTGCTGCACACAATGGGCCCTGCCAGGAGGAGGGGGGAGGGGGGCCTGGCACCTGCCCCAAATTCCAGACTCACCCGCATCGCTGCACACTGTCACCCGCCAAACCCACCGTCACCCCCTAAACCAACTGACTAACTGTCACCTGCCCCTCACCCCACCCGTCACCCATTCCCGGGATATCCGGGCGAGTCATCGCTGGGTGGTGAATTCCTTGGAGTCAGTGACCTGGAAGTGGCGCCTCTATGTGACAACCCGTTATAGGATCATTAACTCCCCCCCCCTCCCCCGGCTGTGGGGGGCGCGGAGCAGGCGCCAGCAATGGGCGTACCTGGGCAGGTGCCGGGGGCCCTGCACCTCGGAGGGGGGGGGCCACCTCAATCCCTCTAACCTGGGCAGCACCTATGCAGGACGCAGGGCCTAACCAGGACTAAGGACCAACAGCCGGGGGGGGGGGGGGGGCATTGGACAATGGTTTATTGTTTCTTTCATCTATTCTTTCCTACTTTGTTTCTTTCATCCTTTCTTCTGTTTTGTTTTATTTCTATTCTTTTATTGCTGTCAATCGTTTTTCCTTTTCTTCATTCTTCTATTCTATGTTTCTTTCCTTCTATAATTTTTTTTTATCAAACCCTCATGTTCCTGCAGTCTCTCTATTTCATATATTCTTCTGACATTCCTCCTTTCTTTCTTTTTTCCTTCTATTCTTTCAGTTTTCTGTCCATCTATTCTATCTTTCTTTCCATATACTTTTTCTGACATTCACTTTTTTTCTTTGATATTTTTCTTCTATTCTTTCTATGTTCTGTCATGTTCTTGCAGTCTCTCTATTTCATTCATTCTTTTTTTTTTCTGTTATTCGTTTGTATCCTTTTATTCTATCTTTCACGTATTTCTCTCTTTTAGTCATTTTTTTTCTATTCTTTTTTTCCTTTCTTTTCTTCTATTATTATTATCTTTCTATTTTTTGGCAGTATTCACCATCCATACAACTTGGCTATGTGCGGAGTGTCATACCACACAGCAAGGGGCCCACTGCGACACTGTTGCCCAAGGGCCTGCATAAACGTGGGGCCGGCCCTGGAGGGGCGGGTCATCTGCTTGCCACGCCCCCCCAGCTTAGGATCAGAAGGCAGCAATACGATGGCTCCATGTCTTCTGCTTAGATTGTGAGCTCTGAGGCCAACGTTACATATCCCCAAATCGCAGCCACTACCCTGATAGGCTGGGTCCAGACATAGCTCCGCCCACAGTCACATGACATATACTTACCGTATCGGAGGAGATGGTTGTGCAGCTCGTAGCGGCAATTCTCGGGCTCCCGCTGTCCGTTGAGCGTAACGTTTATGAGATGGTGGGCGGGGCTGCAGATGCGCTGTGGGTGTGGCTTGGTTAACCCCTGCACCTCGGGGGCGGGGTCAGTGTGGAGCATACGGGTGACGGTGATTCCATAGGTGAAGTTGAAGAGACGGAGGGCCGGAATCCAGCGCACGCAGAAGGTGTAGAGTCCGGAGCGCTCCTGGAGGGACATGTTACAGGGCTGCGCCGCGTTACAGGGGGGCGAGAAGGGGGCGGAGAATCCCAGCTGCGCGATGCTGTGGGAGGGCGGGAAGGGGGCGGATACATCCAACGCATCTGCGGAGTTCTCTATAACCACGGCGCCGTCTCCGGGGCTGAAGCGGTAGCGCAGGAGGTTCCCGCCCTTTGACTGATTCCTCCAACCGCAGAGCGAGAAACCGTCCACCGGCGGCGCTGTGCCTGTAAGAGGAGAAAAGAACGGTAATGTTACCATGGCAACCAGAGATGCTGGAACCACAAGATGCTGTGAGCATGGCAACCAGAGATGCTGGAACCACGAGATGCTGTTACCATGGCAACCAGAGATGCTGGAACCATGGGATGCTGTGACCATGGCAACCAGAGATGCTGGAACCACGAGATGCTGTTACCATGGCAACCAGAGATGCTGGAACCACGAGATGCTGTGAGCATGGCAACCAGAGATGTTGGAACCACAAGATGCTGTGACCATGGCAACCAGAGATGCTGGAACCATGGGATGCTGTGACCATGGCAACCAGAGATGCTGGAACCACGAGATGCTGTTACCATGGCAACCAGAGATGCTGGAACCATTAGATGCTGTGAGCATGGCAACCAGAGATGTTGGAACCACAAGATGCTGTGACCATGGCAACCAGAGATGCTGGAACCATGAGATGCTGTGACCATGGCAACCAGAGATGCTGGAACCACGAAATGCTGTGACCATGGCAACCACAGATGCTGGAACCACAAGATGCTGTGACCATGGCAACCAGTGATGCTCCAGCCTGTGGGTCCCGTGCCTAGATATCACTGGAGCGGTGTGTGCTGTGGCTGCTGAACCCCGCGCCCGCATATGCTATGCACCCAGCCACACCCACTGATAGTGAGGGCGTTGTTGCATGATGGGAGCAGGTTGCTGTGATAACCTTAAAGCGGTCCTTCACCCTGAATAAGAGCCTATCTTATATGTTTCCCACACCCTGTACATACAGATTGCCCACATTAATCTGGACCTTCACCCTGAATAAGAGCCTATCTTATATGTTTCCCACACCCTGTACATACAGATTGCTCACATTAATCCGGACCTTCACCCTGAATAAGAGCCTATCTTATATGTTTTCCCCCCTGTACATACAGATTGCCCACATTAATCCGGACCCTCACCCTGAATAAGAGCCTATATCTTATATGTTTCCCACACCCTGTACATACAGATTGCCCACATTAAAAATCATCCTACCTGCATCTACTGCATGTTATGAGCCTTTAAACATCCAAGATGGCGGCTCATGGAGCATCAGGCAGCCTGCAAACAGGAAGTGTCTTCTGACTGTGCTGCTCTGCATTCTGGGATTGCTGACCTTTTCCTGACCCCAGCTCTGCTCTGTCTGAGCAAAGCACAGCTATAACCCGCCCCCTGCACTTTATCCCGCTCTCCTCTCCTCAGTAAGTGTGATGCTTCTGAGTCTAGATGGCAGCGCCCGTATCCTGGCGTCCTGAACAGAGTTGCAGCCCATCGGGGGAAAGAATAATAAGTTAGTGACTAAAAACTTAAAATGTATTAATGTTAGATGCTGGGGAACCGTATTATAAGACTTTGGGCTTTTCATGGTGAAGGTTCCGGGTTAAGTTTATATTTTCCTGTCACGATGCCAAAACTTGACTTCGAAAAAGGTCGAGGATTTAATTCCCAATCCTGGCAAAGCTGCCTGACAAGGAAAGAAAGGATGGAAACAAAGAAGGAATAAATGTAATGAAAATAGAAGGAAAAGAAGTAAAAAGATAAAGAAAGATAGAGAGTGCGAGAAAAAGATAGAAGAAATGACAGGAAATGAAAGGAGTCTAAAGAAAGAAAAGAAGGGAGGAAAAAAAAAAGGATGTCAAAGAAAGAAAGTAAAGAAATTACAAAAAAAGGGGAAAAAAAGAAAAAGAATAACAAAGGAAGAAAAAAACGGAAGAAAGAATGACAAAGAAAAAAAATGAAGGAATGACAAAAACAGAAAAGAAGAAACGGCAAAGGAAGAAAAAATGACAGAATGACCACGAAAATAAGAAATCACAAAGAAAGAAAAAAGACAGGGGATGAAAGAACAGAAGAGAAGAACAAAAAGTAATGTGAAATAATAGAAGGAATAACAAAGAAAAAGAGGAAAATATGAAGGAATGACAAGAAAAGAAGGAATGACGAAGAAACAAAGAATGAAGGAATGACCATGAAAATAAGGAATCACAAAGTAAGAAAAAAAGGACTGACAAAGGGAGAAAGAACAGAAAGGAAGAAAGAAAAGAAGAAATGACCGAAGGAAAGAATCGAAGGAATGACAAAGGAAGAAGAAATGACAGACATAATAGAAGGAATGACACAAAGAAAGAAAAGAATGAAGAAATGACAACAAAAAAAAGGAATGACAAAGGAAGAAAGAAAGGAATGACAGAAATAATAAAAAGAATGGTGAAGAAAAAAAGAAAAGAATGGTGAAGAAATGACAAAAACAGAAAAGAAGGAATGACAAAGGAAGAAAGAAGAGGATGAAGGAATGGCAAAAACAGAAAAGGAATGACCATGAAAATAAGGAATGACAAAGAAAGAAAGAACAGACGGGGCGAAAGAAAATGAATGACAAAGGAAGAAGAAATGACAGAAATAATAGAAGGAATGACAAAGAAAAAAGAAAACGATGAAGGAATTACAAGAAAAGAAAAGAAGGAATGACAAAGGAAGAAAGACTGAAGGAATGACCATGGAAATAAGGAATCACAGAGAAAGGAAAAAGGACTGACACAGGGAGAAAGAAAAGAAGGGAAGAAAGAAAGGGAATGACAGAAATTATAAAAGGAATAACAAAGAAAAAGAGGAAGGAATGAAGGAATGACAAGAAAAGAAGGAATAACAAAGAAAGAAAAAGAGGACTGACAAAGGAAGAAAGAACAGATGGGAAGAAAGAAAAGGAATGCCAGAAATAATAGAAGGAATGACAAAAATAATATAGGAGTGAAGGAATTACAAGAAAAGAAGGAATGACAAAGGAAGAAAGAAAAGAATAAATGACAAAGAAAGAAAAGAATGAATGACTGAAGAACAGAAGGAATGACAAAGGAAAAGAAGGGGAGAAGAGAAGGAACAACAAAGGAAAAGAAGGGGAGAAGAGAAGGAAAGACAAAGGAAAAGAAGGGGAGAAGAGAAGGAACGACAAAGGAAAAGAAGGGGAGAAGAGAAGGAAAGACAAAGGAAAAGAAGGGGAGAAGAGAAGAGAAGGAACAACCAAGGAAAAGAAGGGGAGAAGAGAAGAGAAGGAACAACCAAGGAAAAGAAGGGGAGAAGAGAAGGAACGACAAAGGAAAAGAAGGGGAGAAGATAAGAGAAGGAAAGACAAAGGAAAAGAAGGGGAGAAGAGAAGGAAAGACAAAGGAAAAGAAGGGGAGAAGAGAAGGAAAGACAAAGGAAAAGAAGGGGAGAAGAGAAGGAAAGACAAAGGAAAAGAAGGGGAGAAGAGAAGGAACGACAAAGGAAAAGAAGGGGAGAAGAGAAGAGAAGGAACGACCAAGGAAAAGAAGGGGAGAAGAGAAGGAACAACAAAAGAAAAGAAGGGGAGAAGAGAAGGAAAGACCAAGGAAAAGAAGGGGAGAAGAGAAGGAAAGACAAAGGAAAAGAAGGGGAGAAGAGAAGGAACGACAAAGGAAAAGAAGGGGAGAAGAGAAGGAACGACAAAGGAAAAGAAGGGGAGAGGAGAAGAGAAGGAAAGACAAAGGAAAAGAAGGGGAGAAGAGAAGAGAAGGAACGACCAAGGAAAAGAAGGGGAGAAGAGAAGGAACAACAAAAGAAAAGAAGGGGAGAAGAGAAGAGAAGAAAAGACCAAGGAAAAGAAGGGGAGAAGAGAAGGAAAGACAAAGGAAAAGAAGGGGAGAAGAGAAGGAAAGACAAAGGAAAAGAAGGGGAGAAGAGAAGGAAAGACAAAGGAAAAGAAGGGGAGAGGAGAAGAGAAGGAACGACAAAGGAAAAGAAGGGGAGAAGAGAAGGAAAGACAAAGGAAAAGAAGGGGAGAAGATAAGAGAAGGAAAGACAAAGGAAAAGAAGGGGAGAAGAGAAGGAAAGACAAAGGAAAAGAAGGGGAGAGGAGAAGGAAAGGCAAAGGAAAAGAGGAGCAGCATGACAGCCCGACCTCATTATGCTGGACCTGGATGATCCAATGCCACCAGTGTGTGCAGCAAGCGCCGGTCCCCCTCCCCCACCCGCCATTATCTGCGCCCGCCAGCTGCACACACAGCAGTTACTGGCAGCCTGACACTTGGTAGCGCATATTATCACCCAGCTGCAGGCCCTGCACCCGACAGCCAATCAGTGGGCTAACCTTTCCCACACAGCGCTCCCCCAACTGAGACCTGACGCCATCTACAGCCTCAACCATGTGACTCAGGAACAAGAAAAAGCAGCGACTCTCCACTCATACATTTTTATTAATGACATATTTATAATCACTACATACAATACACTCAACATATTAAAATCCCTTAAAAACACATAAATGGGACAATAACACACAGGACAAACCAACATGAAGGTGTGTCGGCGATGGGGAGAGTCTCACCACACTAACTGATATCAAATGCCTAAATATATATGTGCTAAAATCATTCAACAAAGTGTTCCAACAGTGCAACTGAGCATGTGCAAATCCTGCCT
Organism: Gastrophryne carolinensis; assembly: GCA_027917425.1. Taxonomy (NCBI): domain Eukaryota; kingdom Metazoa; phylum Chordata; class Amphibia; order Anura; family Microhylidae; genus Gastrophryne; species Gastrophryne carolinensis. The sequence goes on along the minus strand of CM051241.1, from coordinate 10,362,750 downwards.
ATGGTCCGGATCACTATAAAATCTATATATTTATAAAGTACTAAACATGTGCAAATCCTGCCTATTGTCCGGATCACTATAAAATCTATATATTTATAAAGCGCTAAACATGTGCAAATCCTGCCTATGATCCGGATCACTATAAAATCTATATATTTATAAAGTACAGAACATGTGCAAATCCCGCCTATGATCCGGATCACTATAAAATCTATAGATTTATAAAGTACTAAACATGTGCAAATCCTGCCTATGATCCGGATCATTATAAAATCTATATATTTATAAAGTACTAAACATATGCAAATCCTGCCTATGATCCGAATCACTATAAAAATACCATTTTGTGAATACTCACCTGTAAAATGGGTATTATGAGTATGTCACCCCCCCCCCCCCCCGCTTCAAACATAAATAGTTACACTTGGGTATACTCACTTCTAAATGGCGACTTTGCAGAGAAGTCCTGAAAAACGAGCCCCTCCCGGTCTATACATACCTGGTACCTCCCATCTATTCCCCAGTATTCAAACAGCAGTAAAGACAAGGTACCAGAAAAAAACAACCATTGGTAACCCTCAAACTGTAACAAAAGCTTCACCATATAAAAGATCCAGGATACCAAAAAGGGCGGGTGAAGTGGGGTGTGTGACATACTTATAATACCCATTTTACAGGTGAGTATTCACAAAATGGTATTATTCTAAGTATGTCACACACCCCGCTTCAAACATAAATAGTTAGACTTGGGACATCCAAAAGCAGTGTCCAGAAAGGGCGGGTATCCAACAAGGCAATAATGCAGAACTCAAACCACTGCAGCCTGCAGAACCTTGCGGCCAAACACAGCATCCACTGAAGCCCGCACATCAACCTTGTAAAACTTGGAAAAAGTGTGAACAGAAGACCAAGTAGCGGCCTTACAAACTTGCTCAACAGAAGCCTGGTGCTGAAAAGCCCAAGACGCCCCAACAGCACGAGCAAAATGAGCAGTGATACGAAAAGGGGGAACCTTCCCCTTGGCAGAATAGGCCCCAACAACAGCCTGACGAATCCACTTGCTAATGGAAGACTTAGCCGGAGCCAAGCCCTTCCTAGGCCCACAGGGCACAACGAAAAAGGCATCAGTCTTACGAAAAGGAGATGTAGTACGCAAATAGCACCTAACACAACGTACCACATCCAAACAATGCCAAGCCCTTTTCTTGTCATTCCTAGGCTTAGGACACAAGGACGGAAGAACAATGTCCTGGTGAAGATGAAAAGCAGAGACCACCTTAGGAAGAAAGTCCGGTTTGAAGCGGAAAACCACTTTGTCCTGATGTCTCTCAAAATAAGGGGCCTGAATCGACAAGGCCGCCAACTCCGAAATGCTCCGAAGTGATGGCCACCAAAAAGGCAACCTTCTGAGTCAGAGTAGAAAGAGCAATAACCTGCAAAGGCTCAAAAGGAGGAGCCTGAAGAGCAGAGAGAACCAAATTCAAATCCCAAACAGGGAGCAAAGGCTTCCTAGGAGGCCGCAGATGCAAGACCCCCGGAAGAAAGTCTTGACCAAAGGATAGAGCGCAAATGACTTTTGAAAAAAGACAGACAAGGCAGAAACCTGCCCCTTCAAAGTACTCAGCTGAAGACCAGAGTCCCGCCCCGATTGAAGAAATTCCAAAATCCTGGAAACAGAGAAGACCCGACAGGACAAAGATCTAGCCTCACACCATCAATATAAGATCTCCACGTCCTATAGTAGATGGTAGAAGAGGATCTCTTCCTGGCACTAATAAGAGTCTGAATGACAGAATCCAAAAGACCTTCCTCCCTTAAGATGGAGATTTCAGCAGCCAGGCCGTCAAAGCCAGCGTTGGTAAATTGGGGTAACGCAGTTGACCCTGTGTGAGAAGATCCGGCCGAAGAAGCAGATCGAACTGATCCACCGCCAGACGAACGATGTCTGCGAACCACACCTGTCTTGGCCACCTTGGAGCCACGAGAATGGCGGGAACCGCTTCCAGGGCCAGCTTTCGCAACCCCTTGCCTAGCATGGGAATCGGAGGAAACAGATAAAAGAACCCCAGGTCCCCCCCCAGCTCAGGGCCATGGCATCCACCGCCAGGGCCAGAGGATCCTGAGAGAGCGACACGAATGTCGGAAGCTTGTAATTGTGACGAGAGGCAAACAGATCCACCTCCGGCGTCCCCCACCGGAGACAAAGCGACCGAAACACCTGAGGGTGGAGAGACCATTCCCCCCGACGGGAAGAGCACCTGCTCAGGAAGTCCGCCTCCGTGTTTTCCACTCCTGGAATGTACACTGCCGAGATGCAAGGAACATGAGTCTCCGCCCAAACTAGGATCAGAGACACCTCTCTGAGGGCACCCAGACTGCGAGTCCCTCCTTGGTGATTGATGTAGGCAACTGAACCGAACCTGAACCGGCAAGCCCTGTAAATGTTGCGTCAAGTGAGACAGAACCAACCTGATGGCTCTCAACTCCAGAACGTTGATGGGCAAGTGGGCCTCCTGAGGACCCCACCGCCCCCGGAACCGAAGATCCTTCCAGAAACCTCCCCATCCCGACAAACTGGCATCCGTGGTGACAGTTTCCCAAAGAGGCATCATAAACGACCTGCCCTTCAAGAGATTGTCCAAGACCCTCCACCACTGTAGAGACTGCCGAACCCGGGGGGACATCCGGAAGGACCGATCTAACGACCTCGGTCGCCGGTCCCAAGACGCCAACAGATGCAGCTGAAGCGTCCGCGTGTGAAACTGAGCAAAGGGAACTGCCTTGAAGGAAGCTACCATCAACCCCACCAGTCTCATCCCTAGCCGGATGGACGGGCGAGGATTGGAAAGAAGAAGCTGCGCCAAGTCCTTAATCAAAAGAACCTTGGCCTGAGGTAGAAACACTCTGTTCTGACAAGAATCCAAGGACATCCCCAGAAAAGGCACCACCCTGGCCGGAACAAGAGAGGACTTGGGGTAGTTGATCACCCAGCCGAACCTCTCCAGAGTGGATACCACCGTCCTGGTGTCCATTTCCGCTTGACTGAAGGAAGGAGCCATGATGAGAAGATCGTCCAGGTAAGGCACAATGCGAATCCCCTGAGCTCTGAGAAGGGCCATCACGCCCGCCAACACCTTGGTGAATACTCTTGGAGCCGAGGTAAGGCCGAACGGAAGAGCCACAAACTGAAAATGCCGATCTTCCATCACAAAGCGAAGAAACCTTTGGTGAGCCGGAAAGATAGGAATGTGAAGGTAAGCATCCTTGATGTCCATGGACGTCATGAAGTCCCCCTGCCGAAGAGAATTGACGGCAGATCGCAGAGTTTCCATACGAAACTTCCGGGGACGAATAAACACGTTGAGAAACTTCAGATCCAGGATGGGACTAACCGACCCGTCCTTCTTGGGCACTGTGCAGAGATTGGAATAATACCCGTGACCCACCTCCGAAGGCGGGACCGAGCAGATAACTGCCATTTCCAGAAGATTCCTCACCGCTGCCAGGAGCCCCTGCGCGGCCAAAGGATCTGAAGGAGACCTGAAAAATCTTGGAGGAGGGCGGGACTCGAACTCCAGCTTGTTACCGGCCGACACCACCTCCCAGATCCACCTGTCCGAGACCTCCTGGTCCCATACCTGGGAGAAGAGTCGCAACCGTCCCCCCACCCGCAAGGGTGAGGGCGCCCCCTCATTGCTGAGCGGGCTTTGCAGCTGGTTTGGGTTTGGCGCCCCAGGCGTGAACAGGACGGCCACGGCCTCTACCCCAGTTCCAGCTAGCACCCCTGGGGGCCGAAAAGCCTGCGCCTCTGCCAGCTCTGGCTCCCCGATTGAAAGAGGTCGCCCCCCAAAAGGAACGACGAAATTTCTTGCGCTGAGGTAACCTACCTCCCTTGGCAACCGAATCTAATTTCTCACCAAACAGGCGCAAACCCAAAAAGGGAAGAGTCATAAGCGACCTTTTGGAATTAAAATTAGCAGTCCATTGCCACAACCACACCGACCGTCGGATAGCTACCAACAGAGCCGTAGCCCTGCCACACATCAACATGGCATCATCCTGAGCGGCCAGGACAAACGAAACGAAAGACTCGCAACGCTTGAGGGCAAGGAATTCATCACAAGTAGGGTCAAGATCCGCACATAAATCCCTGACAATGGACCTAACCGCCAACAACAAAAGTGCCGAAGCACAAACAGGTCTCAAAACCGAACCCGCACAGACAAAACCATGGCGGGCCAGCTGGTCAATCCGGCGATCCTCGCCATCCTTAAGAGTAGTCGTGTCACGAGAATGCAAGACCGCCATATTGGATAGCCCCAAAACCGGAGCATCAACCTCGGGAGGGGCAGACCAGCGCTTCACCAAGTCCGCCGGAAAAGGATACTTCCTATCCCAACTAGGCGGAACACCGAGACACGTAGGTTGCTCCCATTCCTTAAGGACGACATTCTCGAAATGTCGTTGACTGGGAAACTCCAAGCGCGGCTTGGTCACCTCAAACAACTCACCCTTTGGTGGAGGAACCGCCTCAGGAGGATCCAAATCCAAAACCTCAAACATTTGAGCCAATATGGAAGGGGTGTCCGAAACAGTCCCCATGGCCTGGTCACCCTCAGCACCAAACAGCTGCTGGACCTCAGGATCGTCCAAATCCTCAATCAGCTCCCCCTCTTCAACCAGGGGGCAATCTGACCAATCCAATGCCTCAACAACCTCAACATCTGAGTCCGGCGGAGGCGGGGACAAGTGTTTCCGCTTAGCCGGAGCCTTCTGAGCAACCACAGCGGAAAACATCTTCTCGAGGCTAGCCAGCCGGGCGCATACCTCGGATTGTGAATCCCCCCCCATGACAACGTCACATGGGGTCCGGAACAGGCGAGGAGGAGACAGAGATGGCACGGGCGGCGAAGAGCCAGACACCGGGGTGCCGGACTGGCGCTCAATGTTCCGCTGCGCACATGGAATGCATACAATAACATCATCCCCTGGGAGCGGAGCCCCACAACCCCCACACAGCCTGGACTGCCCCGAAGGGCCGTTTCCAGTATCTTTGGTAGCCTCCATATGGTGAATTTATGGTATTCGCAATGACCCAGGGATTTACGCAATAAGCGACCCGGGATGCCCCTTAAAACATTTTTTTTTTTTTTTTTTTTTGTAAATGGCCCTGAAGTGGGAGAATTTGCAAAATAACTAATATAGGGATAAAATTGTAATGGACAACCCCACTAGCCAGGTAGCTAAGACAGGGAGAGCCCTGCAGCGTGGGATCCCAGGATCTGAAACAGAAAAGACAACAGTCACTCCAAGCACTAATGGATCAGCACATGTCATATACAACACCATAACACAAGAATGTCAGACATGAACCCACACAGGGAGCAGTATACAAGGAATACATACAATGCACATAGCTATGTAAATATAATATATATAATATATATAAAAGTGGAAGGCTAGGGATGCACCAGCATAAGGGACCTAGCAATATAATGCTACACAAGGACAGGCCGACAAACACTAGGACACAATGAACAAACAAGGGGAATCTGACCTGAAACTTTCCCAGATGCCCCCAGCCAAGGAACCACCTTAAACCATACAGAGAAAACCCCCGGCCTACCTTAAAAGCCGCGAACGAAATGGCGGCCAGCCAGCATACACGAGGAGGCAGAGGGAGAAGAAGGGTGGGCCCAGCAGAGCGTGGCAGACGCTCCGACCCCGCCCCTCCCTCCAATCAAGGACAGTACAGCGGGCGCCTAAAACATGGCACCCGCACATGGTGATGAAGACAGGCGGGCCGGCGGCACACTACACACACGGCGCCCGCCCCCGCCCCCGGAGAACCGCCTGTGCAGCGGGCGACAGAGGACATGGCGCCCGCACTGACAGAAGGCAAGCGCAGACCGGCGGGTCGCCGCCTGGAACCCCCCCCCCGCCCCTTCGGAGAGCCGTCTACACAGTCCGGGGTGCTCAACGGAGCCCCCAAACACAAACAAGCTGGGCAGACGGGCGGGCCGGCGGCAACACACACACGCCGCCCGGCCCCACCCCACACCGGCCGCACCAAGTAAAAAACACTCACACTAGCGCAGGGAGAAGGGACCAAGCGGGGCAAGGGCAAGCCTAATAGGGACAAAAGGGCGGGGCATCCCAAATCCGGATCACCAAAACCGAATAACCGCATTGCCCCATAATATGGCGTCTAGCGGAGGAGCTAAGCTCCTAGGCACCTTAGGTGCCGTCTACCCTTGCCCGGCCGGCAGCCTAAGCTGGGAGGCTACGTATTTAATCAAGGGGCTACTAAACAAAAGGCCGGGCAGAAATAGACCAGAAGGGGGGGGGCGGGGTGATACCCCGGCTACCTGCAAGCAGGAGACTTCATTCTTCTTTCTTGTCGCCATCTTGCAGAGAAGAACACTGGGGAATAAGTGGGAGGTCTCAGGTATGTATAGACCGGGAGGGGATCGTTTTTCAGGACTTCTCTGCAACGTCGCCACCTAGAGGTGTGTATACCCAAGTGTAACTATTTATGTTTGAAGCGGGGTGTGTGACATACTTAGAATATCTATATATTTATAAAGTACTAAACATGTGCAAATCCTGCCTATGATCCGGATCACTATAAAATCTATATATTTATAAAGTGCTAAACATGTGCAAATCCTGCCTATGGTCCGGATCACTATAAAATCTATATATTTATAAAGTACTAAACATGTGCAAATCCTGCCTATGATCCGGATCACTATAAAATCTATATATTTATAAAGCGCTAAACATGTGCAAATCCTGCCTATGATCCGGATCACTATAAAATCTATATATTTATAAAGCGCTAAACATGTGCAAATCCTGCCTATGATCCGGATCACTATAAAATCTATATATTTATAAAGTACTAAACATGTGCAAATCCTGCCTATGATCCGGATCACTATAAAATCTATATATTTATAAAGCGCTAAACATGTGCAAATCCTGCCTATGATCCGGATCACTATAAAATCTATATATTTATAAAGTACTAAACATGTGCAAATCCTGCCTATGATCCGGATCACTATAAAATCTATATATTTATAAAGCGCTAAACATGTGCAAATCCTGCCTATGATCCGGATCACTATAAAATCTATATATTTATAAAGCGCTAAACATGTGCAAATCCTGCCTATGATCCGGATCACTATAAAATCTATATATTTATAAAGTACTAAACATGTGCAAATCCTGCCTATGGTCCGGATCACTATAAAATCTATATATTTATAAAGTACTAAACGTGTGCAAATCCTGCCTATGATCCGGATCACTATAAAATCTATATATTTATAAAGTACTAAACATGTGCAAATCCTGCCTATGATCCGGATCACTATAAAATCTATATATTTATAAAGTACTAAACATGTGCAAATCCTGCCTATGATCCGGATCACTATAAAATCTATATATTTATAAAGTACTAAACATGTGCAAATCCTGCCTATGATCCGGATCACTATAAAATCTATATATTTATAAAGTACTAAACATGTGCAAATCCTGCCTATGGTCCGGATCACTATAAAATCTATATATTTATAAAGTACTAAACGTGTGCAAATCCTGCCTATGATCCGGATCACTATAAAATCTATATATTTATAAAGTACTAAACATGTGCAAATCCTGCCTATGATCCGGATCACTATAAAATCTATATATTTATAAAGTACTAAACATGTGCAAATCCTGCCTATGATCCGGATCACTATAAAATCTATATATTTATAAAGTACTAAACATGTGCAAATCCTGCCTATGGTCCGGATCACTATAAAATCTATATATTTATAAAGTGCTAAACATGTGCAAATCCTGCCTATGACCCAAATCACTATAAAATCTATATATTTATAAAGTGCTAGTGCTACTAGTCAAACAATCAATTAAGAATTAATATTCCCAACCATAATAACTCATAAACATATCAATCTACTCTATTCACCAATGAAAATATAATCACCTGTATATATTATTAGGCCTCCCAAAGGGGAATCACTGATATATATCACAATACCAATCAAAAAATAATATCACAAATCTATCACAAAAAACATCACCGGAAATAAAGCCAAGGTATCATGAAAATAACATGTGTGAAGTCTCCCCACCGCCTGCCGCACCAGGAGCCACGCGTTCCGTGGGCACATCACCCACTTCATCAGGCTGGACCATCTGACTCAACTCCGATCAAACAGATACACAGGCTCAGACTGGCCCACAGAGATACCAGGAAATCCCCTGCTGGGTCCCTGGTCCCTTTGAGGGTTTTCTTCAGCCAAATCTGAGCAATGTATAACTTAGTGGTGGCGTCGCAGTATGACTGTGTATTTGTGCTTCTCTGTTGTGTATTGTAAGTTAGTTGTTTTACTTTGCCGTTTATTCATCAAGAGGTAGCGCCTCGTAGCGGCAGGTAGCGTCTGGTGAACGCCGGTACGCGCCGTACGCAAAAACCACATTTATGAAGGCGATTCTGGTGAGCGCCTCTAACAGCGCCATGTAGCGTCCGATTCATCATTACAGGCGGCTCAGCGTACGCCGCTGGCGCTCTGGCTTCCAGGTATTACCTGTCGCTACCTGTCGCTCTCCCATACATTTCAATGAACGTTCATTTTCTTCTGTTTAAACAGCTTTTTTTTTTTGTTTTTAATTTTTTTTTCTCTCAAATAATTGTGTGACCTCTCCTGGCCTAGAAAGTCATTTTTGAAAACGTTTTTGATTTTTTTTTTTATATTTTTATTCAGAATTGTCATTACAGGTCTGTTATTGTCACAGTGTTATAACATTCCATGTGTTTTCGCTTTGTTACTGGTGGATACGTGTTCAAAAACAGCCTTTAAACACACAGCCTCCGGCGTTCTGGGCTACAGCGAAGCATTTTTGAGCGCCAGAGGTGTGAGGATGTTTTTTTGATAAATATGGTGTGCGTCGGTCGCACTGACCAGTCGCTTACCATTCACTCCCATACAGCGCTGTGCTGTGCTCATATAGCGACTCCCCACATCATATTCAGGCGCTCTGAACTAGTGACCCACGGTTGCATCTAAATGTGGGGTGGGCCCCGGGAGTCAGTACTACTGGTGGGCCCCACACCGCCCAGTCCCACGCTGTATACACTATCACTCATCCCCTCCCTCTAGATTGCAAGCTCTGCGGGCCACCTGCAGCGGTGTATATTCTGCATGTCCTGTGTCACCTTGTACTGCGACACAGACGGAGGTGGTGCCATAATAACAAGCAATAACCTCCAGCTACCCTCCATATGCCCTTTACTCTACAGTGCTACTGAATATGTCAGCGCTATATAATGTATAATAACAGTGTGTGAGTGTGGGGGAGACATTAGAGTGTGAGCTCTGAGGGGCAGGAGGTCATGTGACTGCTTCTATGTACAGCGCTGTGGTATATGTCAGCGCCATATAATGTATAATAACAGTGTGTGAGTGTGGGGAAGACATTAGAGTGTGAGCTCTGAGGGACAGGAGGTCATGTGACTGCTTCTATGTACAGCGCTGTGGTATATGTCAGCGCCATATAATGTATAATAACAGTGTGTGAGTGTGGGGGAGACATTAGAGTGTGAGCTCTGAGGGACAGGAGGTCATGTGACTGCTTCTATGTACAGCGCTGTGGTATATGTCAGCGCCATATAATGTATAATAACAGTGTGTGAGTGTGGGGGAGACATTAGAGTGTGAGCTCTGAGGGACAGGAGGTCACGTGACTGCTTCTATGTACAGCGCTGTGGTATATGCCAGCGCTATATAATGTATAATAACAGTGTGTGAGTGTGGGGGAGACATTAGAGTGTGAGCTCTGAGGGACAGGAGGTCATGTGACTGCTTCTATGTACAGCACCGTGGTATATGTCAGCGCTATATAATGTATAATAACAGTGTGTGAGTGTGGGGGAGACATTAGAGTGTGAGCTCTGAGGGACAGGTCATGTGACTGCTTCTATGTACAGCGCTGTGGTATATGTCAGCGCCATATAATGTATAATAACAGTGTGTGAGTGTGGGGGAGACATTAGAGTGTGAGCTCTGAGGGACAGGAGGTCATGTGACTGCTTCTATGTACAGCGCTGTGGTATATGTCAGCGCCATATAATGTATAATAACAGTGTGTGAGTGTGGGGGAGACATTAGAGTGTGAGCTCTGAGGGACAGGAGGTCATGTGACTGCTTCTATGTACAGCGCTGTGGTATATGTCAGCGCTATATAATGTATAATAACAGTGTGTGAGTGTGGGGGAGACATTAGAGTGTGAGCTCTGAGGGACAGGAGGTCATGTGACTGCTTCTATGTACAGCACCGTGGTATATGTCAGCGCTATATAATGTATAATAACAGTGTGTGAGTGTGGGGGAGACATTAGAGTGTGAGCTCTGAGGGACAGGAGGTCATGTGACTGCTTCTATGTACAGCGCTGTGGTATATGTCAGCGCTATATAATGTATAATAACAGTGTGTGAGTGTGGAGGAGACATTAGAGTGTGAGCTCTGAGGGACAGGGGGTCATGTGACTGCTTCTATGTACAGCACTGTGGTATATGTCAGCGCTATATAATGTATAATAACAGTGTGTGAGTGTGGGGGAGACATTAGAGTGTGAGCTCTGAGGGACAGGGGGTCATGTGACTGCTTCTATGTACAGCGCTGTGGTATATGTCGGCGCTATATAATGTATAATAACAGTGTGTGAGTGTGGGGGAGACATTAGAGTGTGAGCTCTGAGGGACAGGGGGTCATGTGACTGCTTCTGTGTACAGCGCTGTGGTATATGTCGGCGCTATATAAATGTATAATAACAGTGTGTGAGTGTGGAGGAGACATTAGAGTGTGAGCTCTGAGGGACAGGAAGTCATGTGACTGCTTCTATGTACAGCGCTGTGGTATATGTCAGCGCTATATAATGTATAATAACAGTGTGTGAGTGTGGGGGAGACATTAGAGTGTGAGCTCTGAGGGACAGGGGGTCATGTGACTGCTTCTGTGTACAGCGCTGTGGTATATGTCAGCGCTATATAAATGTATAATAACAGTGTGTGAGTGTGGGGGAGACATTAGAGTGTGAGCTCTGAGGGACAGGGGGTCATGTGACTGCTTCTATGTACAGCGCTGTGGTATATGTCAGCGCTATATAATGTATAATAACAGTGTGTGAGTGTGGGGGAGACATTAGAGTGTGAGCTCTGAGGGACAGGAGGTCATGTGACTGCTTCTATGTACAGCGCTGTGGTATATGTCAGCGCTATATAATGTATAATAACAGTGTGTGAGTGTGGAGGAGACATTAGAGTGTGAGCTCTGAGGGACAGGAAGTCATGTGACTGCTTCTATGTACAGCGCTGTGGTATATGTCAGCGCTATATAATGTATAATAACAGTGTGTGAGTGTGGGGGAGACATTAGAGTGTGAGCTCTGAGGGACAGGGGGTCATGTGACTGCTTCTGTGTACAGCGCTGTGGTATATGTCAGCGCTATATAAATGTATAACAGTGTGTGAGTGTGGGGGAGACATTAGAGTGTGAGCTCTGAGGGACAGGGGGTCATGTGACTGCTTCTATGTACAGCGCTGTGGTATATGTCGCCGTGATGTGGCTTTAAACACGAGTCAACACAGTGGTTTCCTGAATGTAATGGAGTGATGTAGTGACCTACAACCGGTTGGCAGATTTGCTGCCCTGACATGCACACACATGTACGCAACGCGCAGAGGCGGCGAGACGCGGTGAGACGGAATCATTGTGAAAGTGGAGTTGGGGACGCGCTGTGTGTAATTGTGTTCATATGAATCGCACATTGCGAGGGACTGGAATTACTTCTGTCTAGAAAATGTCATTCACACAACCCACATTATATGTGTGTATATATATATATATATATATATATATATATATATATACACATATACATATATATATATATATATATATTAAAGAGAGAGGTGCCATGTAATGTATAGCTGTGAGCTCTGAGGGACAGGAGGTCATGTGACTGCTTCTATGTACAGCGCTGTGGTATATGTCAGCGCTATATAATGTATAATTTATATGAACTGTACATTGCTAGGGACTGGAATTACTTCTGTCTAGAAATGTCATTCACACAACCCACATATATATATATATATATATATATATATATATATATATATATATATATCATTATATATATTTATATATGATAAAGAGAGAGGTGTAAATACAGCAATGTAATGTACACACGAATATATAATTGTATATAAGGTGTGTGCAATTTAACACCCTGCTAAAGGGATAGCGGGGATGCGGTCGAATGCCCATTGGACTGGAAATAAAGGTGAGTTTTTGGGTGACCTGGGGGGTTTGGACACAGCGGGGCATCCCAATTCCGGATGCCCCGGGGGGGGTGGGGGGGGATATGCCTGCACTGGCTCTCCCAGGCCCCATAGGGGTCAATGGCAGAATCAAAACCCAAACACAGCGGTTAAACAAGTGCAGCGCCCAATCCTGGGTCGCACGTCACCCGCTAACCGTGCACTAGATGTCTCTGCTTGTGATGTGGTCTATAGCAGGCAACCGGCGAGACACCTGCGCCTTCTGAATTGGGGGCCAGAGTGAAAATTAGAAAAAGGGAGAGAAAGAGAGAGAAAATGAGAAAAGAAAGAAAAACTCAGGAATAGAGAGAAAATGAGAAAACACACATGGACTGAGAAGTGTGTGTGTGTGTGTGTGTGTGTGTGTGTGTGTGTGTGTGTGTATAAAGAGGAAATGTTGCGGGTGGCACCAATGATTTATTAATCGAATAATAATAATATGAGGTGCACTGCCCCTATATGAAACCCTGCAAAAACGCAATGAATACCCAAGAATTGGGGGTGCCCTCCACAAACCCCCCACAATAGGTCCCCGGGGACTAACAATTGCACTCTCAAAAAAGGGTAAAAGTAGATAATCTTTATTCAAAGTAATCACATCTAAAAAACTTTAAAAACTACAACATTTTCCCAGTGCTGTTACAAGTCCAGCCACACGGGAGTACAATTGTTAGTCCCCGGGGACCTATTGTGGGGGGTTTGTGGAGGGCACCCCCATTCTTGGGTATTCATTATGTATATATATATATATATATATATATATATATATATATATATATATATTATATACGGTATGTGTGAGTGTGGAAATCTACACATAAAAAAATAGATGTGTGTTCAAGTATTTATATGTAAATACACCCACACAAATAGAGAGAAAGCAAGAGAGAGAGATGTGTGTGTTTGTAAATCCACAAACTTTTCTCACACACAGGACAGTGTGCGAGTGAGGAAATCTACACACTTAAAAATATAACAATAACAAATAAAACGGTTGTGTGCACAAGTATTTATATGTGAGAACACACACTATATAAAAATATGATATAGAGAGAAAGAAGAAAAGAGAGGTGTGTTGGTAAATACATACAGACATACACAATATATATATAAATATGTTATAGAGAGAGAGAAAGAAAGAAAGAAAAGAGAAGCGTGTTGGTAAATACATACACACACGCAATATATATATATATATATATATATATATATATATATGATATAGAGCTAAAGAAAAGGAGAAAAGAGAAGTGTGTTGGTAAATACATACACACACTATATTTATATAAATATGATATAGAGAGAAAGAAAGAAAAGTTTGATTATATATATATATATATATATATATATAGAGAGAGAGAGATAGAAAAGAGAGGTGTGTTGTTAGATACACAACTGTGCACACACACACCAGAGTGAGTTGTATAGTGAGTGAGTATATAGAGGTGTGAGAGTAAATACACACATCGCAGTGCCTGGACATGTATGTGATGAGCCAGTAACACACACAATCCTCTATACAGTGTTTGTATAGTAACACACACACTCCTCTATACAGTGTTTGTATAGTAACACACACAATCCTCTATACAGTGCTGTATAGTAACACACACAATCCTCTATACAGTGCTGTATAGTAACACACACTCCTCTATACAGTGCTGTATAGTAACACACACTCCTCTATACAGTGCTGTATAGTAACACACACTCCTCTATACAGTGCTGTATAGTAACACACACTCCTCTATACAGTGCTGTATAGTAACACACACTCCTCTATACAGTGTTGTATAGTAACACACACAATCCTCTGCACAGTGTTGTATAGTAACACACACACTCCTCTATACAGTGTTGTATAGTAACACACACACTCCTCTATACAGTGTTGTATAGTAACACACATACACAATCCTCTATACAGTGTTGTATAGTAACACACACAATCCTAGGGGCAGGGAGGGGGGTCTCCCCTATTCTCTCCCCGGAATTCCTGCGTTCAGCGCTATGGCACCCGCACATTCCGCGGCGTCGTACAAAAGGAAACACAATGGAGTCTTGTCCCCAGAGCTGACACTCTTCTTATCTGCCATATGGCGGCGTCTCACCTGCGATTAGCAGCACAAGAAGAAGAAGAAGCGGAGGCAGTAGCGCCGTCATGGCGGTGGCGGAGTCTCGGGGTCGGGCGGCAGGTGGCGGCGGGGAGGAGGTTAATGTCTATCTGATGAATAAAAAGCACGTGACCCCCCCCCCCCCCTCCGCCAGTCTGCCCGGGACTCCGCCCCCTCCTGACATCACGGTGACGTTTTTGTCCCTGGCGCAGGTGAGCCCCGCCCCCTCAGGTGTGCAGCAGTGCTGCTGGTCCCCCTGCACAGGAGGGAGACATCCCCAGGGGGTAATAAGGGGCAGGGCCGGCTCTAGGGTTATGTGGGGCCCCTGGGCGATGGCGGCTCAGTGTGCACAACTATTTATATGTGAGAAAACACACTATATAAAAATATAATATAGAGAGAAAAAAGAAAAGAGGTGTGTTAAGATATATATATATGTTATAGAGAGAAAGAAGAAAAGAAAGTTGTGTTGGTAAATGCATACACACTATATATATATATATATATATATATATATATATATATATATATATATATATGTTATAGAGAGAAAGAAAGAAAAGAGAAGTGTGTTGTTAAATATATATATATATATATATATATATATATATATATATATATATATATATAGTGTATGTATTTAACACGCTTCTCTAACACACTTCTCTTTTCTTTCTTTCTCTCTATAACATATATATATATATATATATATATATATATATATATATATATAGTGTGTATGTATGTATTTAACAACACACTTCTCTTTTCTTTCTCTCTATAACATATATATATATATATATACATATGTATTTAACAACACACTTCTCTTTTCTTTCTTTATATATATATATATATATATATATATATATATATATATATGTTATAGAGAGAAAGAAAGAAAAGAGAGGTGTGTTAGAGAAGCGTGTTGTTAAATACATACACACTATATATATATATATATATATATATATATATATGTATATATATATATATATATATATATATATACATATATATATGTTATAGAGAGAAAGAAAAGAGAAGTGTGTTGTTAAATACATACATACACACACTATATATATATATATATATATATATATATATATATAAATATGTTATAGAGAGAAAGAAAGAAAAGAGAAGTGTGTTAGAGAAGCGTGTTGTTAAATACATACAATATATATATATATATATATATATATATATATATATATATATATATATTATAGAGAAAAAGAAAGAAAATAGAAGTGTGTTGTTAAATACATACACGCTATATATATATATATATATATATATATATATATATATATATATATTATAGAGAAAAAGAAAGAAAGAAAATAGAAGTGTGTTGTTAAATACATACATACACAATATATATATATGATATAGAGAGAAAGAAGAAAAGAAAGGTGTGTTGGTAAATGCATACACTATATATATATATATATATATATATATATATATATATATATGAATATGTTATAGAGAGAAAGAAAAGAGAAGTGTGTTGTTAAATACATACATACATACACACTATATATATATATATATATATATATATATATATATATATATAAATATGTTATAGAGAGAAAGAATGAAATGAGAAGTGTGTTGGTAAATACAAACACACACGCTATATATATATATATATATATATATATATATATATATATATGAAAATAGAAAGAAAGAAGGAGAGAAAGAAGCAATGGAGGAAAAAAAAAGAAAGAAAGAATACACCATAGTATAGACTAAAGACAGAAACAAAGAATAGATGGAAATAAATAAAGATATATCCAAATAAAATGAAATATAGAAAGTAGGTAAGAAAGAAAAAACAAAGGCAAAGAATAAATGTCAGAAAGAAGTAGAATGAACAAATGACAGAAACAAAGAAAGAATAAAAGCAATGACAGAATAAAAAAAGCAGGATTTGTAGAAATGGAATGGCAGAGAGGGAAGAGAGAACATAAGAGAAAGAAGGAAGGGAGAAAGAAAGAGAAAATACTGGAAGGAAAGAAAAGAATAGAAGGAAAAAAATAAGGATTAGAAGGACTGACAAATAATAGAAGGATGGAAGAAGGAAAAACAAAGAACTGGTGGAAAGAAAGAATGAAAGAAAAAAAAAAGAATAGAAGGAAAGATAAAGAGTTACAGACAGAAAGAAAGACTCTCCCAATGGCCAATCTGCTCCTGGCTGACCATCCTTAGTCCTGGTTACTGCACGGCCCTGTGTCCTGCATAGGGGCTGCCCAGAGTAGAGGGAATGAGATGGCCCCTCCCAAGGTGCAGGGGCCCCGGCAACTGCCCAGGTATGCCTAGTGCTGACGCCTGCCCTGGTAACAGCTGTCCACCAATCACATTTCAACGTCTTCTTTCGCCTTTACTAGGGCTGATTGGTGGGTGCACTGGTCCAATAAGGATCCCCTGGTGGGGCCCCATCATGGAAGTACGGAAGGCCCAAGACGGAAACAGTGTTCCTCTGGTGACCCCGAGAATGATTTCCTCTGGTGACCCCGAGAATGATTTCCTCTGGTGACCCCGAGAATAATTTCCTCTGGTGGCCCCGAGAATGATTCCCTCTGGTGACCCCGAGAATGATTTCCTCTGGTGGCCCCGAGAATGATTTCCTCTGGTGGTGGCTCCGAGAATGATTTCCTCTGGTGGCCCCGAGAATGATTTCCTCTGGTGACCCCGAGAATAATTTCCTCTGGTGGTGACCCCGAGAATGATTTCCTCTGGTGACCCCGAGAATAATTTCCTCTGGTGGCCCCGAGAATGATTCCCTCTGGTGACCCCGAGAATGATTTCCTCTGGTGGCCCCGAGAATGATTTCCTCTGGTGACCCCGAGAATAATTTCCTCTGGTGGCCCCGAGAATGATTCCCTCTGGTGACCCCGAGAATGATTTCCTCTGGTGGCCCCGAGAATGATTTCCTCTGGTGGTGACCCCGAGAATGATTTCCTCTGGTGGTGACCCCGAGAATGATTTCCTCTGGTGGCCCCCGAGAATGATTTCCTCTGGTGGTGGCTCCGAGAATGATTTCCTCTGGTGACCCCCGAGAATGATTTCCTCTGGTGGCCCCGAGAATGATTTCCTCTGGTGGTGGCTCCGAGAATGATTTCCTCTGGTGACCCCCGAGAATGATTTCCTCTGGTGGCCCCGAGAATGATTTCCTCTGGTGACCCCCGAGAATGATTTCCTCTGGTGGCCCCGAGAATGATTTCCTCTGGTGGCCCCGAGAATGATTTCCTCTGGTGGCCCCGAGAATGATTTCCTCTGGTGACCCCGAGAATGATTTCCTCTGGTGACCCCCGAGAATGATTTCCTCTGGTGGCCCCGAGAATGATTTCCTCTGGTGGCCCCGAGAATGATTTCCTCTGGTGGCCCCGAGAATGATTTCCTCTGGTGACCCCGAGAATGATTTCCTCTGGTGACCCCGAGACACAGAGCCAGGCCCGGCACACAGCGGTGCTGAAGGGGTTAATGTCGGGGCGCACACAGGGCACTGTGTCTGGTGACACCCGGGTGCCACATTCCTGCACTGTGTACATATCCCAGGAGCTGAGCACATGACTGTGTTACAGGATGGCCCCGCCCCCTGCCCCGCCTCCCGCCCCGCCCCCGCTGTGTGCTGAGCCTGTGTACACGCTGCTCTGTTTACATTCAGTCTGGGCTCTGCAGGGCAGATGTGGGGATGTTAATGGGGACCCAAACCTTCCTTTGTAACTCTGTGTTGGCCCACGGGGAGATCAAACTAACCTCACCTCCCCCATAACACCATCAGTGAGCCCTGCATTAGAGAGATACTCACCTTTTCCTAGCAGAGCTCCATCTGATGGGGGACAGGAAACTCACCTCACTACACTTGCACGCAATTTGAGAGCTCTGCATTAGAGATACTCACCTTTTCTCGCGTGTGCAGCCATTTCCTGCCCCTTCACTGGACCCCCCCCCCCCATACCTGCTCCTTCCAGAGGAGTGTATGTGTGACAGTTAGACACCTGACGCCCCAGGGGAATTCCACAGTGCGGGGGAGGGGAGAACATAGATATCACAAACACCCCCCAAGTGTGTGACACATGGGCGTATACACACAGCAGGTCAGCGGAGAATGGACGTGTGGTGGGGGACACTCTCTGTTTTCTGCTCTCTCTCTTTTTTTCCTTTCTCTCTCTCTCTCTCCTTTTCCTCTCACTCTCTTACCTTTCTCTCTCTCTCTCCTCTCTGTTTTCTCTTGCTCTTTTTCCTCTCTATCTCCCCCTCTCTATTTTTACTTTCTCTCTCTCTTTCCTCTCCCCTTCTCTTTTTTCTCTCTCTCTCTCTCTCTCTTTCCTCCTCACCCTCTCTCTCTCACTCTGTCTTTTTCCTCTCTCTTTCTTTCTCTCTCTCACTTTCCCCCTGTCTCTTTCCTCCCCCCCCCCCTCTCTCTCTTATGTTCTCCCCCCTCTCTTTCTTCTCTTTTTTCCTCTCTCTCTCTTTCTCTTTTTTTGTATCTCTCAATTTTTCTTCTCTCTCTCCCCTTTTCCTTTTTCTTCCTCTCCCTCTTACCTTTCTCTCTCTCGCTCTCTCTCTTTTACCTCTCTCTCTCTCTCTCCTTTTCCTCTCACTCTCTCTATCTCTCCTCTCTGTTTTCTCTAGCTCTTTTTCCTCTCTCTCTCTCACACTCTCTCTCTCTCTTTCTCCTTTCTCTCTCTCTTTCCTCTCTCTTTCTCTTTTTTCTCTCTCTCTCTCCCTTTCTCTCTCTTTCTCTTTTTTCTCTCTCTCTCTCTTTCCTCTCTCTTTCTCTTTTTCCTCTCTCTCTCTCTTTCTCCTCCCCCCCTCTCTCTTTATCCCCCTCTCTCCTTCCTCCTCCTCCCCCTCTCACTCTGTCTTTTTTCTCTCTTTCCCCTCTCTCTCTCTCTTTCCTCCCCCCTCTCTCTCTCTCACTTTGCCCCTGTCTCTTTCCTCCCCCCTCTCTCTCTCTCATGTTCTCTCCCTCTCTCTCTCCTTCTCTTTTTTTCTATCTCTCGATTTTTCTTCTCTCTCTCTCCCCCTCTCTCTTATTCCTCTCTCTCTCTCTCTCTCTCTTTCTTTTTTTTCCATCTCTCGATTTTTCTTCTCTCTCTCTCCCCCCCCCCTCTCTTATTCCTCTCTCTCTCTCTCATTCTTTTTTTTCCATCTCTCGATTTTTCTTCTCTCTCTCTCCCTCTCCCTCTCTTATTCCTCTCTCTCCCTTTCTTTCCTCTCTCCTCTTTCTCTCTCTTATTCCTCTCTCTCTCTCCTCTTTCTCTCTATTTTCCTCTCTCTCTCACCCTCTCTCTTACACAATCCCCAGTTATACTAGTGTAATGGCCCCCCACTCACGTTTTGCATTTCCACCGCATTCCATGCAAACACATGCAGCACAGAAATTGCAAGTCCAGCATTAGAAGGAGGTGGCGGGACCCAGCAGAGGAACTTGCAGGACCAGCACCATCGGGACCCAGCAGAGGAACTTGCAGGACCAGCACCATCGGGACCCAGCAGAGGAACTTGCAGGACCGGCACCATCGGGACCCAGCAGAGGAACTTGCAGGACCAGCACCATCGGGACCCAGCAGAGGAACTTGCAGGACCGGCACCATCGGGACCCAGCAGAGGGACTTGCAGGACCGGCACCATCGGGACCCAGCAGAGGGACTTGCAGGACCGGCACCATCGGGACCCAGCAGAGGAACTTGCAGGACCGGCACCATCAGGCCCAGAAGAGGAATTTGCAGGACCGGCACCATCGGGACCCAGCAGAGGGACTTGCAGGACCGGCACCATCGGGACCCAGCAGAGGAACTTGCAGGACCGGCACCATCGGGACCCAGCAGAGGGACTTGCAGGACCGGCACCATCGGGACCCAGCAGAGGGACTTGCAGGACCGGCACCATCGGGACCCAGCAGAGGAACTTGCAGGACCGGCACCATCGGGACCCAGCAGAGGAACTTGCAGGACCGGCACCATCAGGCCCAGAAGAGGAATTTGCAGGACCGGCACCATCGGGACCCAGCAGAGGGACTTGCAGGACCGGCACCATCGGGACCCAGCAGAGGAACTTGCAGGACCGGCACCATCGGGACCCAGCAGAGGAACCTGCAGGACCGGCACCATCGGGACCCAGCAGAGGAACTTGCAGGACCGGCACCATCAGGCCCAGAAGAGGAATTTGCAGGACCGGCACCATCGGGACCCAGCAGAGGGACTTGCAGGACTGGCACCATCGGGACGCAGCAGAGGAACTTGCAGGACTGGCGCCATCGGGACCCAGCAGAGGAACTTGCAGGACTGGCACCATCGGGACGCAGCAGAGGAACTTGCAGGACTGGCACCATCGGGACCCAGCAGAGGAACTTGCAGGACTGGCACCATCGGGACCCAGCAGAGGAACTTGCAGGACCGGCACCATTGGGACCCAGCAGAGGAACTTGCAGGACCGGCACCATTGGGACCCAGCAGAGGAACTTGCAGGACCGGCACCATTGGGACCCAGCAGAGGAACTTGCAGGACTGGCACCATCGGGACCCAGCAGAGGAACTTGCAGGACCGGCACCATTGGGACCCAGCAGAGGAACTTGCAGGACCGGCACCATTGGGACCCAGCAGAGGAACTTGCAGGACTGGCGCCATCGGGACCCAGCAGAGGAACTTGCAGGACTGGCACCATCGGGACGCAGCAGAGGAACTTGCAGGACTGGCACCATCGGGACCCAGCAGAGGAACTTGCAGGACTGGCACCATCGGGACCCAGCAGAGGAACTTGCAGGACCGGCACCATTGGGACCCAGCAGAGGAACTTGCAGGACCGGCACCATTGGGACCCAGCAGAGGGACTTGCAGGACCGGCACCATCGGGACGCAGCAGAGGAACTTGCAGGACTGGCACCATCGGGACGCAGCAGAGGAACTTGCAGGACTGGCACCATCGGGACCCAGCAGAGGAACTTGCAGGACCGGCACCATTGGGACCCAGCAGAGGAACTTGCAGGACCAGCACCATCAGGACCCAGCAGAGGAACTTGCAGGACCGGCACCATCGGGACCCAGCAGAGGAACCTGCAGGACCGGCACCATCGGGACCCAGCAGAGGAACTTGCAGGACCGGCACCATCGGGACCCAGCAGAGGGACTTGCAGGACCGGCACCATCGGGACCCAGCAGAGGGACTTGCAGGACCGGCACCATCAGGACCCAGCAGAGGAACTTGCAGGACCGGCACCATCGGGACCCAGCAGAGGAACCTTCAAGACTGGCACCATCGGGGCCCAGCAGAGGAACTTGCAGGACCGGCACCATCGGGGCCCAGCAGAGGAACTTGCAGGACTGGCACCATCGGAACCCAGCAGAGGAACTTGCAGGACTGGCACCATCGGGACCCAGCAGAGGAACTTGCAGGACCGGCACCATTGGGACACAGCAGAGGAACTTGCAGGACCGGCACCATCGGGACCCAGCAGAGGGACTTGCAGGAGCGGCACCATCGGGACCCAGCAGAGGAACTTGCAGGACCGGCACCATCGGGACCCAGCAGAGGAACTTGCAGGACCGGCACCATCGGGACCCAGCAGAGGAACTTGCAGGACCGGCACCATTGGGACACAGCAGAGGAACTTGCAGGACCAGCACCATCGGGACCCAGCAGAGGAACTTGCAGGACCGGCACCATCGGGACCCAGCAGAGGAACTTGCAGGACCGGCACCATTGGGACACAGCAGAGGAACTTGCAGGACCGGCACCATCGGGACCCAGCAGAGGAACTTGCAGGACCGGCACCATCGGGACCCAGCAGAGGAACCTTCAGGACCAGCACCATCGGGACCCAGCAGAGGAACTTGCAGGACCAGCACCATCGGGACCCAGCAGAGGAACTTGCAGGGCCGGCACCATCGGGACCCAGCAGAGGAACTTGCAGGACCGGCACCATCGGGACCCAGCAGAGGAACTTGCAGGACCAGCACCATCGGGACCCAGCAGAGGAACTTGCAGGGCCGGCACCATCGGGACCCAGCAGAGGAACTTGCAGGACCGGCACCATTGGGACACAGCAGAGGAACTTGCAGGACCGGCACCATCGGGACCCAGCAGAGGAACTTGCAGGACCGGCACCATCGGGACCCAGCAGAGGGACTTGCAGGACCGGCACCATCAGGACCCAGCAGAGGAACTTGCAGGACCGGCACCATCAGGACCCAGCAGAGGAACTTGCAGGACCGGCACCATCAGGACCCAGCAGAGGAACCTTCAAGACTGGCACCATCGGGGCCCAGCAGAGGAACTTGCAGGACTGGCACCATCGGGACCTAGCAGAGGAAATTGCAGGACCGACACCATCGGGACCCAGAAGAGGAACCTGCAGGACCGGCACCATTGGGACACAGCAGAGGAACTTGCAGGACCGGCACCATCGGGACCCAGCAGAGGGACTTGCAGGAGCGGCACCATCGGGACCCAGCAGAGGAACCTTCAAGACTGGCACCATCGGGACCCAGCAGAGGAACTTGCAGGACTGGCACCATCGGGACCTAGCAGAGGAAATTGCAGGACCGACACCATCGGGACCCAGCAGAGGAACTTGCAGGACCGGCACCATTGGGGCCCAGCAGAGGGACTTGCAGGACCGGCACCATCGGGACCCAGCAGAGGAACTTGCAGGACCGGCACCATCGGGACCCAGCAGAGGAACTTGCAGGACCGGCACCATCGGGACCCAGCAGAGGAACTTGCAGGACCGGCACCATCGGGACCCAGCAGAGGAACTTGCAGGACCGGCACCATCGGGACCCAGCAGAGGAACTTGCAGGACCGGCACCATCGGGACCCAGCAGAGGAACTTGCAGGACCGGCACCATCGGGGCCCAGCAGAGGAACTTGCAGGACCGGCACCATCGGGACCCATCATCTCTTTTTCCTCTTTGTCACCATCCTTCTACAACCTTCTTTTTACACATTGCCTGTATCCTTTCTTTTTCTGATCCATCCTTCCTTGGTGTTTTGTCATAACCCCTTTTCTTTTTTACACTTTCCTTCCATCTTTTTATATATGTCACTGTCAGCCTTTCTTCTTTCACCTTTTCTGTGGTGCAGTCGTGGTCTAGAGCTAAGATAGAGTCCTTTTGACCGGAGGGTTGAAGGTTCCATCCCTGGCCATGGGACATGACATGATTTGCTCTTGAGCAAGGCACCCAACATCCCCGCCAACTACTTCCTGGGCGTTGTAATAAGAGCAGCCACGCATGTGTACACTCACTTCACTGATGAGTTCAGTGCAGAGGAAAAATTTCTATGTGACAAAGGTCCCTGTTTACAGTCACCCAAACCCAGAACCAAACTGCAGGACATTTGGCTGGACCACCGAGGACCCAACTTCCCCCAGGAATGAGGATCTGTTACTAGGGATCACTACCCACCATCTATCATTATGGCACACACTATGCCACCCAAAGTGAAAGGTACCAAAACACTTTGGGGTGCCCAGTCTGGGACCTGCTCAAAAGAGAACAGACCCCTTTCCATTCCTCCCTTGGAGGATGAAACCACCTGACCTGGGAGTAAAAGGATTTATATTTCTCCCTCCTTCCTGAGAGAGAGAAGAGGGGAACTTTAGTCCTCAGGTATTACCTAAATCAGCGGTTTTCAACCTGGGGGTCGAACGACCAAAACACAGGGGTCGCCTAAAGCCATTGGAAAATACATATTTCCGATGGCTTTAGCCGCTGAGAAGTCGCGCTACCTTCTGCAGCAGCGCGTTATGGATGCGCGTTTCAAACTGAATGCCTGCGTGCATGCGCAGACGTGATTGCATCATCCGCCCGGGGCCTAAGGGGCGGGGGAAGCGGGGGGAACGCTCCACAGTCCATAGCAGCGCATTACGTGTGTCCGGCGCTTGCTGACATCATCAGTGGGCGGACGCAGCAAGCGCCGGAGGACAGAAGCCAAGAGAGCCTGCGAGACGCCTGCTGGTGTAATAAAGGTTACACACACCATACACACAATACTGTGTAAGTGTAATCATTACATAGTACACAAAGCAG
Organism: Gastrophryne carolinensis; assembly: GCA_027917425.1. Lineage (NCBI taxonomy): Eukaryota > Metazoa > Chordata > Amphibia > Anura > Microhylidae > Gastrophryne > Gastrophryne carolinensis. The sequence continues at coordinate 10,338,170 of CM051241.1, read as the reverse complement.
CTTACATTACACAAAGCACCAGACATTTACACAGTGTCTTATACTATAAGAGAAAACTATAAGATGTAGTTCACACTGTTCCCCAATGTATAATTATCTCCCATATCTCCCACTATTTTCCCATATTCTGAATGAGAAAACTGCTGAAATCAGCGGTTTCCGGCATTGAATCCGCCTCCTATTGATTTCATTGTGAGTGTGGCGGATTTTGTGGAAGAGAGCTCCCGAGAATCTCGAGTTACCACACAATCCGCCGCAGCCTCCTATTAATTTCAATAAGAGGCGGAGAAATGACAGTTTCCGACACATGCTATGCCATGGTGAAATGTTATTTATTGGAATTAATAATAAATATTTCTCAACATATAATTAAATATTGTTTTTTTGATTAATCACTATGTTTAAATGATGTTTGATTTGTAGCAATGAGAATACATAATGCATATCAGGTATTTACATTCCCAATCATAACTGGAGCAAAATTACAGTTTTGAAGTAGCCACCAAAATTATTTTTTGGTTTGGGGTCAGCGTGGGAGCGAAAGGAAGGTGAGTGAAACAGGGCGACCTGGGGTGTGGTATACATCCCAATTTGTCACCGCACAGAGGAACAGCACACGGGAAATTGAAATTCCTGTGTCTTGTTCCTCTTTTAAGACCTGCTTTGTACTTGCAGTAGGTGAAGCCGTAAGGCCTGTAACCTGTTCCCTGCTGGTACTGTAAGCCAAACAAAACCCAGGATTTTTTCTATCCTGGGCTTTGGTCTTGCCCACCGGGGCATCCACATTTGGGATGCTCTGCTGTGCAGGACCCGATCAGTTCGCCTTTAAAAACTCACCCCTTAAACTAATGGCAAGATGGTATATGGTCCCAGAGAGAATGAAACACTTTTCCACTGAGTTCCAGGGGAACAGCTTCCGAGGATGCCTCTCTCCGGGGTCGTACCGGCATGTGTGGGGGGATTTGCCCAGTAGTTAGGGGATTTTGGTAAAGAATTTTTAGAGTTCTCAGCAAGGTATGTGGTAGATCTGTGGTCAGAGACCCTTAGGTAGCTCTCCTCAATGCCCCAATTCCCCACAGTTCTAGACTGAAAAAGAGGTTGATTTATTATATCCTATCGGGGCAAAGCTGGTGATAGCTGGGGCTTGGAGGTCCCCCACCTTGTATTATATGCTATCAGGGACAAAGCTGGTCATAGCTGGGGCTTGGAGGTCCTCCACCTTGTATTATATCCTATCAGGGGCAAAGCTGGTGATAGCTGGGGCTTGGAGGTCTCCCACCTTGTATTATATTCTTTCAGGGGCAAAGCTGGTGATAGCTGGGGCTTGGAGGTCCCCCACCTTGTATTATATCCTATCAGGGGCAAAGCTGGTGATAGCTGGGGCTTGGAGGTCCCCCACCTTGTATTATATCCTATCAGGAGCAAAGCTGGTAATAACCGGGACTTGGAGGTCCCCCACCTTGTATTATATCCTATCAGGGGCAAAGCTGGTAATAGCCGGGGCTTGGAGGTCCCCCACCTTGTATTATATCCTATCAGGGGCAAAGCTGGTGATAGCTGGGGCTTGGAGGTCCTCCGCCTTGTATTATATGCTATCAGGGGCAAAGCTGGTGATAGCTGGGGCTTGGAGGTCTCCCACCTTGTATTATATCCTATCAGGGGCAAAGCTGGTGATAGCCGGGGCTTGGAGGTCCCCCACCTTGTATTATATCCTATCAGGGGCAAAGCTGGTAATAGCCGGGGCTTGGAGGTCTCCCACTTTGTATTATATCCTATCAGGGGCAAAGCTGGTAATAGCCGGGGCTTGGAGGTCCCCCACCTTGTATTATATCCTATCAGGGGCAAAGCTGGTAATAGCCGGGGCTTGGAGGTCCCCCACCTTGTATTATATCCTATCAGGGGCAAAGCTGGTAATAGCCGGGGCTTGGAGGTCTCCCACCTTGTATTATATCCTATCAGGGGCAAAGCTGGTAATAGCCGGGGCTTGGAGGTCCCCTGCCTTGTATTATATCCTATCAGGGGCAAAGCTGGTGATAGCTGGGGCTTGGAGGTCCCCCACCTTGTATTATATGCTATCAGGGACAAAGCTGGTCATAGCTGGGGCTTGGAGGTCCTCCACCTTGTATTATATCCTATCAGGGGCAAAGCTGGTGATAGCTGGGGCTTGGAGGTCTCCCACCTTGTATTATATTCTTTCAGGGGCAAAGCTGGTGATAGCTGGGGCTTGGAGGTCCCCTGCCTTGTATTATATCCTATCAGGGGCAAAGCTGGTGATAGCTGGGGCTTGGAGGTCCTCCATCTTGTATTATATGCTATCAGGGGCAAAGCTGGTCATAGCTGGGGCTTGGAGGTCCTCCACCTTGTATTATATCCTATCAGGGGCAAAGCTGGTGATAGCTGGGGCTTGGAGGTCTCCCACCTTGTGTTATATCCTTTCAGGGGCAAAGCTGGTGATAGCTGGGGCTTGGAGGTCCCCTGCCTTGTATTATATCCTATCAGGGGCAAAGCTGGTGATAGCTGGGGCTTGGAGGTCTCCCACCTTGTATTATATCCTTTCAGGGGCAAAGCTGGTCATAGCTGGGGCTTGGAGGTCCTCCACCTTGTATTATATCCTATCAGGGGCAAAGCTGGTGATAGCTGGGGCTTGGAGGTCTCCCACCTTGTATTATATCCTATCAGGGGCAAAGCTGGTGATAGCTGGGGCTTGGAGGTCCCCCACCTTGTATTATATTCTATCAGGGGCAAAGCTGGTGATAGCTGGGGCTTAGAGGTCCCCCACCTTGTATTATATACTATCAGGGGCAAAGCTGGTTATAGCTGGGGCTTGGAGGTCTCCCGCCTTGTATTATATCCTATCAGGGGCAAAGCTGGTGATAGCTGGGGCTTGGAGGTCTCCCACCTTGTATTATATCCTTTCAGGGGCAAAGCTGGTGATAGCTGGGGCTTGGAGGTCCCCCACCTTGTATTATATCCTATCAGGGGCAAGGCTGGTGATAGCCGGGGCTTGAAGGTCCCCTCCTTGTCTTATATCCTATCGAGGCAAAGCTGGTGATAGCTGGGGCTTGGAGGTCCCCCACCTTGTATTATTTCCTATCAGGGGCAAAGCTGGTGATAGCTGGGGCTTGGAGGTCCCCTGCCTTGTATTATATCCTATCAGGGGCAAAGCTGGTGATAGCTGGGGCTTGGAGGTCCCCCATCTTGTATTATATCCTATCAGGGGCAAAGCTGGGGATAGCTGGGGCTTGGAGGTCTCCCACCTTGTATTATATCCTATCAGGGGCAAAGCTGGTGATAGCCGGGGCTTGGAGGTCCCCCACCTTGTATTATATCCTATCAGGGGCAAAGCTGGTGATAGCCAGGGCCTTGGAGGTCCCCCACCTTGTATTATATCCTATCAGGGGCAAAGCTGGTTATAGCTGGGGCTTGGAGGTCCCCCACCTTGTATTATATCCTATCAGGGGCAAAGCTGGTGATAGCTGGGGCTTGGAGGTCCCCCACCTTGTATTATATTCTATCAGGGGCAAAGCTGATGATAGCTGGGGCTTGGAGGTCTCCCGCCTTGTATTATATCCTATCAGGGGCAAAGCTGGTGATAGCTGGGGCTTGGAGGTCCCCCACCTTGTATTATATTCTATCAGGGGCAAAGCTGATGATAGCTGGGGCTTGGAGGTCTCCCACCTTGTATTATATCCTATCAGGGGCAAAGCTGGTGATAGTTGGGGCTTGGAGGTCCCCACCTTCTATTATATCTTGTCAGGGGCAAAGCTGGTGATAGCTGGGGCTTGGAGGTCCCCCACATTGTATTATATCCTATCAGGGGCAAAGCTGGTGATAGCCGGGGCTTGGAGGTCCCCCACCTTGTATTATATCCTATCAGAGGCAAAGCTGGTGATAGCTGGGGCTTGGAGGTCCCCCACCTTGTATTATATCCTATCAGGGGCAAAGCTGGTGATAGCTGGGGCTTGGAGGTCCTCCACCTTGTATTATATCCTATCAGGGGCAAAGCATTGGCTATGGAAAAAATGTCCGCCATTCACAATGGGACTTTGGAGCTGTTCATGGAGGTGTGGAAACCTTGGGTTCGGAATTTTCTCCCTACAGATTTTGATGTAAACCTAATGAGCATCTGATCCTTCCTCAAAACCTTTCCTTTACTCCCCCCCCCTTACCTCCTCCCCCCCCCTCATAGGGGTTGTTATTTTTCTTTTAGTTTATTTGAATTGACCTTTTTTAGTAACTTTGGAATGGATTTTCTTGTATGCAGTGAATAAGCTTCTGACTGTGACTTAAGTTATTTGTAATCTTTAAATTCTGTGTATGAACAGTATTATGCTAATAGAATGATGTTCAGAATATACGCAATAAAAAGACTGATAAAGAAAAAACTCACCCCTTTCCTGTCCGATGGCACATGTACGGGTTCTCTTCCAGTTAGAGCAGTTTGCCGAGCATATGTAAGTATGCAGCAGACCACCGGAGCGCGTGCACAGCCTATAGATGCTGAGGATGTGGCTGACCAAGGAAGCCAGGAAGGAGGTGAGTTTACTGGTGTCAAAGTGGGGGTTTACACAGCGGGGAATTCCAATTTGGGTTGCCACAGTGGGCCGGCCCCAGTGGGTCTTGTTCCACTTTGAGGACAGGGTCCATAAAGATCACTGGTACCAACACCACCAAAATAAAACACGCTCACACACATAAAAAAAAGGGACGTGACCTATAGCTGTGACAAAAGAATGGGAATAGCTGGGCACTATGCCCTGGGAATAGGCATAGTGCTTCAAAACTGAAGGGTGATCTGTGTAATACAGCTTATGGCTATAACAAGTATTCTGATGGAGCCATAAGCAGAGGAGTAGCTAGGCTTTCTGGCACCCGGGGCAAAGATTCTAAATGGTGCCCCTCACCTGTTCTCAGGCCCCCTTTTGGCATCCTCCTTGACCTGCACCCAGGGCAAGTGCCCCCCCTGCTCCCCTGCCAGAAGGCCCCACCAAGAAGGCAATGCTCTGAAAAAACATGAGCTTTTCAGACACCCTAGGCACCAGCAAATTGATTCAGAGCACTACCCAGCTAACGGCAGGACACCTGGCTGACCAGCCGTCTCCCAAAAGGGGGGGGGGGAACCAGAGTCCCTCAAAGAGGACAGAGGTTGCCAGTGGTCGATGTCCCCTAGCCACTAGGAAAGGCTCCCCCCCCCCCCCATCATCCTCTGCCAATCATGATCCCGTGTTATAGGGACAGGCCTAACACTCTATCCTAGCCAAATGCCTGGGAAGTATACCTGGCAGAGGATAATCACCAGGGCCGGCGTCAGCACCTGGCAAGGTGGGGCAGCTGCCGGGGGACCCAACCCTCCAGTGATGCCCAGTGACAGGGCCGGTCTTTGGGGTGTGCTATAGGGCTTGACCACCGGTGAACTGGGAGGGCACCACCACGGCTGGTGCCCACATCTCCTCGGGCTCCACACAACAGGGCATCTCAATTTAGATTCCAGGGGAGGAAGTGCTGGGTTTTATTCTGCTTTTAAGTTGCCCCCCCCCCCCCAGCTGATTTCCTATCCCTGGAGCATCCCAATCTGTGATACCCCCCGGGATCGTTGCCATACCCACTAAGACACCACCAATGGAGGATCCCACAATCCCCCCCAAAAAACAGGAAACAAACGGCACCACCCAATAATCAAATTCATTAATAATCTAATTTATTATTGAGATACACAAAGATACAAACATATTTGAAAACCATTAAAAAACACATAATACAAATGACCACCGAGGGGCACAGTAAGCAAACTAATCCACCTAACAATATTCTAATGTAAACTACACCCAATCATAAATAACCCTCATTATCAAAAACCATAATAATTCAATGACATATATAAAGTGCATAAAAAACATTACATGTGCAAACTGCTGCATAAAGTGCTATCAGTGCAATTTACAAAACCTGTCTATGAAGACAGCCAAGTGAAGAAAAAAGGATGATCAAAACAATAACCATAAGTACCTATATGTAATACCCACAAAGTGGCTTGCAAAACTGCGCCTCACCCCAGCCTTCATCTGGGCGAGAAGTCCTAGGAAGCCCCCACATTGTCCCCCTATATACTGACCCACCTCGTTCCCATGCCAGACACAGATGTGCGCCGTGGCGCCATACCCACTATGCAAGCAATTCCACCCCTGGGTTTTAGTCCGCTTTACAGAGGTATCTCAATTTAGGATGCCCCTGTTTGTGAAAGAACCCTCCTAGTTTGGCTGTTAACTCAAACCGGCGATCCCACAATGCATTCACCAGTTCCAGGAAAGTAATGAACAAAGGAGAGGTGGGGGGGGGGGTCACACACAGGGGCATCCAAAATCAGGAGGATCTAGATTCGTTTAGACTCTGAGGTCAGGTTTAAAAGGGGTTTGGTGAGCTTCAAAGTAGACCAAAACTAGAGTTTTGGTCCAAATAGCCTGATCCTTAGGGGGCATCCTGATTCGGGACGTCCCTCGTGATGTGACGCGACTCTTCACCGCAAAGGGGCCAACTGAGACCATGCCACCCAAGGGCCCACATAAACCTGGAGCTGGTCCTGATAATCACAATCACCCTACAAAGTCAACCCAACCTTGAGTAACTAACCCTCACCTTGGGAGTACCACGCTATTGGATTAAACCTCTGCAATAGGGGAAATTACAGTAACTATAAAACAATAGAGCAGAACCCTAGGCCCCAAAGAGCCACAGAACCCCCCCCCCCCCCCCCACACACACACACACGCACCACAAATAAAATTAAATTTTATTGCATACCAAAGACAATACATGAACAGTCACACCAAGACAAGGGTAAATAAAATTACGGGATTCCCTCCACACTATCCAATATGCTATAAAGCTATTCATTAAAGTGGACCAAAACCCAGGATTTTGACTAACTTGGGTTTTGCTCCATTCCCCCAGGGCACCCTGATCGGAGGTGCCCCGCTGCGTGAAACTCCCCAAATCGTTGATGCCAACTCACCGCTTACCGGTCCTACGGCGCACGTGGCCGCTCGTCCAATCAGTACGCTTGGAGCCGATGACATCACATCGTCTAAGGCCAGTGGCTCCGAGCGCGCCAGCGGCTGCGTTACGCTACCTTCACAAATACCTGGCATGGACACGCGCCCTGCTAGAGGGATAGTGGGGATGCGGCCACGACTTGCACATGCGCAGCTGGACTGGGAATCAAGGTAAGTGTATGGGGCGACCTGGGGGGGGGGTTCACACAGCGGGGCATCCCAATTTTGGATGGCCTGGGGGGAGGGAATTGAGCGGCCCGGGAATCTGATTCACATAATACACAATACAAATAATTAATCCCAATGTTAGTGAGCAATATGTCTAATCCTATGCTAATAAAGTGCATATCACAGGGGCCAAATCTATGATCAAAGTACCTAAAAACAGTATCCTAATAAACCCCATATGCCCGACCAAAATACAGAAAGAGAAGGATAATGGAACAGTGGCAAAAATATATATAGCAGCAAAATTCAGGCCATAAATACAGCAAGGGAGACCCCCAAAACTACACTCCATGTGCAAGGGAGACCCCCAAAACTACACTCCATGTGCTCCGTGGAATGACCACTCTGCAGACACTCACCTTTCCCCGACACATGCTCTCGTCCATTTAGAGCAGGGGTGGGCAATTATTTTTTCCATGGGGCCACATGAGAAACTAAAAATATTGTGGAGGGCCGCTGAGCTATGGGCGTCTAAGCAACGTCTAAGCTCAGCGGCTCTGAGTGCGCTGGCGGCTGCATCTCGAGCTTCCCTCTAACAGGGAGCGCGCCGTGCTGGCCATTCTCAAATGGCCGACACAGGCACGCGCCCTGCTAGATAGCGGGCATGCGGCCGCAGCTCGTGCATACGCCGTTGAACTGGGAAAGAAGGTGAGTTTATGGGCGACCTGGGGGTTTCACACAGCGGGGCATCCCGATTTTGGATGCCCCGCGGGGAGGGGATCTATAAGATTTCCGGGCTGATAAAGCAGGGTTTTGGTCCACTTCAAACGTTCTGATGTGATAATTTCCCAGCCAATCAGAGAAGCCCTTGGCTTCTGGCAGTCTGGAAGGAACGTTCAGATCAGCTGGGGCAAAGTGTAAGAATGGTGGACAGCAGTAAGGGGGCATGGTGAGCGCATGGTGGGCAGCAGGAAGGGGACATGGTGAGAGCATGGTGGACAGCAGGAAGGGGACATGGTGAGAGCATGGTGGACAGCAAGAAGGGGGCATGGTGAGAGCATGGTGGATAGCAGGAAGGGGGCATGGTGAGAGCATGGTGGACAGCAGGAAGGGGGCATGGTGAGCGCATGGTGGGCAGCAGGAAGGGGACATGGTGAGAGCATGGTGGACAGCAGGAAGGGGACATGGTGAGAGCATGGTGGACAGCAAGAAGGGGGCATGGTGAGAGCATGGTGGATAGCAGGAAGGGGGCATGGTGAGAGCATGGTGGACAGCAGGAAGGGGGCATGGTGAGAGCATGTGGGCAGCAGGAAGGGGGCATGGTGAGAGCATGGTGGACAGCAGGAAGGGGACATGGTGAGAGCATGGTGGGCAGCAGGAAGGGGGCATGGTGAGAGCATGTGGACAGCAAGAAGGGGGCATGGTGAGAGCATGTGGACAGCAAGAAGGGGGCATGGTGAGAGCACGGTGGGCAGCAGGAAGGGGGCATGGTGAGAGCATGTGGACAGCAGGAAGGGGGCATGGTGAGAGCATGTGGACAGCAAGAAGGGGGCATGGTGAGAGCATGTGGACAGCAAGAAGGGGGCATGGTGAGAGCATGTGGACAGCAGGAAGGGGGCATGGTGAGAGCATGTGGACAGCAGGAAGGGGGCATGGTGAGAGCATGTGGACAGCAAGAAGGGGGCATGGTGAGAGCATGTGGACAGCAAGAAGGGGGCATGGTGAGAGCACGGTGGGCAGCAGGAAGGGGACATGGTGAGAGCATGGTGGACAGCAGGAAGGGGGCATGGTGAGAGCATGTGGGCAGCAGGAAGGGGGCATGGTGAGAGCATGTGGGCAGCAGGAAGGGGACATGGTGAGAGCATGGTGGACAGGTACATGGTGAAAAAGAGACAGCAGGCAGGAAGGGAAAACACAAGCAAACGACATAATCTTTCTGAGCAGACTTACTGATGCTCTGGAGCTCCTACTCTGCCCTTTCAAAGTCCCCAGGTCTCTATCACCTGCTCATCGGGTCTGGCTTCCTCAGAGGAAGGGAGAATGTGCCAGACCCGACGAGCCGAGCGGCCGATCAGCTGCTGCTTAACCTAAGCCTCTCGCACTGTACACAGGCGATCACCTAAGTTAAGCAGCAGCCGATCGGCCACTCGGCTCGTCGAGTCTGGCATGTTTTCCCTTCCTCTGCGTCTCTTACTGGCCAGCTCAGCCCGGGCCGGTAAGAGCCTAGCAAAGGGCCGTATACGGCCCGCGGGCCGTACATTGCCCAGGTCTGATTTAGAGCCTTTTGCCGAGTTTATGTCATTCGGCAAACGGCTTTGATTGTTTACAATGGGGAGCAGCAGCGGTCCCCTGCATTTTCGTGCTGTGCATGCGCTCCTGCCCCAGCCATTTAGAGAGAGGAAAGAGGCAGGAGGAGCATGGCCGCCTCTAGCAAGAGAATAAAAAGAGCATGGCCGCCTCCTGAGAAAGAGAATGAAAAGAGCATGGCCGCCTCTAGCAAGAGAATAAAAAGAGCATGGCCGCCTCCTGAGAAAGAGAATGAAAAGGGCATGGCCGCCTCCTGAGAAAGAGAATGAAAAGAGCATGGCCGCCTCTAGCAAAAGAATGAAAAGAGCATGGCCGCCTCTAGCAAGAGAATGAAAAGGGCATGGCCGCCTCCTGAGAAAGAGAATGAAAAGAGCATGGCCGCCTCTAGCAAAAAAATGAAAAGAGCATGGCCGCCTCTAGCAAGAGAATGAAAAGGGCATGGCCGCCTCCTGAGAAAGAGAATGAAAAGAGCATGGCCGCCTCCTGAGAAAGAGAATGAAAAGAGCATGGCCGCCTCTAGCAAAAGAATGAAAAGAGCATGGCCGCCTCTAGCAAGAGAATGAAAAGAGCATGGCCGCCTCCTGAGAAAGAGAAAGAAAAGAGCATGGCCACCTCCTGAGAAAGAGAAAGAAAAGAGCATGGCCGCCTCCTGAGAAAGAGAAAGAAAAGAGCATGGCCGCCTCCTGAGAAAGAGAAAGAAAAGAGCATGGCCGCCTCCTGAGAAAGAGAAAGAAAAGAGCATGGCCGCCTCCTGAGAAAGAGAAAGAAAAGAGCATGGCCGCCTCCTGAGAAAGAGAAAGAAAAGAGCATGGCCGCCTCCTGAGAAAGAGAAAGAAAAGAGCATGGCCACCTCCTGAGAAAGAGAATGAAAAGAACATGGCCGCCTCCTGAGAAAGAGAATGAAAAGAGCATGGCCGCCTCCTGAGAAAGAGAATGAAAAGAGCATGGCCGCCTCCTGAGAAAGAGAATGAAAAGAGCATGGCCGCCTCCTGAGAAAGAGAATGAAAAGAGCATGGCCGCCTCCTGAGAAAGAGAATGAAAAGAGCATGGCCGCCTCCTGAGAAAGAGAATGAAAAGAGCATGGCCGCCTCTAGCTAGAGAATGAAAAGAGCATGGCCGCCTCCTGAGAAAGAGAAAGAAAAGAGCATGGCCGCCTCCTGAGAAAGAGAAAGAAAAGAGCATGGCCGCCTCCTGAGAAAGAGAATGAAAAGAGCATGGCCGCCTCCTGAGAAAGAGAATGAAAAGAGCATGGCCGCCTCCTGAGAAAGAGAATGAAAAGAGCATGGCCGCCTCTAGCTAGAGAATGAAAAGAGCATGGCCGCCTCCTGAGAAAGAGAAAGAAAAGAGCATGGCCGCCTCCTGAGAAAGAGAAAGAAAAGAGCATGGCCGCCTCCTGAGAAAGAGAATGAAAAGAGCATGGCCGCCTCCTGAGAAAGAGAATGAAAAGAGCATGGCCACCTCCTGAGAAAGAGAAAGAAAAGAGCATGGCCGCCTCCTGAGAAAGAGAATGAAAAGAGCATGGCCGCCTCCTGAGAAAGAGAATGAAAAGAGCATGGCCGCCTCCTGAGAAAGAGAATGAAAAGAGCATGGCCGCCTCCTGAGAAAGAGAATGAAAAGAGCATGGCCGCCTCCTGAGAAAGAGAATGAAAAGAGCATGGCCGCCTCCTGAGAAAGAGAATGAAAAGAGCATGGCCGCCTCCTGAGAAAGAGAAAGAAAAGAGCATGGCCGCCTCCTGAGAAAGAGAATGAAAAGAGCATGGCCGCCTCTAGCAAGAGAATGAAAAGAACATGGCCGCCTCCTGAGAAAGAGAATGAAAAGAGCATGGCCGCCTCTAACAAGAGAATGAAAAGAGCATGGCCGCCTCCTGAGAAAGAGAATGAAAAGAGCATGGCCGCCTCCTGAGAAAGAGAATGAAAAGAGCATGGCCGCCTCCTGAGAAAGAGAATGAAAAGAGCATGGCCGCCTCCTGAGAAAGAGAATGAAAAGAGCATGGCCGCCTCCTGAGAAAGAGAATGAAAAGAGCATGGCCGCCTCCTGAGAAAGAGAATGAAAAGAGCATGGCCGCCTCCTGAGAAAGAGAATGAAAAGAGCATGGCCGCCTCCTGAGAAAGAGAATGAAAAGAGCATGGCCGCCTCCTGAGAAAGAGAATGAAAAGAGCATGGCCGCCTCCTGAGAAAGAGAATGAAAAGAACATGGCCGCCTCCTGAGAAAGAGAATGAAAAGAGTATGGCCGCCTCCTGAGAAAAAGAATGAAAAGAGCATGGCCGCCTCTAGCAAGAGAATGAAAAGAGCATGGCCGCCTCCTGAGAAAGAGAAAGAAAAGAGCATGGCCGCCTCCTGAGAAAGAGAAAGAAAAGAGCATGGCCGCCTCCTGAGAAAGAGAATGAAAAGAGCATGGCCGCCTCTAGCAAGAGAATGAAAAGAGCATGGCCGCCTCCTGAGAAAGAGAAAGAAAAGAGCATGGCCGCCTCCTGAGAAAGAGAAAGAAAAGAGCATGGCCGCCTCCTGAGAAAGAGAATGAAAAGAGCATGGCCGCCTCCTGAGAAAGAGAATGAAAAGAGCATGGCCGCCTCTAGCTAGAGAATGAAAAGAGCATGGCCGCCTCCTGAGAAAGAGAAAGAAAAGAGCATGGCCGCCTCCTGAGAAAGAGAATGAAAAGAGCATGGCCGCCTCCTGAGAAAGAGAATGAAAAGAGCATGGCCGCCTCCTGAGAAAGAGAATGAAAAGAGCATGGCCGCCTCTAGCAAGAGAATGAAAAGAGCATGGCCGCCTCCTGAGAAAGAGAATGAAAAGAGCATGGCCACCTCCTGAGAAAGAGAATGAAAAGAGCATGGCCGCCTCTAGCTAGAGAATGAAAAGAGCATGGCCGCCTCCTGAGAAAGAGAAAGAAAAGAGCATGGCCGCCTCCTGAGAAAGAGAATGAAAAGAGCATGGCCGCCTCCTGAGAAAGAGAATGAAAAGAGCATGGCCGCCTCCTGAGAAAGAGAAAGAAAAGAGCATGGCCGCCTCCTGAGAAAGAGAATGAAAAGAGCATGGCCGCCTCTAGCAAGAGAATGAAAAGAGCATGGCCGCCTCCTGAGAAAGAGAAAGAAAAGAGCATGGCCGCCTCCTGAGAAAGAGAATGAAAAGAGCATGGCCGCCTCCTGAGAAAGAGAATGAAAAGAACATGGCCGCCTCCTGAGAAAGAGAATGAAAAGAGTATGGCCGCCTCCTGAGAAAAAGAATGAAAAGAGCATGGCCGCCTCTAGCAAGAGAATGAAAAGAGCATGGCCGCCTCCTGAGAAAGAGAAAGAAAAGAGCATGGCCGCCTCCTGAGAAAGAGAAAGAAAAGAGCATGGCCGCCTCTTGAGAAAGAGAATGAAAAGAGCATGGCCGCCTCTAGCAAGAGAATGAAAAGAGCATGGCCGCCTCCTGAGAAAGAGAAAGAAAAGAGCATGGCCGCCTCCTGAGAAAGAGAATGAAAAGAGCATGGCCGCCTCCTGAGAAAGAGAATGAAAAGAGCATGGCCGCCTCCTGAGAAAGAGAATGAAAAGAGCATGGCCGCCTCCTGAGAAAGAGAATGAAAAGAGCATGGCCGCCTCCTGAGAAAGAGAATGAAAACAGCAAGGCCGCCTCCTGAGAAAGAGAATGAAAACAGCATGGCCGCCTCCTGAGAGAGGCGAGAGGAGCGTGAATGCCTTCTGAGAGAGAGAACAGGTGATAGGAGCTTGGTCCTCTCCTAAGAGAAATGAAAAGATGAATGGAAAATGGCAGGCTCCCGAGAGAGAGAAAAAGAGGTGAGTGGAGTGTGGCCACCTCCCGAGATGGATATAAGAGGAAAGCAAAACATGTCTGCCTCTCTCTCAAGAGAAAAGGTAAGTGGAGCGTGGCCAGCTCCTGAGAGAGAGAAGAGGCGAGCCGATTCTTCTGAGAGACGAGCAGAGCATAGATGCATTCTGAGAGAGAGAGAAAGAGAAAGAATAGTGGGGCCACCTCCCATGAGAGAAAAAAAGAGCTGAGCAGAACGTGGCCACTTCCTGAGAGAGAGAGAAGAGGTAAGTGGAGCATGGCTGCCTCCAAGAGAAGAGGTAAATGGAGCATGGCTGCCTCCAAGAGAGAAGAGGTAAGTGGAGCATGGCTGTCTCCAAGAGAAGAGGTAAATGGAGCATGGCTGCATCCAAGAGAGAAGAGGTAAATGGAGCATGGCTGCCTCCAAGAGAGAAGAGGTAAGTGGAGCATGGCTGCATCCAAGAGAGAAGAGGTAAGTGGAGCATGGCTGCCTCCAAGAGAGAAGAGGTAAGTGGAGCATGGCTGCCTCCAAGAGAGAAGAGGTAAGTGGAGCATGGCTGCCTCCTCAGAGAGCAGAGGTAAATGGAGCATGGCTGCATCCAAGAGAGAAGAGGTAAGTGGAGCATGGCTGCCTCCTCAGAGAGCAGAGGTAAATGGAGCATGGCTGCATCCAAGAGAGAAGAGGTAAGTGGAGCATGGCTGCCTCCTCAGAGAGCAGAGGTAAATGGAGCATGGCTGCATCCAAGAGAGAAGAGGTAAGTGGAGCATGGCTGTCTCCTCAGAGAGCAGAGGTAAATGGAGCATGGCTGCCTCCCCAGAGAGCAGAGGTAAATGGAGCATGGCTGCCTCCAAGAGAGAAGAGGTAAGTGGAGCATGGCTGCCTCCAAGAGAGAAGAGGTAAGTGGAGCATGGCTGCCTCCAAGAGAGAAGAGGTAAGTGGAGCATGGCTGCCTCCAAGAGAGAAGAGGTAAGTGGAGCATGGCTGCCTCCCCAGAGAGCAGTGGTAAGTGGAGCATGGCTGCATCCAAGAGAGAAGAGGTAAGTGGAGCATGGCTGCCTCCCCAGAGAGCAGTGGTAAGTGGAGCATGGCTGCATCCAAGAGAGAAGAGGTAAGTGGAGCATGGCTGCCTCCAAGAGAGAAGAGGTAAGTGGAGCATGGCTGCCTCCCCAGAGAGCAGTGGTAAGTGGAGCATGGCTGCCTCCAAGAGAGAAGAGGTAAGTGGAGCATGGCTGCATCCAAGAGAGAAGAGGTAAGTGGAGCATGGCTGCCTCCAAGAGAGATGAGGTAAGTGGAGCATGGCTGCCTCCAAGAGAGATGAGGTAAGTGGAGCATGGCTGCCTCCAAGAGAGAAGAGGTAAGTGGAGCATGGCTGCCTCCAAGAGAGAAGAGGTAAGTGGAGCATGGCTGCATCCAAGAGAGAAGAGGTAAATGGAGCATGGCTGCATCCAAGAGAGAAGAGGTAAGTGGAGCATGGCTGCCTCCTCAGAGAGCAGAGGTAAATGGAGCATGGCTGCATCCAAGAGAGAAGAGGTAAGTGGAGCATGGCTGCATCCAAGAGAGAAGAGGTAAGTGGAGCATGGCTGCCTCCAAGAGAGAGGAGGTAAGTGGAGCATGGCTGCATCCAAGAGAGAAGAGGTAAGTGGAGCATGGCTGCCTCCAAGAGAGAAGAGGTAAGTGGAGCATGGCTGCATCCAAGAGAGAAGAGGTAAGTGGAGCATGGCTGCCTCCAAGAGAGAAGAGGTAAATGGAGTGTAGCGATAACCCTTATCGCCGGAGGGCTTCACCGCCCGAGACGTCCTTTCCCAATGGTGAGAGGTGCTGCTGGAATTCCAGAGTCGTCCGTGAGGAAACAGGAACAGCCCTTACAAGGGCTAGTGAATTGTAATATAGCGTTTCCCCCAATAAGAGACAGAACTCAGTATTGAGGGTGAAGGTGAAGTGTCCTTTATTAGTGCCACACTGGGCCTTATATGCAATGCTCCATGCAATGACAACCACACTGACCAATAGCAGCAGGGCACACAATCCCTCAACTCTGCCGGTGACGCAATCAGTAGAACAATAGCAGGCCGTAATACAATCAATCAGGACAATGCCATTGACTGTGACGTAATCAACAATACACAATGGCAGTCAAAATACAATGACATTGCCTGTAACAGTATCAAAATACAATTACATTGTCTGGAACCTAATTAAGAAAAGGCTAGTGAATGACCCGGTGGGCAACTGAATAGTGATGACATCCAAAAGACAGAGCCTCTGTCACAATGCCCCCTTTTTGTGGAACACCCGGCAGACCCGGATTGACCCTGTTCGGGTTAACGTGGGGCTGTCCGGACTCTTGTCATGGGCAGAGTTCTGTTTAAGGACAAGTCTGCAAATAGTGAGTAACCGGACTAAACATTGACGTGGGCTGTACATAGGAATCGGTCATGGGTGGGGTCCAAACACTGGGATATTGTGGCGTTGGTGAGTTCAGCACCAAAGTCCTTGGTTGGATGTGTGCACAGGTGCTCTGCTTTCTTATAGCTGGCCCAAGTTTCAATCTCTTTCCATGGAAGCTGATCGGAGAATCCACAATTTTCTGCACATCTACATCATCGTAAAAGTAGACAAAACCATAACCCTTAGAAACGCCAGAGGCATCCCTAATAATTTTGACATTCTTTACAGCGCCATACTTTGAAAAAACATCCTTAATTTCAGGCTGATTAATCCGACGGCCAATGCCCCCAACAAAAATAGTGTTTGGCATAAGTTTCCCTTCTGGAAGGACGTAACCTGACGGCTGATCCTCTTCTTGACTTCGTGTAACAGACATGACGTGATGCAGACGAAACCCCTGGGTCTCCCCGACCAGTGGGCTGGAGTCAGCAGCTCGGGCTGGAGCCTGGGTTGTAACAGGGTTGACGCTGGCTGGTCCAGAGGTAGCGTAGGCAGAAGTCATTGGTCCTAGATCATTTCCCAATAGTACTTCTGCTGGTAAGTTGTCCATAAGTCCCACCTGTACCCTGCCGGATCCAGCGCCCCAGTCAAGATGTACTCGGGCGGTGGGGAGTCGAAACACAGCTCCTCCCGCCACCCTTACTGCAACGGTGTGTCCGGTGCGGTCTTTGTTCTTGACCAAATGAGGTTGGAGCAAGGTAAGTGTGGCTCCGGTGTCGCGTAATCCTTGCGCGGTGCGCCCATTGACTCGTACCTCCTGGCGATGGTGCTGTCGGTTGTCTTGGATGGCCGCTTGTACGGGATCAGCTTCATACAGTACCCCCAGATACTCTTCCGAACTGCTCTCAGCTTCCAAACAGTGTGCCACAGGAGTACGGGAGGTGGAAGGTTGCTTTTGCCCCCACGTGTTTCGGGGAGGCTCTAGGGCGCAATCACTGCGATAATGTCCCCATTGTTTGCAACGATGGCACTGAACTGTGGAGAGGTTAGGTTGCTGCGCTGGCCTATGTGGCCCAGAGTCACGAGTTGGCGCTGAAGCCACAGGTGCTTGAAATTTGATGGGAGGTGGTGGTTTTGGAGCGGACTGTTCTGTCCGGCGAGCATCGGTGTACTCGTCGGCTAGACGAGCAGCCTCAGGTAGCGTTAGAGGCCTCCGGTCACGTACCCACTCTCTTAGCTCTGGTTGCAGGGCATTGAGAAAATGTTCTAGTAAAAACAACTGTAGTACATCCTCAGCGGTTGTGGCTTTGCATCCAGTGACCCAGTGTGATGCTGTACGATGGAGGCGACATGCCCACTCCGTGTAAGAATCCCCTCCCTTCTTTTGGGATTCCCGAAATCGTCGCCTGTAGGCTTCCGGGGTGACAGCGTACCGGGCTAACAAAGCCTCCTTTACCAGATGGTAGTGTGGTAAGTCCGCATCAGGGATGGCCCGGAAAGCATCGGAAGCTTTCCCAGATAGTTTCCCTGATAATATGGTGACCCATTCCTCCGTGGGTACCCGGTGTAAAGCGCACTGCCGTTCAAAATCGGCCAAAAATCCGTCAATCTCGTCGTCACTTTCCTGGAAGGACTTAAATGCTGCAAATGGAATCTTTCTCCCCCCAGTGTAACTGAGGCTGAGAGGCTGCTGGGTTGAAAGTCGCCGATCTTTCCTTCGCTTACTGGCCTCTGCCTCCGCTGCGGCGAAGACTCGGTCGATCAGTTCCTGCGATGGATTTGGGCCATAGACCGACAATCTGTTCCGAACCGCTTGAACGAGAGCAGCGTCTTCATCGATCTCTATATTGGTTTCGGTCCTCACTGCTGCACGATCCATTTCGATCAGCTCGGCTATCAGTTCCTGACGTGGGCGGTTGCTAGCTGACCTTCCCCGGCTCTCGAGTAGATCCTTCAGGGTCAGCCTTTTCAACTTGTCCTACTGACTCTCCATCAGGGTAGCACTCTCTCTGGGTACAAAGGACCATCCGACCGCTTGCCACCAATTGTAGCGATAACCCTTATCGCCGGAGGGCTTCACCGCCCGAGACGTCCTTTCCCAATGGTGAGAGGTGCTGCAGGAGTCCCAGAGTCGTCCGTGAGGAAACAGGAACAGCCCTTACAAGGGCTAGTGAATTGTAATATAGCGTTTCCCCCAATAAGAGACAGAACTCAGTATTGAGGGTGAAGGTGAAGTGTCCTTTATTAGTGCCACACTGGGCCTTATATGCAATGCTCCATGCAATGACAACCACACTGACCAATAGCAGCAGGGCACACAATCCCTCAACTCTGCCGGTGACGCAATCAGTAGAACAATAGCAGGCTGTAATACCATCAATCAGGACAATGCCATTGACTGTGACGTAATCAACAATACACAATGGCAGTCAAAATACAATGACATTGCCTGTAACAGTATCAAAATACAATTACATTGTCTGGAACCTAATTAAGAAAAGGCCAGTGAATGACCCGGTGGGCAACTGAATAGTGATGACATCCAAAAGACAGAGCCTCTGTCACATGGAGCATGGCTGCATCCAAGAGAGAAGAGGTAAGTGGAGCATGGCTGCCTCCAAGAGAGAAGAGGTAAGTGGAGCATGGCTGCCTCCAAGAGAGAAGAGGTAAGTGGAGCATGGCTGTCTCCAAGGGAGAAGAGGTAAGTGGAGCATGGCTGCCTCCAAGAGAGAAGAGGTAAGTGGAGCATGGCTGCCTCCAAGAGAGAAGAGGTAAGTGGAGCATGGCTGCATTCAAGAGAGAAGAGGTAAGTGGAGCGTTGCTGCCTCCAAGAGAGAAGAGGTAAGTGGAGCATGGCTGTCTCCAAGGGAGAAGAGGTAAGTGGAGCATGGCTGCCTCCAAGAGAGAAGAGGTAAGTGGAGCATGGCTGCCTCCAAGAGAGAAGAGGTAAGTGGAGCATGGCTGCCTCCTCAGAGAGAAGAGTTAAGTGGAGCACAGCTGTCTCCAAGAGAGAAGAGGTAAGTGGAGCATGGCTGCATCCAAGAGAGAAGAGGTAAGTGGAGCATGGCTGCCTCCAAGAGAGAAGAGGGAAGTGGAGCACAGCTGTCTCCAAGAGAAGAGGTAAGTGGAGCATGGCTGCCTCCAAGAGAGAAGAGGTAAGTGGAGCATGGCTGCCTCCCCAGAGAGAAGAGTTAAGTGGAGCACAGCTGTCTCCAAGAGAAGACGTGAATGGAGCATGGCTGCCTCCAAGAGAGAAGAGGTAAGTGGAGCATGGCTGCCTCCTCAGAGAGCAGAGGTAAATGGAGCATGGCTGCATCCAAGAGAGAAGAGGTAAGTGGAGCATGGCTGCATCCAAGAGAGAAGAGGTAAGTGGAGCATGGATGCCTCCTCAGAGAGCAGAGGTAAATGGAGCATGGCTGCCTCCAAGAGAGAAGAGGTAAGTGGAGCATGGCTGCATCCAAGAGAGAAGAGGTAAGTGGAGCATGGCTGCATCCAAGAGAGAAGAGGTAAGTGGAGCATGGCTGCATCCAAGAGAGAAGAGGTAAGTGGAGCATGGCTGCCTCCTCAGAGAGCAGAGGTAAATGGAGCATGGCTGCATCCAAGAGAGAAGAGGTAAGTGGAGCATGGCTGCCTCCTCAGAGAGCAGAGGTAAATGTAGCATGGCTGCATCCAAGAGAGAAGAGGTAAGTGGAGCATGGCTGCCTCCAAGAGAGAAGAGGTAAGTGGAGCATGGCTGTCTCCAAGAGAGAAGAGGTAAGTGGAGCATGGCTGCCTCCCCAGAGAGCAGTGGTAAATGGAGCATAGCTGCATTCAAGAGAGAAGAGGTAAGTGGAGCATGGCTGCCTCCAACAGAGAAGAGTTAAGTGGAGCATGGCTGCCTCCTCAGAGAGAAGAGTTAAGTGGAGCACAGCTGTCTCCAAGAGAGAAGAGGTAAGTGGAGCATGGCTGCATCCAAGAGAGAAGAGGTAAGTGGAGCATGGCTGCCTCCAAGAGAGAAGAGGGAAGTGGAGCACAGCTGTCTCCAAGAGAAGAGGTAAGTGGAGCATGGCTGCCTCCCCAGAGAGAAGAGTTAAGTGGAGCACAGCTGTCTCCAAGAGAAGACGTGAATGGAGCATGGCTGCCTCCAAGAGAGAAGAGGTAAGTGGAGCATGGCTGCCTCCTCAGAGAGCAGAGGTAAATGGAGCATGGCTGCATCCAAGAGAGAAGAGGTAAGTGGAGCATGGCTGCATCCAAGAGAGAAGAGGTAAGTGGAGCATGGATGCCTCCTCAGAGAGCAGAGGTAAATGGAGCATGGCTGCCTCCAAGAGAGAAGAGGTAAGTGGAGCATGGCTGCATCCAAGAGAGAAGAGGTAAGTGGAGCATGGCTGCATCCAAGAGAGAAGAGGTAAGTGGAGCATGGCTGCATCCAAGAGAGAAGAGGTAAGTGGAGCATGGCTGCCTCCTCAGAGGGCAGTGGTAAATGGAGCATGGCTCCATCCAAGAGAGAAGAGGTAAGTGGAGCATGGCTGCCTCCTCAGAGAGCAGAGGTAAATGGAGCATGGCTGCATCCAAGAGAGAAAAGGTAAGTAGGCCATGGCTGCATCCAAGAGAGAAGAGGTAAGTGGGGCATGGCTGCCTCCCCAGAGAGAAGAGGTAAGTGGAGCATGGCTGCATCCAAGAGAGAAGAGGTAAGTGGAGCATGGCTGCATCCAAGAGAGAAGAGGTAAGTGGAGCATGGCTGCCTCCCCAGAGAGAAGAGGTAAGTGGAGCATGGCTGCCTCCAAGAGAGAAGAGGTAAGTGGAGCATGGCTGCATCCAAGAGAGAAGAGGTAAGTGGAGCATGGCTGCATCCAAGAGAGAAGAGGTAAGTGGAGCATGGCTGCCTCCCCAGAGAGAAGAGGTAAGTGGAGCATGGCTGCATCCAAGAGAGAAGAGGTAAGTGGAACATGGCTGCCTCCAAGAGAGAAGAGGTAAGTGGAGCATGGCTGCATCCAAGAGAGAAGAGGTAAGTGGAGCATGGCTGCATCCAAGAGAGAAGAGGTAAGTGGAGCATGGCTGCATCCAAGAGAGAAGAGGTAAGTGGAGCATGGCTGCCTCCTCAGAGGGCAGTGGTAAATGGAGCATGGCTCCATCCAAGAGAGAAGAGGTAAGTGGAGCATGGCTGCCTCCTCAGAGAGCAGAGGTAAATGGAGCATGGCTGCATCCAAGAGAGAAAAGGTAAGTAGGCCATGGCTGCATCCAAGAGAGAAGAGGTAAGTGGGGCATGGCTGCCTCCCCAGAGAGAAGAGGTAAGTGGAGCATGGCTGCATCCAAGAGAGAAGAGGTAAGTGGAGCATGGCTGCCTCCCCAGAGAGAAGAGGTAAGTGGAGCATGGCTGCATCCAAGAGAGAAGAGGTAAGTGGAGCATGGCTGCATCCAAGAGAGAAGAGGTAAGTGGAGCATGGCTGCCTCCCCAGAGAGAAGAGGTAAGTGGAGCATGGCTGCATCCAAGAGAGAAGAGGTAAGTGGAGCATGGCTGCATCCAAGAGAGAAGAGGTAAGTGGAGCATGGCTGCATCCAAGAGAGAAGAGGTAAGTGGAGCATGGCTGCATCCAAGAGAGAAGAGGTAAGTGGAGCATGGCTGCATCCAAGAGAGAAGAGGTAAGTGGAGCATGGCTGCCTCCCCAGAGAGAAGAGGTAAGTGGAGCATGGCTGCCTCCCCAGAGAGAAGAGGTAAGTGGAGCATGGCTGCCTCCCCAGAGAGAAGAGGTAAGTGGAGCATGGCTGCATCCAAGAGAGAAGAGGTAAGTGGAGCATGGCTGCATCCAAGAGAGAAGAGGTAAATGGAGCATGGCTGCCTCCAAGAGAGAAGAGGTAAGTGGAGCATGGCTGCCTCATCAGAGAGCAGAGGTAAATGGAGCATGGCTGCATCCAAGAGAGAAGAGGTAAGTGGAGCATGGCTGCATCCAAGAGAGAAGAGGTAAGTGGAGCATGGCTGCCTCCAAGAGAGAAGAGGTAACTGGAGCATGGCTGCCTCCTCAGAGAGAAGAGGTAACTGGAGCATGGCTGCCTCCTCAGAGAGAAGAGGTAAGTGGAGCATGGCTGCATCCAAGAGAGCAGTGGTAACTGGAGCATGGCTGCCTCCCCAGAGAGAAGAGGTAAGTGGAGCATGGCTGCCTCCCCAGAGAGAAGAGGTAAGTGGAGCATGGCTGCATCCAAGAGAGAAGAGGTAAGTGGAGCATGGCTGCATCCAAGAGAGAAGAGGTAAGTGGAGCATGGCTGCATCCAAGAGAGAAGAGGTAAGTGGAGCATGGCTGCATCCAAGAGAGAAGAGGTAAGTGGAGCATGGCTGCCTCCTGAGAGAGCAGTGGTTAGTGGAGCATGGCTGCCTCCTGAGAGAGAGAAGAGGTAAGTGGAGCATGGCCACAACTGAGGAAGAAGAGATTAATGGAGAATGCCTGCCTCCGAGAGGAGGTGAGCGCATGTTTTTCCCCTCGGAATGCTAAGGTCCTCTGTTTGGCCACAGGGTACTGCCGCAGATCCCACAATCACCTGCTCTGGATTTGTCTGATAAGAGGATTTGTCAGGAGATTCATGGCCCCAGAATCATGACAGCACTTCTCTGACACAAGAGGACCAAAGTGGGCACACAGCAGGGATGAGATGTCTCCAGGGGAAGAAGAGGTGGGAGATGTTGGGGGGCAGAAGGCACCTGAGCTTTGATGGGATAAGAAGTCCAGGAGGCTCTTTGTCTTAGTGCTGTTAGAGCACTGCCCCCCTCCTTCTGGGCCGGAGTGGCTAAGACTAGATCCTCATGGGGCTAGAAAAAGGTTGCTTTTGCCTGCAATCTGGGAGAAGCAGTGTGATGAGACACAGCCAGTCTGGAGCTTGTGAATAGAGGCATTGTTTCTGCCCAAACTCTGGACCTGCTAAGTTGGTGTGAAAACAGAGTTGTGTTTACTTTTAATTCCGGAAGGGAAGGACTTGAATTATGGTTGTTATTCCTGCACCCTGCTTGCATGACTAATTGCAGTGAACATTTGTTGGACGTGTTGCACAATAAACTGCTTCCAGAGTTGTCATTGCCATAAGCAACCCAGAACCTGGCACTTCCTAGAGAAATAGAAGAGACGAAAAGGGCGTGGTTGCCTCCCGTGATAGAGAGAGAAAAGAACTCCTCCTGAGAGAGAGAAAAGAGGGGAGCAGTTCGTGGCTGCCTCCAGAGAAAGAGAAGAGGCCAGAGAACAGAAGAGGCCAACAGAGCGTGGTTGCCGCCAGAGGGAGAGGAGTGTAAATGTCTTTCTAGGGAATGAAAAGTGGTGAAAGGAGCGTGGTCTCCTCCCGGGAGAGAGACCAAACAAGCAGAACGTGGCAACTTCCAGAAAGAGAAAAGATGTGAACAGACTGTGGCCACCTCCCGAGAAAGAGAGGAGGGAGGAGTGTAAATACCTTCCAGAAAGAGAAAAAGAGAGAAGAGACATGTGGAGCATGGCCTACAGGTGAGCAGAGCATAGGCACGCTCGAAAGAGAAAAGAAGAAAAGAGGAATATGGCCACCTCCAAAATGGAGATAAGAGGCGGCCAGTCGAGTAAAACTTGGCCATCTCTCAAGAGAGCGTGTCTGTCTCCAGAGAGCAAGAGAGGAGCATAAATTCCTTTAGAAAGAGTTGGAAGAGGTCAAAAGAGTGGCCATCTCCCAACAGAGAGAGATGATGCAAATGGAACGTGGCTGCCTCCAGAGGAAGAGAGAGAAGAGCGTAAATGCTCTCAGGAAGAGTGATAGGTGAAAGAAGCATGGTCGTCTCCCAAGAGAGAAGTGACCATCAGAGCATGGCCACCTCCTGAGAAAGAAGAGACCTGTGGAACGTAGTCATCTCCTGAGAGTGAAAGAGAAGAGGTGAGTGGAACATGGCCGCCTCCAGAGAGAGAGAAGAGGATAGTGGAGTGTGGTCACCTCCCGAGATGGAGATAAGAGCAAAACGTGGCTGCCCTTTGAGAGAGAGGAGAGGTGAGATGAGCGAGGCCTCCTCCCAAGAGAAAGAGAGAGAGGCAAGAGGAGCATGAATGCCTTCCAAGAGAAAGAGAGAAGAGGTGAAAGGAGTGTGGTCGCCACCAAAGAGAGAGGGTACCTGCTGAGAGAAGGGGCACGTAGAGCATGGCTGCTTCCCGAGAGAAAGGGGCACATGGAGCATGGTCACCTCCCAAGAAAAAGAAGAGGTGAGCAGAGCATAGCCGCATCCGAAAGAAAAAAGTAAGAGGAATATGGCCACTTCCGAGATGGAGATAAGAGGCGGGCAGTTGAGTAAAATGTGTCCGTCTCCCAAGAGAGAGATGATTCAAGTGGAGCGTGGCTGCCTCCAGAGAGAGGGGAGCGTAAATGCCCTCAGGAAGAGTGATAGGTGAAAGAATCATGGTCGTCTCCAGAAAGAGAAGAGACCAGCAGAGCATGGCCGCCTCACAAGAGAAAAGAGACCAGCAGAACATAGTCACCTCCTGACAGTGAGAGAGAAGAGGTGAGTGGAACGTGGCTGCCTCCCAAAACAGAGAAGGTGTTAGTGGAGTGTGGCCACCTCCCAAGATGGAGAGGAAAACATGGCTGCCCTTTGAGAGAGAGGAGAGGTGAGCTGAGCGAGGCCTCCTTCAGAGATAGAGAGGCAAGAGGAGCAGGAATGTTTTCTAAAAGAGAGAGAAGAGGTCAAAGGAATGTGGTCGCCACCAAAGAGACAGGTCGCCTCCCGAGAGAAAGGGGCATATGGAGCATGGCCACCTCCCAAAAAAAGAGAAAAGGTAAGCAGAGCGTAGCCCCATCCGAAAGAAAGAAAAAGTAAGTGGAGTATGGCCACTTCCAAGATAGAGATAAGAGGCAGTTGAGTAAAACGTGGCCGTCTCCCAAGAGAGCGATGATTCAAGTGGAGCATGGCTGCCTACAGATAGAGGGAGGGGAGCGTAAATGCCCTCAGAAAAAGTGATGAGGTGAAAGAAGCATGGTCGTCTCCAGAAAGAGAGGAGACCAGTGGAGCATGGCCGCCTCACGAGAGAGAAGAGACCAGCAGAACATAGTCACTTCCTGACAGTCAGAGAGAAGAGGTGAGTGGAACATGGCTGCCACCCAAGACAGAGAAGATGTTATTGGAGTGTGGCCACTTCCCAAGATGGAGATAGGAGGAAAACACGACTGCCCTTCAAGAGAGATGTGAGCTGAGCGAGGCCTCCTCCAGAGATAGTGAGGCAAGAGGAGCATGAATGCCTTCTAAGAGAGAGAGAGAGAAAGAAGAGGTGAAAGGAGTGTGGTCACCACCAAAGAGACAGGTCGCCTCCCGAGAGAAAGAGGCATATGGAGCATGGACACACCCAAAAAAGAGAAGAGGTGAGCAGAGCATAGCCGCATCTGAAAGAAAAAAGTAAGAGGAGTATGGCCACCTCCAAGATAGAGATGAAAGGCAGGCAGTTGAGTAAAACGTGGCTGTCTCCCAAGAGAGAGATGATTCAAGTGGAGCGTGGCTGCCTCCAGAGAGAGAGAGGAGCGTGAATGTCCTCAGGAAGAGTGATGAGGTGAAAGAAGCATGGTTGTCTCCAGAGACCAGTGGAACATAGTCATCTCCTGAGAGTGAGAGAGAAGAGGTGAGTGGAGTGTGGCCACCTCCCGAGATAGAGATAGGAAGAAAACATGGCTGCCTTTCGAGAGAGAGGAGAGGTGAGCTGAGCGAGGCCTCCTCCCGAGATAGGCAAGAGGAGCATTAATGCCTTCTGAGAGAGAGAGAAGAAGTGAAAGGAGCGTGGTCGCCACCAAAGAGGCCGCGTTCCGAGAGAAGAGATGCACAGAGAGGAGATACCTTCCAAAAGACAGAAGCGGTGAGTTAAGCGAGGCCTTCTCCTGAGAGAGAAGAGGTGAAAGGAGCATGGCCACCTCCCGAGAAGGCAAATAGGTGGGCGTGGACACCTCCCAAGAGAGAAGATTTAAGTGGAGCCTGGCCGCTTCTTGAGCGAGAAAAGGCAAGTAGAGTGTGGTCATCTCCACGAGAGAGGAGACTTAAGTGGAGCCTGGCCGCTTCTCGAGCAAGAAGAGGTAAGTGGAGTGTGGCCACCTCCAAGAGAGAGAAGACTTAAGTGGAGCATGGCCGCTTCCCGAGCAAGAAGAGGTAAGTAGAGTGTGGCCACCTCCAAGAGAGAGAAGAGTTAAGTGGAGCGTGGGCGGTTCCCAAGCAAGAAGAGGCAAGTAGAGTGTGGTCATCTCCATGAGAGAGGAGACTTAAGTGGAGCATGGCCGCTTCCCGAGAAAGAAGAGGTTAGTGGAGTGTGGCCACCTTCAAGAGAGAGAAGAGTTAAGTGGAGTCTGGCCACTTCCCGAACAAGAAGTGGCAAGTAGAGTGTGGCCACCTTCAAGAGAAAGAGAGAAGAGTTAAGTGGAGCCTGGCCGCTTCCCGAGCAAGAAGAGGTTAGTGCAGTGTGGCCACCTTCAAGAGAAAGAGACAAGAGGTAAGTGGAGCCTGGCCGCTTCCCGAGCAAGAAGAGGCTAGTGGAGTGTGGCCACCTCCAAGAGAAAGAGAGAAGACATAATTGTAACATGGCTGCCTCCAAGAGAAAGAAAAGTTGTAAGCTGCCCCCGTTCCCCCATTCAGGGCCTCAGGATTATGCCACTGATAGGACCATCTTTTCCCCCAATCGCGAGACTGTTGCGGGGTGGCAGGGAGTATTGTGCAGATGTTGGCCGCCCTCACCTGTCTGCACACCCACATGTATTTCTCGCCCCAGGGTGTCTGAGGCCCAGCTCCCCCTGT
Organism: Gastrophryne carolinensis; assembly: GCA_027917425.1. Lineage (NCBI taxonomy): Eukaryota > Metazoa > Chordata > Amphibia > Anura > Microhylidae > Gastrophryne > Gastrophryne carolinensis. Next base: position 10,311,752 of record CM051241.1, on the reverse strand, counting down.
CACGCTGAGACCTTGAGAGTTGCCATCCCTGGAGATCCCCGCCTCTAGGAATTCCTGGAATGTCCCAGAGATGAATTCCCAGGAGATAAAGCTGTGAATACGTCTTAGTTCAGCTTAGGGTTTTTTTGTATCTTCTGTGAACCCATGGTCCATGCACAGGCTCTCCTCCCATCATTCTTTGCTGTGCATATTAATGAGTGGCCCAAAACTTTGAAAGGGAGAACATGGCAGGAATCCCTTACGGCTGCTCCCTTCAGCTGTTTGTGCCTGTGCCAGCTATTCAGGGATAGCACAAAGGGGAACGCTGGGGTTGCTGTGCTCGGCCATGGATCACAGCTGAGCTGACTTCTCCCACTAAGTGTGACCTCACTCCCTGCTGCACCTATCACAGCTGAACTGACTCCTCCCACTAAGTGTGACCTCACTCCCTGCTGAACCTATCACAGCTGAACTGACTCCTCGCACTAAGTGTGACCTCACTCCCCGCTGCACCTATCACAGCTGAGCTGACTCCTCCCACTAAGTGTGACCTCACTCCCTGCTGCTCCTATCACAGCTGAACTGACTCCTTGCACTAAGTGTGACCTCACTCCCCGCTGCACCTATCACAGCTGAGCTGACTCCTCCCACTAAGTGTGACCTCACTCCCAGCTGCACCTATCACAGCTGAGCTGACTCCTCCCACTAAGTGTGACCTCACTCCCCGCTGCACCTATCACAGATGAGCTTACTCCTCCCACTGTGACCTCACTCCCTGCTGCACCTATCACAGCTGAGCTGACTCCTCCCACTAAGTGTGACCTCACTCCCTGCTACACCTATCACAGCTGAGCTGACTTCTCCCACTAAGTGTGACCTCACTCCCTGCTCCTATCACAGCTGAGCTGACTCCTCCCACTAAGTGTGACCTCACTCCCTGCTCCTATCACAGCTGAGCTGACTCCTCCCACTAAGTGTGACCTCACTCCCTGCTGCACCTATCACAGCTGAACTGACTCCTCCCACTAAGTGTGACCTCACTCCCGGCTGCACCTATCACAGCTGAGCTGACTCCTCCCACTAAGTGTGACCTCACTCCCCACTGCACCTATCACAGCTGAACTGACTCCTCCCACTAAGTGTGATCTCACTCCCTGCTCCTATCACAGCTGAACTGACTCCTCCCACTAAGTGTGACCTCACTCCCTGCTGCACCTATCACAGCTGAACTGACTCCTCCCACTAAGTGTGACCTCACTCCCCGCTGCACCTATCACAGCTGAGCCGACTCCTCCCACTAAGTGTGACCTCACTCCCTGCTGCACCTATCACAGCTGAGCTGACTCCTCCCACTAAGTGTGACCTCACTCCCTGCTGCACCTATCACAGCTGAGCTGACTCCTCCCACTAAGTGTGACATCACTCCCCGCTGCACCTCTCACAGCTGAGCTGGCCCCTCCCACTAAGTGTGACCTCACTCCCCACTGCACCTGTCACAGCTGAGCTGACTCCTCCCACTAAGTGTGACCTCACTCCCCACTGCACCTATCACAGCTGAGCTGACTCCTCCCACTGTGACCTCACTCCCTGCTGCACCTATCGCATCTGAGCTGACTCCTCCCACTAAGTGTGACCTCACTCCCTGCTGCATCTATCACAGCTGAGCTGACTCCTCCCACTAAGTGTGACCTCACTCCCTGCTGCACCTATCACAGCTGAACTGACTCCTCCCACTAAGTGTGACCTCACTCCCTGCTCCTATCACAGCTGAACTGACTCCTCCCACTAAGTGTGACCTCACTCCCTGCTGCACCTATCACAGCTGAGCTGACTCCTCCCACTAAGTGTGACCTCACTCCCCACTGCACCTATCACAGCTGAACTGACTCCTCCCACTAAGTGTGACCTCACTCCCTGCTGCACCTATCACAGCTGAACTGACTCCTCCCACTAAGTGTGACCTCACTCCCTGCTCCTATCACAGCTGAACTGACTCCTCCCACTAAGTGTGACCTCACTCCCTGCTGCACCTATCACAGCTGAACTGACTCCTCCCACTAAGTGTGACCTCACTCCCCGCTGCACCTATCACAGCTGAGCCGACTCCTCCCACTAAGTGTGACCTCACTCCCTGCTGCACCTATCACAGCTGAGCTGACTCCTCCCACTAAGTGTGACATCACTCCCCGCTGCACCTATCACAGCTGAGCTGGCCCCTCCCACTAAGTGTGACCTCACTCCCCACTGCACCTGTCACAGCTGAGCTGACTCCTCCCACTAAGTGTGACCTCACTCCCCACTGCACCTATCACAGCTGAGCTGACTCCTCCCACTGTGACCTCACTCCCTGCTGCACTTATCACAGCTGAGCTGACTCCTCCCACTAAGTGTGACCTCACTCCCTGCTGCACCTATCACAGCTGAACTGACTCCTCCCACTAAGTGTGACCTCACTCCCCACTGCACCTATCACAGCTGAGCTGACTCCTCCAACTAAGTGTGACCTCACTCCCCGCTGCACCTATCACAGCTGAACTGACTCCTCCCACTAAGTGTGACATCACTCCCCGCTGCACCTATCACAGCTGAGCCGACTCCTCCCACTAAGTGTGACCTCACTCCCTGCTGCACCTATCACAGCTGAGCTGACTCCTCCCACTAAGTGTGACCTCACTCCCTGCTGCACCTATCACAGCTGAGCTGACTCCTCCCACTAAGTGTGACATCACTCCCCGCTGCACCTCTCACAGCTGAACTGGCCCCTCCCACTAAGTGTGACCTCACTCCCCACTGCACCTGTCACAGCTGAGCTGACTCCTCCCACTAAGTGTGACCTCACTCCCCACTGCACCTATCACAGCTGAGCTGACTCCTTCCACTGTGACCTCACTCCCTGCTGCACTTATCACAGCTGAGCTGACTCCTCCCACTAAGTGTGACCTCACTCCCTGCTGCACCTATCACAGCTGAGCTGACTCCTCCAACTAAGTGTGACCTCACTCCCCGCTGCACCTATCACAGCTGAACTGACTCCTCCCACTAAGTGTGACCTCACTCCCCGCTGCACCTATCACAGCTGAGCCGACTCCTCCCACTAAGTGTGACCTCACTCCCTGCTGCACCTATCACAGCTGAGCTGACTCCTCCAACTAAGTGTGACCTCACTCCCTGCTGCACCTATCACAGCTGAGCTGACTCCTCCCACTAAGTGTGACCTCACTCCCTGCTGCACCTATCACAGCTGAGCTGACTCCTCCAACTAAGTGTGACCTCACTCCCTGCTGCACCTATCACAGCTGAACTGACTCCTCCCACTAAGTGTGACCTCACTCCCTGCTGCACCTATCCCAGCTGAGCCGACTCCTCCCACTAAGTGTGACCTCACTCCCCGCTGCACCTATCACAGCTGAGCCGACTCCTCCCACTAAGTGTGACCTCACTCCCTGCTGCACCTATCACAGCTGAGCTGACTCCTCCCACTAAGTGTGACCTCACTCCCCACTGCACCTATCCCAGCTGAGCTGACTCCTCCAACTAAGTGTGACCTCACTCCCCACTGCACCTATCACAGCTGAGCTGACTCCTCCCACTAAGTGTGACCTCACTCCCTGCTGCACCTATCACAGCTGAACTGACTCCTCCCACTAAGTGTGACCTCACTCCCTGCTGCACCTATCACAGCTGAGCCGACTCCTCCCACTAAGTGTGACCTCACTCCCCGCTGCACCTATCACAGCTGAGCCGACTCCTCCCACTAAGTGTGACCTCACTCCCTGCTGCACCTATCACAGCTGAGCTGACTCCTCCCACTAAGTGTGACCTCACTCCCCACTGCACCTATCCCAGCTGAGCTGACTCCTCCAACTAAGTGTGACCTCACTCCCTGCTGCACCTATCACAGCTGAGCTGACTCCTCCCACTAAGTGTGACATCACTCCCTGCTACACCTATCACAGCTGAGCTGACTTCTCCCACTAAGTGTGACCTCACTCCCTGCTCCTATCACAGCTGAGCTGACTCCTCCCACTAAGTGTGACCTCACTCCCTGCTCCTATCACAGCTGAGCTGACTCCTCCCACTAAGTGTGACCTCACTCCCTGCTGCACCTATCACAGCTGAACTGACTCCTCCCACTAAGTGTGACCTCACTCCCGGCTGCACCTATCACAGCTGAGCTGACTCCTCCCACTAAGTGTGACCTCACTCCCCACTGCACCTATCACAGCTGAACTGACTCCTCCCACTAAGTGTGATCTCACTCCCTGCTCCTATCACAGCTGAACTGACTCCTCCCACTAAGTGTGACCTCACTCCCTGCTGCACCTATCACAGCTGAACTGACTCCTCCCACTAAGTGTGACCTCACTCCCCGCTGCACCTATCACAGCTGAGCCGACTCCTCCCACTAAGTGTGACCTCACTCCCTGCTGCACCTATCACAGCTGAGCTGACTCCTCCCACTAAGTGTGACCTCACTCCCTGCTGCACCTATCACAGCTGAGCTGACTCCTCCCACTAAGTGTGACATCACTCCCCGCTGCACCTCTCACAGCTGAGCTGGCCCCTCCCACTAAGTGTGACCTCACTCCCCACTGCACCTGTCACAGCTGAGCTGACTCCTCCCACTAAGTGTGACCTCACTCCCCACTGCACCTATCACAGCTGAGCTGACTCCTCCCACTGTGACCTCACTCCCTGCTGCACCTATCGCATCTGAGCTGACTCCTCCCACTAAGTGTGACCTCACTCCCTGCTGCATCTATCACAGCTGAGCTGACTCCTCCCACTAAGTGTGACCTCACTCCCTGCTGCACCTATCACAGCTGAACTGACTCCTCCCACTAAGTGTGACCTCACTCCCTGCTCCTATCACAGCTGAACTGACTCCTCCCACTAAGTGTGACCTCACTCCCTGCTGCACCTATCACAGCTGAGCTGACTCCTCCCACTAAGTGTGACCTCACTCCCCACTGCACCTATCACAGCTGAACTGACTCCTCCCACTAAGTGTGACCTCACTCCCTGCTGCACCTATCACAGCTGAACTGACTCCTCCCACTAAGTGTGACCTCACTCCCTGCTCCTATCACAGCTGAACTGACTCCTCCCACTAAGTGTGACCTCACTCCCTGCTGCACCTATCACAGCTGAACTGACTCCTCCCACTAAGTGTGACCTCACTCCCCGCTGCACCTATCACAGCTGAGCCGACTCCTCCCACTAAGTGTGACCTCACTCCCTGCTGCACCTATCACAGCTGAGCTGACTCCTCCCACTAAGTGTGACATCACTCCCCGCTGCACCTATCACAGCTGAGCTGGCCCCTCCCACTAAGTGTGACCTCACTCCCCACTGCACCTGTCACAGCTGAGCTGACTCCTCCCACTAAGTGTGACCTCACTCCCCACTGCACCTATCACAGCTGAGCTGACTCCTCCCACTGTGACCTCACTCCCTGCTGCACTTATCACAGCTGAGCTGACTCCTCCCACTAAGTGTGACCTCACTCCCTGCTGCACCTATCACAGCTGAACTGACTCCTCCCACTAAGTGTGACCTCACTCCCCACTGCACCTATCACAGCTGAGCTGACTCCTCCAACTAAGTGTGACCTCACTCCCCGCTGCACCTATCACAGCTGAACTGACTCCTCCCACTAAGTGTGACATCACTCCCCGCTGCACCTATCACAGCTGAGCCGACTCCTCCCACTAAGTGTGACCTCACTCCCTGCTGCACCTATCACAGCTGAGCTGACTCCTCCCACTAAGTGTGACCTCACTCCCTGCTGCACCTATCACAGCTGAGCTGACTCCTCCCACTAAGTGTGACATCACTCCCCGCTGCACCTCTCACAGCTGAACTGGCCCCTCCCACTAAGTGTGACCTCACTCCCCACTGCACCTGTCACAGCTGAGCTGACTCCTCCCACTAAGTGTGACCTCACTCCCCACTGCACCTATCACAGCTGAGCTGACTCCTCCCACTGTGACCTCACTCCCTGCTGCACTTATCACAGCTGAGCTGACTCCTCCCACTAAGTGTGACCTCACTCCCTGCTGCACCTATCACAGCTGAGCTGACTCCTCCAACTAAATGTGACCTCACTCCCCGCTGCACCTATCACAGCTGAACTGACTCCTCCCACTAAGTGTGACCTCACTCCCCGCTGCACCTATCACAGCTGAGCCGACTCCTCCCACTAAGTGTGACCTCACTCCCTGCTGCACCTATCACAGCTGAGCTGACTCCTCCAACTAAGTGTGACCTCACTCCCCGCTGCACCTATCACAGCTGAACTGACTCCTCCCACTAAGTGTGACCTCACTCCCTGCTGCACCTATCACAGCTGAGCTGACTCCTCCCACTAAGTGTGACCTCACTCCCTGCTGCACCTATCACAGCTGAGCTGACTCCTCCAACTAAGTGTGACCTCACTCCCTGCTGCACCTATCACAGCTGAACTGACTCCTCCCACTAAGTGTGACCTCACTCCCTGCTGCACCTATCCCAGCTGAGCCGACTCCTCCCACTAAGTGTGACCTCACTCCCCGCTGCACCTATCACAGCTGAGCCGACTCCTCCCACTAAGTGTGACCTCACTCCCTGCTGCACCTATCACAGCTGAGCTGACTCCTCCCACTAAGTGTGACCTCACTCCCCACTGCACCTATCCCAGCTGAGCTGACTCCTCCAACTAAGTGTGACCTCACTCCCTGCTGCACCTATCACAGCTGAACTGACTCCTCCCACTAAGTGTGACCTCACTCCCTGCTGCACCTATCACAGCTGAGCCGACTCCTCCCACTAAGTGTGACCTCACTCCCCGCTGCACCTATCACAGCTGAGCCGACTCCTCCCACTAAGTGTGACCTCACTCCCTGCTGCACCTATCACAGCTGAGCTGACTCCTCCCACTAAGTGTGACCTCACTCCCTGCTGCACCTATCACAGCTGAGCTGACTCCTCCCACTAAGTGTGACATCACTCCCCGCTGCACCTCTCACAGCTGAACTGGCCCCTCCCACTAAGTGTGACCTCACTCCCCACTGCACCTGTCACAGCTGAGCTGACTCCTCCCACTAAGTGTGACCTCACTCCCCACTGCACCTATCACAGCTGAGCTGACTCCTCCCACTGTGACCTCACTCCCTGCTGCACCTCTCACAGCTGAACTGGCCCCTCCCACTAAGTGTGACCTCACTCCCCACTGCACCTGTCACAGCTGAGCTGACTCCTTCCACTAAGTGTGACCTCACTCCCTGCTGCACTTATCACAGCTGAGCTGACTCCTCCCACTAAGTGTGACCTCACTCCCTGCTGCATCTATCACAGCTGAGCTGACTCCTCCCACTAAGTGTGACCTCACTCCCTGCTGCACCTATCACAGCTGAGCCGACTCCTCCCACTAAGTGTGACCTCACTCCCTGCTGCACCTATCACAGCTGAGCTGACTCCTCCCACTAAGTGTGACCTCACTCCCTGCTGCACCTATCACAGCTGAGCTGACTCCTCCCACTAAGTGTGACATCACTCCCCGCTGCACCTCTCACAGCTGAACTGGCCCCTCCCACTAAGTGTGACCTCACTCCCCACTGCACCTGTCACAGCTGAGCTGACTCCTCCCACTAAGTGTGACCTCACTCCCCACTGCACCTATCACAGCTGAGCTGACTCCTCCCACTAAGTGTGACCTCACTCCCTGCTGCACTTATCACAGCTGAGCTGACTCCTCCCACTAAGTGTGACCTCACTCCCTGCTGCACCTATCACAGCTGAACTGACTCCTCCCACTAAGTGTGACCTCACTCCCTGCTGCACCTATCACAGCTGAGCCGACTCCTCCCACTAAGTGTGACCTCACTCCCTGCTGCACCTATCACAGCTGAGCTGACTCCTCCCACTAAGTGTGACCTCACTCCCCACTGCACCTGTCACAGCTGAGCTGACTCCTCCCACTAAGTGTGACCTCACTCCCCACTGCACCTATCACAGCTGAGCTGACTCCTCCCACTAAGTGTGACCTCACTCCCTGCTGCACCTATCACAGCTGAGCTGACTCCTCCAACTAAGTGTGACCTCACTCCCACTGCACCTATCACAGCTGAGCCGACTCCTCCCACTAAGTGTGACATCACTCCCCGCTGCACCTCTCACAGCTGAACTGACTCCTCCCACTAAACATGAGGAAGTAACGGGCACACGTTACGACACGCGTTGGTGGACATATTGACGGGGGTTGGACCAGTTGGTCTGTATTTTCTATGTGTTATTTGTTTTATGTCTTTTCATCTACCTCGGTTGGTTCTTATAACTTTATGAAATGAATATAGATTCTCAGCATAGGCTCTTTATTATCTGTATATAGGACTGTTACTTGCACATTATTGTATATAATGCATTCTTATTAGGTGAATGTAGGATGGTTTTCTGTGTGGAGTCTACTAAATAAGCACTGGTACCTATTATCTCCAGCTGTTGGTTATTATTATTATTATTATTATTATTGGTTATGTATTGATTTGTAGCAATATGTATTTTTGTGATGGATCTCTGGCGCCCCTTAGTGTCTATTGTGTATATGTCATGTTGTCTTAAATGTAGTGTATGTTATTTGTGTAACTTCATGTATTTTTCAATAAAATATTTCTATATTAATATTTTAAAGGGTAGTGCCACTTTTTCATATTCTTGGCATGATTTGGGGGCGTGTGGGGACCCTATTTTTGGTTATTATACATTTATATAGCGCTGACATATACCACAGCGCTGTACATAGAAGCAGTCACATGACCTCCTGTCCCTCAGAGCTCACACTCTAATGTCTCCCCCACACTCACACACTGTTATTATACATTATATAGCGCTGACATATACCACAGTGCTGTACATAGAAGCAGTCACATGACCTCCTGTCCCTCAGAGCTCACACTCTAATGTCTCCCCCAACTCACACACTGTTATTATACATTATATAGCGCTGACATATACCACAGCGCTGTACATAGAAGCAGTCACATGACCTCCTGTCCCTCAGAGCTCACAGCTGTACATTACATTGCACCTCTCTCTTTATTATATATATATATGTGGGTTGTGTGAATGACATTTTCTAGACAGAAGTAATTCCAGTCCCTCGCAATGTGCGATTCATATGAACACAATTACACACAGCGCGTCCCCAACTCCACTTTCACAATGATTCCGTCTCACCGCGTCTCGCCGCCTCTGCGCGTTGCGTACATGTGTGTGCATGTCAGGGCAGCAAATCTGCCAACCGGTTGTAGGTCACTACATCACTCCATTACATTCAGGAAACCACTGTGTTGACTCGTGTCTAAACCCACATCACGCTGACTTATACCACAGCGCTGTACATAGAGGCAGTCACATGACCTCCTGTCCCTCAGAGCTCACACTCTAATGTCTCCTCCACACTCACACACTGTTATTATACATTTATATAGCGCTGACAAATACCACAGCGCTGTACATAGAAGCAGTCACATGACTCCCTGTCCCTCAGAGCTCACACTCTAATGTCTCCCCCACACTCACACACTGTTATTATACATTATATAGCGCTGACATATACCACAGCGCTGTACATAGAAGCAGTCACATGACCTCCTGTCCCTCAGAGCTCACACTCTAATGTCTCCCCCACACTCACACACTGTTATTATACATTATATAGCGCTGACATATACCACAGCGCTGTACATAGAAGCAGTCACATGACCTCCTGTCCCTCAGAGCTCACACTCTAATGTCTCCCCCACACTCACACACTGTTATTATACATTATATAGCGCTGACATATACCACAGCGCTGTACATAGAAGCAGTCACATGACCTCCTGTCCCTCAGAGCTCACACTCTAATGTCTCCCCCACACTCACACACTGTTATTATACATTTATATAGCGCTGACATATACCACAGCGCTGTACATAGAAGCAGTCACATGACCTCCTGTCCCTCAGAGCTCACACTCTAATGTCTCCCCCACACTCACACACTGTTATTATACATTTATATAGCGCTGACATATACCACGGCGCTGTACATAGAAGCAGTCACATGACCCTCCTGTCCCTCAGAGCTCACACTCTAATGTCTCCCCCACACTCACACACAGTTATTATACATTTATATGGCGCTGACATATACCACGGCGCTGTACATAGAAGCAGTCACATGACCCTCCTGTCCCTCAGAGCTCACACTCTACTGTCTCCCCCACACTCACACACTGTTATTATACATTATATAGCGCTGACATATACCACAGCGCTGTACATAGAAGCAGTCACATGACCTCCTGTCCCTCAGAGCTCACACTCTAATGTCTCCCCCACACTCACACACTGTTATTATACATTTATATAGCGCTGACATATACCACAGCGCTGTACATAGAAGCAGTCACATGACCTCCTGTCCCTCAGAGCTCACACTCTAATGTCTCCCCCACACTCACACACTGTTATTATACATTTATATAGCGCTGACATATACCACGGCGCTGTACATAGAAGCAGTCACATGACCCTCCTGTCCCTCAGAGCTCACACTCTAATGTCTCCTCCACACTCACACACTGTTATTAAACATTTATATAGCGCTGACATATACCACAGCGCTGTACATAGAAGCAGTCACATGACCCCCTGTCCCTCAGAGCTCACACTCTACTGTCTCCCCCACACTCACACACTGTTATTATACATTATATAGCGCTGACATATACCACAGCGCTGTACATAGAAGCAGTCACATGACCTCCTGTCCCTCAGAGCTCACACTCTAATGTCTCCCCCACACTCACACACTGTTATTATACATTTATATAGCGCTGACATATACCACGGCGCTGTACATAGAAGCAGTCACATGACCCTCCTGTCCCTCAGAGCTCACACTCTAATGTCTCCTCCACACTCACACACTGTTATTAAACATTTATATAGCGCTGACATATACCACAGCGCTGTACATAGAGGCAGTCACATGACCTCCTGTCCCTCAGAGCTCACACTCTAATGTCTCCCCCACACTCACACACTGTTATTATACATTTATATAGCACTGACATATACCACGGCGCTGTACATAGAAGCAGTCACATGACCCTCCTGTCCCTCAGAGCTCACACTCTAATGTCTCCCCCACACTCACACACTGTTATTATACATTATATAGCGCTGACATATACCACAGCGCTGTACATAGAAGCAGTCACATGACCCTCCTGTCCCTCAGAGCTCACACTCTAATGTCTCCTCCACACTCACACACTGTTATTATACATTTATATAGCGCTGACATATACCACGGCGCTGTACATAGAAGCAGTCACATGACCCTCCTGTCCCTCAGAGCTCACACTCTAATGTCTCCCCCACACTCACACACAGTTATTATACATTTATATGGCGCTGACATATACCACGGCGCTGTACATAGAAGCAGTCACATGACCCTCCTGTCCCTCAGAGCTCACACTCTAATGTCTCCCCCACACTCACACACTGTTATTATACATTTATATAGCGCCGACATATACCACAGCGCTGTACATAGAAGCAGTCACATGACCCCCTGTCCCTCAGAGCTCACACTCTACTGTCTCCCCCACACTCACACACTGTTATTATACATTATATAGCGCTGACATATACCACAGCGCTGTACATAGAAGCAGTCACATGACCTCCTGTCCCTCAGAGCTCACACTCTAATGTCTCCCCCACACTCACACACTGTTATTATACATTTATATAGCGCTGACATATACCACAGCGCTGTACATAGAAGCAGTCACATATCTTTTATTGTAAAACTCACTGACAATTACTTACACATTGCTGGTTTGCAGATTGTATATACAGATACATAACATATATACAGGTTGAAATCACCTTGGAAAACAATGAAATATTAATATGACCCCAATAAGCGTTTGAGGGTTGGGCAGACTGGTCTCAGACTCTGCAGAATATTGCGTATTATATTTGGCACAGGGAGGGTCTTGGTTAAGGGTGAGGGTGCAGCGGGCACACCAGAGATGGTAAACTACTACGACATTTATAACATACAACATGCTTCTATTATAGCATTGTAGCGATAACCTTTATCGCCGGAGGGCTTCACCGCCCGAGACATCCTTTCCCAATGGTGAGAGGTGCTGCTGGAATTCCAGAGTCATCCGTGAGGAAACAGGAACAGCCCTTACAAGGGCTAGTGAACTGTAATATAGCGTTTCCCCCAATAAGAGACAGAACTTCAGTATTGAGGGTGAAGGTGAAGTGTACTTTATTAGTGCCACACTGGGCCTTATATGCAATGCTCCATGCAATGACAACCACACTGACCAATAGCAGCAGGGCACACAATCCCTCAACTCTGCCGGTGACGCAATCAGTAGAACAATAGCAGGCCGTAATACAATCAATCAGGACAATGCCATTGACTGTGACGTAATCAACAATACACAATGGCAGTCAAACTACAATGACATTGCCTGTAACAGTATCAAAATACAATTACATTGTCTGGAACCTAATTAAGAAAAGGCCAGTGAATGACCCGGTGGGCAACTGAATAGTGATGACAACCAAAAGACAGAGCGTCTGTCACAATGCCCTCTTTTTGTGGAACACCCGGCAGACCCGGATTGACCCTGTTTGGGTTAACGTGGGGCTGTCCGGACTCCTGTCATGGGCAGAGTTCTGTTTAAGGACAAGTCTGCAAATAGTGAGTAACCGGACTAAACATTGAGGTGGGCTGTACATAGGAATCGGTCATGGGTGGGGTCCAAACACTGGGATATTGTGGCGTTGGTGAGTTCAACACCAAAGTCCTTGGTTGGATGTGTGCACAGGTGCTCTGCTTTCTTATAGCTGGCCCAAGTTTCAATCTCTTTCCATGGAAGCTGATCGGAGAATCCACAATTTTCTGCACATCTACATCATCGTAAAAGTAGACAAAACCATAACCCTTAGAAACGCCAGAGGCATCCCTAATAATTTTGACATTCTTTACAGCGCCATACTTTGAAAAAACCTCCTTAATTTCAGGCTGATTAATCCGACGGTCAATGCCCCCAACAAAAATAGTGTTTGGCATAAGTTTCCCTTCTGGAAGGACGTAACCTGACGGCTGATCCTCTTCTTGACTTCGTGTAACAGACATGACGTGATGCAGACGAAACCCCTGGGTCTCCCCGACCAGTGGGCTGGAGTCGGCAGCTCGGGCTGGAGACCGGGTTGTAACAGGGTTGACGCTGGCTGGCCCAGAGGTAGTGTAGGCAGAAGTCATTGGTCCTAGACCATTTCCCAATAGTACTTCTGCTGGTAAGTTGTCCATAAGTCCCACCTGTACCCTGCCGGATCCAGCGCCCCAGTCAAGATGTACTCGGGCGGTGGGGAGTCGAAACACAGCTCCTCCCGCCACCCTTACTGCAACGGTGTGTCCAGTGCGGTCTTTGTTCTTGACCAAATGAGGTTGGAGCAAGGTAAGTGTGCCTCCGGTGTCGCGTAATCCTTGCGCGGTGCGCCCATTGACTCGTACCTCCTGGCAATGGTGCTGTCGGTTGTCTTGGATGGCCGCTTGTACGGGATCAGCTTCGTACAGTACCCCCAGATACTCTTCCGAACTGCTCTCAGCTTCCAAACAGTGTGCCACAGGAGTACGGGAGGTGGAAGGTTGCTTTTGCCCCCACATGTTTCGGGGAGGCTGTAGGGCGCAATCACTGCGATAATGTCCCCATTGTTTGCAACGATGGCACTGAACTGTGGAGAGGTTCGGTTGCTGCGCTGGCCTATGTGGCCCAGAGTCACGAGTTGGCGCTGAAGCCACAGGTGCTTGAAATTTGATGGGAGGTGGTGGTTTTGGAGCGGACTGTTCTGTCTGGCGAGCATCGGTGTACTCGTCGGCTAGACGAGCAGCCTCAGGTAGCGTTAGAGGCCTCCGGTCACGTACCCACTCTCTTAGCTCTGGTTGCAGGGCATTGAGAAAATGTTCTAGTAAAAACAACTGTAGTACATCCTCAGCGGTCGTGGCTTTGCATCCAGTGACCCAGTGTGATGCTGTACGATGGTGGCGACATGCCCACTCCGTGTAAGAATCCCCTCCCTTCTTTTGGGATTCCCGAAATCGTCGCCTGTAGGCTTCCGGGGTGACAGCGTACCGGGCTAACAAAGCCTCCTTTACCAGATGGTAGTGTGGTAAGTCCACATCAGGGATGGCCCGGAAAGCATCGGAAGCTTTCCCAGATAGTTTCCCTGATAATATGGTGACCCATTCCTCCGTGGGTACCCGGTGTAAAGCGCACTGCCGTTCAAAATCGGCCAAAAATCCGTCAATCTCGTCGTCACTTTCCTGGAAGGACTTAAATGCTGCAAATGGAATCTTTCTCCCCCCAGTGTAACTGAGGCTGAGAGGCTGCTGGGTTGAAAGTCGCCGATCTTCCCTTCGCTTACTGGCCTCTGCCTCCGCTGCGGCGAAGACTCAGTCGATCAGTTCCTGTGATGGATTCGGGCCATAGACCGACAATCTGTTCCGAACCGCTTGAACAAGAGCAGCGTCTTCATCGATCTCTATATTGGTTTCGGTCATCACTGCTGCACGATCCATTTCGATCAGCTCGGCTATCAGTTCCTGACGTGGGCGGTTGCTAGCTGACCTTCCCCGGCTCTCGAGTAGATCCTTCAGGGTCAGCCTTTTCAACTTGTCCTACTGACTCTCCATCAGGGTAGCACTCTCTCTGGGTAGAAAGGACCATCCGGCAGCTTGCCACCAATTGTAGCGATAACCCTTATCGCCGGAGGGCTTCACCGCCAGAGACGTCCTTTTCCCAATCGTAAGAGGTGCTGCTGGAATTCCAGAGTCGTCCGTGAGGAAAACAGGAACAGCCCTTACAAGGGCTAGTGCATTGTAATATAGCGTTTCCCCCAATAAGAGACAGAACTTCAGTATTGAGGGTGAAGGTGAAGTGTACTTTATTAGTGCCACACTGGGCCTTATATGCAATGCTCCATGCAATGACAACCACACTGACCAATAGCAGCAGGGCACACAATCCCTCAACTCTGCCGGTGACGCAATCAGTAGAACAATAGCAGGCCGTAATACAATCAATCAGGACAATGCCATTGACTGTGACGTAATCAACAATACACAATGGCAGTCAAACTACAATGACATTGCCTGTAACAGTATCAAAATACAATGACATTGTCTGGAACCTAATTAAGAAAAGGCCAGTGAATGACCCGGTGGGCAACTGAATAGTGATGACACCCAAAAGACAGAGCGTCTGTCACAAGCATTCTGGAACCTGACTAAAGTTACCGTATATAACTTGGGTGTACGGCTGGGACCTGAGATGGGGCAACTGGAGGGCTAGTGATAGTTCCTCCCAAACCTCACGGGCAAAGTCACATTCCAACACAAAATGCTCCATAGACTCCAGTACGGGACCACAACTCTCCCGGGGGGCAGAAACGGTCAGCTGTTGCCCTTGATCGCACATTAGCCTTCACATACATCTCACCATGGAAACCCAGCCATAGTGTGTCCCTCATATGTGGGGGAACCCTGCAGTCAGCCATTATTTTCACTGCAGTGGCTATATCCATATTCGGAGTGTTTCTCAGCTCGATCTGGGCACTGAATTGTTCCCTCAGAATGACATCATAATACTCCTTCCTCCCCATTGATTTGAAATCATCATACTGAATTCGCCACTTCACAATTTTAGCAATGACATGCGATGTGGTTCTTAGCACGCCATGTAGGTTTTTTAATGGGGTCCCCCACTACCCATTCAGAAACAAACTGCCTGAGCTAAACAGGTTAGCCCAGGCCTTGGGCTCAGCACTTCTACAAAATGATACATTTTTCATCAAAAATAACAGATTAAAGAACAACTCCGGACAGACCATGGACAAGCCACCATCCTTACGTGGGAGGTAAGTAATGTTCCTCCTTACAATGTTCAGATGGTTCCCCCAAAGGAAATGGAACAACATGCTTGTGATTCTGGGGATCAGACTATCCGGCAAAGGAAACACAATACTAATGTATATAAACAAGGGCAACAGGAACCTCTTTATTAGACCAACCTTCTCTTGGTAGGTGAGTTTCCAATAATTCAATTTCTTGACCTTCTCCTCACACACCACCATCTTCTCCTCCCAGTTAACTCTTCCCTCATTCTCCACCCCAAACATCACTCCCAGCACCTTAATTCTATCTGATCCACACTTAAAGGGCACTGCAAACCTCCTCTCCGGGTCACCCACCCACACGGCCTCACTTTTATCCATATTGACAGCAGAATTTGATATTTGTGAGAAAGCCCCAATCTCTTGTAACAGGACTGAGCAGCTAGCACTTGTTGGAAGAAACACAGTCACATCATCCGCATATGCGCACATCTTAACCTGCTCCACTATGTAACTGACACGTCAGACCAGAAAAATTAGGATTATACTGCAATCTCCTCAGGAAGGGGTCTAAACTGAAAACATAGAGCAGGGGGCTCAAGGGACAACCCTGCCTCACCCCTGAGCACATACTGAAAGGCTCAGCCAAGTGACCATTAATCAAAGGAAAACTGGTAGCATCCTGATACAGGACCCGCAGCCAGCACAGGAAACCGGAAGGGACGCCATATTCAGACAGGACCTGGCACAGGAAGCCATGGTGGACTCGATCAAAGGCCTTACTCTGATCCAAGCCCACCACATACATCCCCCGACCACTCCTTCGTATGTAGGCCATTGCCTCCCGTACCAACAGCAAAGAGTCCTCAATGCTGCGGCCCTTTACTCCACAAGTCTGATTGGCCAGGATCAATTCAGCGGCTACGTCACTTAAGCCTCGATTCAGAGACACATTCGTCCGGACTTCCGTAGCTGTCTGTGAAAGTTTTGGTGGGTGTTTGTCATTTTTTTGCTTTTTTTCGTCCATTTTCTACTCGCACGAACGTTCGGGAATGCGCTTCCGATGATCGGAAGCAAATCGGAACATTTCCGTTAGTTCGGATCATTTTCCAAACAAAATCGGAAATTTTCCGTTCCTTCAGAAAACTTCCGTTGATTCAGAGAGCTTCCGTCTGATTCAGAGAGCTGATTTCCGATGGATCACCACCCTATAAATTTGTTTCATTTCCGATCCACTTACGGGACCTTTGAGGGCTCGGATTGCTATTGTTGAACATGTTTTGCGGTTATGTGGAGGAGTCTGTGCGCCTTTAGCACCAAGGCATTGCATGTATCAGCATGGCCGAGGCCATAAATTGTATAGCAATGCATACCTGAATCAATACATTTCATGTATGCCTTATAGAAGCATTTTAATGCTGACCTTAATTAGTCCTTAGCATGTAAACATTTATTTTCCCACACATCTATATAATTGCTAAATTTACTTATGTCCTTTGTGAATTATATTGGGATTGTTGAACTTGAATCTTAATTTGTTGTAGGAGTTCTTGTTTTAGTTGGTTACCTTTGCTTTGTGTAATTATTTTATATTTGGTTGCAGGAACCGCAAGATGTGCCACTCGCCCTTGCTCCTGATGCCCGTTCTTTGCCTGCAGAATACGGCCCAGGGGTTCTCTAATCGGGCACTATGCAAAACCCGGACCGTGGTGGCGAGGGCCCTCTGGCTTTTGAAGTCCAGATTTAGGTGTTTGGACCATACGGGGGGGGGGGGGGGCACTGCAGTATGACCCCAACAAGGTTATACCAATATTTTAATTTACGTTTTTTTTAACAGGGACCAGACGTGCCAGAGTGGCACAACTGAGTGTCAGGCTCCTTCAGTTGGTGGGCGAGATGCAGGAGCTGCGCAACTCGTTGGGGACCACAGATGAAGAATAATGTTCTGGGGCCTGCCATTGCTATGTATTTTGTTTTTTATAGTTGTAAAAATGTAAAATTTTCAACATTTTGATACATTTTATATTTTATGATGGCATCCCAAAAAGATGTACATTGTCATTTCATTTACAAAATACATTAACACAAAACTAATGGGCCCAGAAATAATTAAAGATGAATATTCACATGACCGAGAAGTGATTGGGGTGAGCTTTAAGGTTCCAAAAGGGAAGATGGAGGATAGTGCTAAGTGATTTAGCTAAACATTGTAGTAGAAGTGAGGGTGGCAAATATGTAGGCGAGCACTTTAATGAGTTAAGTTTGTAGTGCGCAGGCGCAAGATCGTAAGGATTTCCGTCTGGACGATTATTTTTTGTAAAATGGAAACAGAATCGGGAAACGTAAAGGATTCGTTGGAGGATACGATGGGAAAAGGGCAAAAACGAAAGCCTACGTTGTAACATGTGGAAATGAAACGGAAAAGTCTGGATGGAAAATAACATCCGCGTATTCGTAATCTGCCGTACGAACGGACGGAAACTTTACAGAAGGTTTTCAATGCATGCATAGAATCGCTCGTACGCTCATACGAGAACGGAAACATTTCACAGATCGGAACTAAAACGGAAGTTTTTTGTGTCTCTCTGAATCGAGGCTTTAGTCTATAATAGAGGATTTTAGCCAAAATGTTGTAATCTGTATTCAACAATGAAAGGGGACGCCAGTTTTTCAAATCTTTCAGATCACCTTTTTTAGCCAAATGCACAAGTATAGACCTAGACTGGGAATCCAAGAGCTTACCACTGCTTATCACATCATTATACATTTGAACCACGTCCAAGGCTATCAAATCAGTGAACTCCTTAGAAAACTCACTAGTGAGGCCGTCCAGCCCAGGACTCTTCTTTTCCTTTAGAGAGCTAAGAGGCCGATTCATTAATAGCGCCAGGTAGCGACAGATGAGCGCCAGTAGCGTGATTTTCTCTGCGCCCGCTAGTATTCGCTGTGCTTGGCCGTTGTTCGCTTGTTGACAGCGACTCAGTCGGTGTGCGGTAATGTTGAATACGGGGTTAGGAGTCGCTGTTTCACAGGTTCCGCGCTGTATGGGAGCGCATGACAGCGAATGGCCATAGCGAACGGCTCCCAGCATATTCATTAACAAATCACGCTCAAAAAATTCTCGCGCTGTGAAATGCTTGTTTAAACCCCAGAGCGCTGGCGGCGATGGCTTAAAAGTAGTTTTTAACCCCCAAACAACCATATTTTTTGATTAAAAAATTAAACAAGTTTTTCTAAACATTTGGTAATATGAATACATTAATATCAGACCTGTAATATCAATTCTGCACAAATTTTTTTTTTTTTTTTTTTACCTTAAAAAAAATATCTAACATTGCTGTAGTGGTCACAGAATTTTGGACAGTTAAAAAAAAAAAAAAAAAATGTCATATCAATTAATTATGAATATTTAAAGATTGCTCCATTGAAATGCATTGGAGAGCGCCAGGTAGCGAGAGGTCATACCTGGCGCTGTGATGGGATTAGCAGCGGCGCTGTTCGTTGCAGTCCGCTACATGATGAATCCCGCGCTAGCTGACGCTCTCGCCGGCGCTAGCCTCATTTAGCGTGATAAATGCGTGATTGTGTCCGCCACCTGGCGTTCTGGAGTCGGTAGCCGCCGATAGCTGGCGCTACCTGGCGCTAGTGAGACACTACCTGGCGCTATCCCTTGATAAATAAGGCCATAATACTTCTCCTCACCTCCTGCTCTGCAATTGGCTGAGTCAAAGTGTCTGCCATTAAAGGGTCCAATATGGGGACATTTACAGATTTCATATACTCTTTTATCTGTCTTTCATCAATGTCAGTCTGAGAAAATAGGCCCTCATAATATTTGTGCACTATATTCTGGATCTGCTTCTGCTCAGAGCACTCCACCCCGTCCTCATCCAGCAAGCTAGTCATAGACTTCATGCTAACTCTGTTCTTACAAGAAGCAAAAAGGATCCGGGGTGTACTGTCCCCAACTACCAAACTGACCCTCAGCCCTCAGAGACTTCAACCGGTCATACTGCAGCTCCCGCATTTTATCCTTTATCTGGCTAACAAGGTTACTGTCCACACTCAGACCACCATTAATCTTGGAATACAACCTACTCAGCTTCAGCCTCAATGCAGAATATTTCAAATAGTTCTTGTTCCCATGCCTCCTCAAAGATGAGAGGAAGAACTCTTTAATTTCCCCCTTCATACACTCCCACCACTCCGCTGTGCTATTAAACATACACTGAGTTGTTCTGCACATATTATAAAACCGCATGAAATGATCCCGTAATTGAGGATCTGTTAGTAGGGAACTATTTATTTTCCAGTTACCTTTCCCATAGACCATGTGACAGACTCTCTGCCTTTTGGATTTCACCACTATTCAATTGCCCACCGGGTCATTCATTGGATGCCCACTGTTCCTTTTTCTATACGGCCCCTGGGACCCTACTTGGGCATATTGGATTTTAAAGGCACTGTTGGACTTTTACATAGATTCATTACTTTCATTTTCTTAAGCATGTTCCAGACAATGTCATTGTGTTGTTGATTGTGTTACAGACTGCCATTGTGTTGCTGATTGTGTTACAGACTGCCATTGTGTTGCTGATTGTGTTACCGGCAGAGCTGAGGGATTGTGTGTCCTGCTCCCATTGGTCTGTGTGTTTGTCATGCAGTTCTCCATCAGGTCCACAGGGGAGGTCCCCTTGCATGGAGACTTGTATATAAGGCCCAGGGTGGCACTAATAAAGAAGGTCATCTTCACCCTCAATACTGAGTTCTGTCTCTTATTGGGGGAAACGCTATATTACAATTCCCCCTTGTAAGGGCTGTTCCTGTTTCCTCACAGACGACTCTGGAATTCCAGCAGCACCTCTTACGATTGGGAAAAGGACGTCTCGGGCGGTGAAGCCCTCCGGCGATAAGGGTTATCGCTACAATTGGTGGCAAGCGGTCGGATGGTCCTTTCTACCCAGAGAGAGTGCTACTCTGATGGAGAGTCAGTAGGACAAGTTGAAAAGGCTGACCCTGAAGGATCTACTCGAGAGCCGGGGAAGGTCAGCTAGCAACCGCTCACGTCAGGAACTGATAGCCGAGCTGATCGAAATGGATCGTGCAGCAGTGAGGACCGAAACCAATATAGAGGCCGATGAAGACGCTGCTCTCGTTCAAGCGGTTCGGAACAGATTGTCGGTCTATGGCCCGAATCCATCACAGGAACTGATCGACCGAGTCTTCGCCGCAGCAGAGGCAGAGGCCAGTAAGCGAAGGGAAGATCGGCGACTTTCAACCCAGCAGCCTCTGTTACACTGGGGGGAGAAAGATTCCATTTGCAGCATTTAAGTCCTTCCAGGAAAGTGACGACGAGATTGATGGATTTTTGGCCGATTTTGAACGGCAGTGCGCTTTACACCGGGTACCCACTGAGGAATGGGTCACCATATTATCAGGGAAACTATCTGGGAAAGCTTCCGATGCTTTCCGGGCCACCCCTGATGCGGACTTACCACACTACCATCTGGTAAAGGAGGCTTTGTTAGCCCGGTATGCTGTCACCCCGGAAGCCTACAGGCGACGATTTCGGGAATCCCAAAAGAAGGGAGGGGATTCTTACACGGAGTGGGCATGTCGCCTCCATCGTACAGCATCACACTGGGTCACTGGATGCAAAGCCACGACCGCTGAGGATGTACTACAGTTGTTTTTACTAGAACATTTTCTCAATGCCCTGCAACCAGAGCTAAGAGAGTGGGTACGTGACCGGAGGCCTCTAACGCTACCTGAGGCTGCTCGTCTAGCCGACGAGTACACCAATGCTCGCCAGACAGAACAGTCCGCTCCAAAACCACCACCTCCCATCAAATTTCAAGCACCGGTGGCTTCAGTGCCAACTCGTGACTCTGGGCCACATAGGCCAGCGCAGCAACCGAACCTCTCCACAGTTCAGTGCCATCGTTGCAAACAATGGGGACATTATGGCAGGGATTGCGCCCTAGAGCCTCCCCGAAACACGTGGAGGCAAAAAAAACCGTCCACCTCCCGTACTCCTGTGGCACACTGTTTGGAAGCTGAGAGCAGTTCGGAAGAGTATCTGGGGGTACTGTATGAAGCGGATCCCGTACAAGCGGCCATCCAAGACAACCGACAGCACCATCGCCAGGAGGTACGAGTCAATGGGCGCACCGCGCAAGGATTACGCGACACCGGAGCCACACTTACCTTGCTCCAACCTCATTTGGTCAAGAACAAAGACCGCACCGGACACACCGTTGCAGTAAGGGTGGCGGGAGGAGCTGTGTTTCGACTCCCCACCGCCCGAGTACATCTTGACTGGGGCGCTGGAGCTGGCAGGGTACATGTGGGACTTATGGACAACTTACCAGCAGAAGTACTATTGGGAAATGATCTAGGACCAATGACTTCTGCCTACGCTACCTCTGGGCCAGCCAGCGTCAACCCTGTTACAACCCGTTCTCCAGCCCGAGCTGCCGACTCCAGCCCACTGGTCGGGGAGACCCAGGGGTTTCGTCTGCATCACGTCATGTCTGTTACACGAAGTCAAGAAGAGGATCAGCCATCAGGTTACGTCCTTCCAGAAGGGAAACTTATGCCAAACACTATTTTTGTTGGGGGCATTGGCCGTCGGATTGATCAGCCTGAAATTAAGGATTTTTTTTCAAAGTATGGCGCTGTAAAGAATGTCAAAATTATTAGGGATGCCTCTGGCGTTTCTAAGGGTTATGGTTTTGTCTCCTTTTACGATGATGTAGATGTGCAGAAGATTGTGGATTCTCCGATCAGCTTCCATGGAAAGAGATTGAAACTTGGACCAGCGATAAGAAAGCAAAGCACCTGTGCACACATCCAACCAAGGACTTTGGTGCTGAACTCACCAACGCCACAATATCCCAGTGTTTGGACCCCACCCATGACCGATTCCTATGTACAGCCCACGTCAATGTTTAGTCCGGTTACTCACTATTTGCGGACTTGTCCTTACACAGAACTCTGCCCATAACAAGAGTCCGGACAGCCCCACGTTAACCCGAACAGGGTCAATCCGGGTCTGCCGGGTGTTCCACAAAAAGGGGGCATTGTGACAGACTCTCTGCCTTTTTAGATTTTAAAGGCACTGTTTTTGCATAGACCCATTACTTTCATATTCTTGAGCATGTCCCAGACTGTCATTGTATTGTTGATTGTGTTACAGACTGTCATTGTGTTATTGATTGTGTTACAGACTGCTATTGTGTTGCTGATTGCGTTACCGGCAGAGTTGAGGGATTGTGTGCCCTGCTCCCATTGGTCTGTGTGTTTGTCATGCAGTTCTCCATCAGGTCCACGGGGGAGGTCCCCTTGCATGGAGGCTTGCATATAAGGCACAGGGTGGCACTAATAAAGTAAGTTCATCTTCACCCTCAATACTGAGTTCTGTCTCTTATTGGGGGAAATGCTATATTACAATTCACTAGCCCTTGTAAGAGCTGTTCCTGGTTCCTCACGGATGACTCTAGAATTCCTGCAGCACCTCTCACCATTGGGAAAAGGACGTCTCTGGCGATAAAGGTTATCGCTACACTATTGGGTCGATTCAAAGAAACATGTAACAGCTTGGATTTTGGTGCCGATCATCCTATTTTTCCCGTGCGTTCGTATGAACTTGCGAGTGATTCTATAAGCAAATACGTTTCTATCCTAAAATGTCCGTCCGTTCGTATGGCAGTTCGGGAATCAGACCTATGTCAGTTTCCATCCTGAATTTTCCGTTTCATTTCTCAGGTTGCAACATTGGTTTTGCCCTTTTTCCTTTTTTGTCTGGACGTAAATCCTTCTGATCTTGCGGCTGCGCACTACAAACTTACCTCATTAAAGTGCATTCTAAATATTTGGTCTTTTATTTTTCTTTATTTCATTCATTTTGTAGTAACCAACCATTAATGAATGCATTTGCATAAGTAAATCTTACTTTGTTTAATTTTTAGTTAACTTGCATTTTTTACTTGTGGATTTAATTTTAAAATTTTGGCTTCAAATGGTACAACTTTAAATTTTTTGTGTGGTTACCCACACCCTCTACATACAGATTGCTCTCAAAAATTAAAAAACACCCAGCAACTTCGGCATGTTATGAGTCTAGAAACAGCCAAGATGGCGGCTCAGGTATTATCGGGCAGCCTGCAAACAGAAAGGGCCTTGTGACTGTGTTGCTCTGCATTCTTTGATTTCTGACCTTTCCGTGCCCCCAGCTCTGCTGTGTCTGTGCAAAATACAGCAGTAACCCACATCCTGCACTTTATCCCGCTCTCCTCTCCTCAGTAAGTGTGATGCATCTGACCAAAGATGAGCTAAAATAATTAAACAAAGCAAAGGTAAACAACTACACCAATAAATGCAATCTAAAAATATTATTCTAGTACATCAATTTAAAAATAAATAACAAAGGACATAAGTTTCTTTAATTAACGCAAATATATTGCAAATAAAGGTTTACATGCAAAGGACTAATTAAGGTCCACATTAAAATGCTTTTATAAGGCATACATGAATCAGGTATGCATTGCCATACAATTTATGGCCTCGGCCATGCTGATACATGCAGTTCATTGGAGCTCAAGACGCGCAGACTCCTCCACATAGCCAAAAAACCTGATCAAGAACAGCAATCCGACTGCTAAAAGGTGTCGCCAGTGGCTTTCTTTTAAAACGTATTGAGAGGTTTGAAAACTGTTCTCTGAATCACACCTAAACACATCCGATTATCCTAAGTTTTACGTTTTCATCCTAAGTTTTAGGATTTGATCCTACAATTTAGGTTTTGATCCTACAATTTAGGAACGAACTTCCGATGATCGTCAGAGCATATACGCATTCGTACGTAGGCTCGTGCGAGTCGGAAATGGCCAAAAAAAACAGGAAAAAATGACAAACACCCACCCAAACTTACGATTCTCGATCCGAAATCAATTAACTTTTGCATTTTGAATCGAGGGGTATGTTTTTACTAGATTGGACATACTTACCAACTTTTTCAGGGTGGGAAAGAGACATTTGTTAAATTAGGCCTTTTCAGGGTGGGAAAAAAAGTTTGTTAAATGAAGCCACACCCCCTCATTGTGTGATGGATAGAGCCACGCCAACTCATTGAGGGATGGATAGAGCCACGCCCCCTCATTGAGGGATGGATAGAGCCACGCCCCCTCATTGAGGGATGATAGAGCCACGCCCCCTCATTGAGGGATGATGAAGCCACGCCCCTCATTGAGGGATGATGAAGCCACGCCCCCTCATTGAGGGATGATGAAGCCACGCCCCCTCATTGAGGGATGATGAAGCCACGCCCCCTCATTGATTGATGGATGGATAGGAGATACACTGTAACAGTTGCAACAATAGAAACACTGTGAATAAGCAAATGAATCATTTATTGCTGCAGATCTGCATGTTACACCTCAAAGAGGGACAAATGGGAACAAGGGACATGGACTCAAAAGAGGGACAGTCCCTGCAAATCAGTTGGGAGATATGGATTAGATGCAATTAGATTACTATGATTGAATCTCATGGGCCCTGCGGTTGCTACCTCAGCACCACACACACACATTGCAACAGCCATTGAAGTGGAGCAAAACCCGTGATTTTGACCATACTGGGCTTTGGTCCACTTTCCTGGCGCAATTTTGGATTCCCTGCTTTGTGACCCCCCTGGACCTCCCTAAAAACATTCCTTTTTCTTGGTCCCATGGCACATGCACAGGTGCACATTAATGCCCGGTTACAGAGCTTGGTAAAGAGAAGCGACGCGGTATTGCCGGAAAGGTGAGCGTTTGTGGGGCTACTGATTGTACATATTTAAAGTTGACCAAAACCCAGCATGATCCATGAAATTCGATTTCCGGGCCGATCACGCTGGGTTTTAGTCCGCTTTAAATAGGTACAATCGCTGTGTGAAACCCCCAGGTCGCCCCATACACTTACCTTGCTTCCTGGTCCAACGGCGCATGTGCGAGCCGCGGCCGCATCCCCGCTATCCCTCTACCAGGGCGCGTGC
This sequence comes from Gastrophryne carolinensis, assembly GCA_027917425.1. Classification (NCBI taxonomy): domain Eukaryota; kingdom Metazoa; phylum Chordata; class Amphibia; order Anura; family Microhylidae; genus Gastrophryne; species Gastrophryne carolinensis. The sequence goes on along the minus strand of CM051241.1, from coordinate 10,285,783 downwards.
CCGCACCAGGCATTTGTGAATGGCCGGCTCTCTGTTAGAGGGAAGCGACGTGACATCAGCGTCTCCGAGCACGCTGATTGGACGAGTGGCCGCACATGTGCCGTAGGCCCAGGAAGAGGTGAGTTGGCTTCGGCGATCTGGGGGCTTTTACACAGCGGGGCGTTCCTCATCAGGGTGAACCCAGAGGAGCCAGCCCTGGAGTCTAAAAGACTTCTAAAAGCTTTTCCCTGGTGAATCCGAAATCGGGATGCCCCACTGACTGAACCCCCGACGGGTCACCACAAGACTCGCCTCCCGCTCTGAGAAATAATCACAGCCGCATCCCCAACATCTCTGGCTTCTGCACCCAGACTGCGCATAGGGCTCACCTAACCACCTACTGTATCAAAAGCATAATAGAAATAGGAAAGAAAGAAAGAACAACATGATGAAAAAGTGAATAACATTGCCATCTTGCATTTTCTTATCCTCTATGCTTCCTTCCTTTCCTTCTTTTATTTCTCCTTTTTCTTTCTCCCTTTCCTTCTTTCCCTTTATGTCCTTCCTTTCTCTCCTTTTTTCTTTCTTGATTTCTTCCTATCTTTCTTTCCTTCCTTCTTTTCTTTCTCCCATCTCTCTCTCTATATATATATTTTTTAATTTTATTTCCTCTTTTATTTCTCCCATTCTTTCTCTCTTTCCCTTCATGTCCTTCCTTTCCTTTCTCATTTTTTTCTTTCTTGTTTTCTTCCTATCTTTCTTTCCTCCTTTTTTTCTTTCCTTCCTTCTTTTGTTTTCTCCCATCTCTCACTATATATATTTTTTTTTAATTTTCATTTCCTCTTTCTTTTTTCTTCTTTTTCTTTCACTCTTTCCTTCTTTCCCTTTATGTCCTTCCTTTCTCTCCTTTTTTCTTTCTTGTTTTCCTATCTTTCTTTCCTCCTTTTTTTCTTTCCTTCCTTCTTTTCTTTCTCCCAACTCTCTCTCTATATATATATATATTTTTAAATTGTATTTCCTCTTTCTTTTATTTCTCCTTTTTCTTTCTTTCATTCTTTCTCCCTTTCCTTCTTTCCCTTTATGTCCTTCTTTCTCTCCTTTTTTCTTTCTTGTTTTCTTCCTTTTCTTTCTCCCATCTCTCTCTCTATATAATTTTATTTCCTCTTTCTTTTCTTTCTACCCTGCTCCCTGCCTATTTTTTCTTTTCGTCTCTTTTTTCTTTCTCTTCTTTTCTCTCTAATCCTATTTCTCTTGCCCTTTTCTTTCTCATTTAGGGGCACGTGACGTGACACAAGGGGCCCACAAAAGCCTGGAGCCGGCCCTGAGTGTGGTTATGCCTCCCCTTAGGCATATAAAGGAGGAGCCCTGCGCTCTGTATAACACATATCGTCCATAGTCTCAGTCTCGCGGCACAGCGCCGCCCTCTGGCGGTCAGCAGAGTAATAGCAGCACTGGTGCGCGCGCAGCACCTTCCGCCTCCTCAGCACCCCGCCTCGTGCGCGCGCAGCACCTTCCGCCTCTTCAGCACCCCGCCTCGTGCGCGCGCAGCACACCTTCCGCCTCCTCAGCACCCCGCCTCGTGCGCGCGCAGCACCTTCCGCCTCTTCAGCACCCCGCCTCGTGCGCGCGCAGCACACCTTCCGCCTCCTCAGCACCCCGCCTCGTGCGCGCGCAGCACTTGTGTCTCCCGCTCGGAGTTCCTACCGTATCAGCCGAGCGGTGGGTGGGACGGGAAGTGACCGGCAGGACCGGAAGTGGGCGGGGCGTCTTTGGGAAGTCACAGAAGCGTCCCGGACTGTGCGGGTCACTGGCTGCAAACACACAGGTAACGGGGTCACCTGGATGGGGCGGACGGGGAGGGGAGGAGCCAGCTGGAAGCCCCGCCCCCTGTACACAGCCCGCAGGTTTCCATAGCAACCTTTACTTTCCTCTTCCTAGTGACCCCCCCCAACCAGTTGCTACCACCTAGCAACTGCCCCTCAGCAGCACCTCTGATGTTGGGGTTCACCCTATTACCCCCAAAGTACTGTGTTACTCGTGGGGGGGACAGCAAACAGGACGCACACAGTGATCGGTTGGCACGGATGGGGGACAGTAAACGGTGCACACAGTGATGGGTTGGCACGGATGGGGGACAGCAAACAGGACGCACACAGTGATCGGTTGGCATGGATGGGGGACAGTAAACGGTGCACACAGTGATGGGTTGGCACGGATGGGGGACAGTAAACAGGGCGCACACAGTGATCGGTTGGCACGGATGGGGGACAGTAAACAGGATGCACACAGTGATGGATTGGCACGGATGGGGGACAGTAAACGGTGCACACAGTGATGGGTTGGCACGGATGGGGGACAGCAAACAGGACGCACACAGTGATCGGTTGGCATGGATGGGGGACAGTAAACGGTGCACACAGTGATGGGTTGGCACGGATGGGGGACAGTAAACAGGGCGCACACAGTGATCGGTTGGCACGGATGGGGGACAGTAAACAGGATGCACACAGTGATGGATTGGCGCGGATGGGGGACAGTAAACAGGGCGCACACAGTGATGGGTTGGCACGGATGGGGGACAGTAAACAGGGCGCACACAGCGATCGGTTGGCACGGAGGGGGGACAGTAAATAGGATGCACACAGTGATGGGTTGGCACGGATGGGGGACAGTAAACAGGGCGCACACAGTGATGGGTTGGCACGGATGGGGGACAGTGAACAGGAGGCACACAGTGATCGGTTGGCCCGGATGGGGGACAGTGAACAGGAGGCACACAGTGATCGGTTGGCCCGGATGGGGGACAGTAAACAGGGCGCACACAGTGATCGGTTGGCACGGATGGAGGACAGTAAACAGGGCGCACACAGTGATGGGTTGGCACTGATGGGGGACAGTAAACAGGGCGCACACAGCGATCGGTTGGCACGGAGGGGGGACAGTAAATAGGGTGCACACAGTGATCGGTTGGCACGGAGGGGGGACAGTAAATAGGATGCACACATTGATGGGTTGGCACGGACGGGGGACAGTAAACAGGGTGCACACAGTGATGGGTTGGCACGGATGGGGGACAGTGAACAGGAGGCACACAGTGATCGGTTGGCACGGAGGGGGGACAGTAAATAGGGTGCACACAGTGATCGGTTGGCACGGAGGGGGGACAGTAAATAGGATGCACACAGTGATGGGTTGGCACGGATGGGGGACAGTAAACAGGGTGCACACAGTGATCGGTTGGCACGGAGGGGGGACAGTAAATAGGGTGCACACAGTGATCGGTTGGCACGGAGGGGGGACAGTAAATAGGATGCACACAGTGATGGGTTGGCACGGATGGGGGACAGTAAACAGGGTGCACACAGTGATCGGTTGGCACGGAGGGGGGACAGTAAATAGGATGCACACAGTGATCGGTTGGCACGGATGGGGGACAGTAAACAGGGTGCACACAGTGATGGGTTGGCACGGATGGAGGACAGTAAACAGGGTGCACACAGTGATCGGTTGGCACGGATGGGGGACAGTAAACAGGGCGCACAGTGATCGGTTGGCACAGATGGGGGACAGTAAACAGGGTGCACGCAGTGATCGGTTGGCACGGATGGGGGACAGTAAACCCAGTTATGAAGGAGGCAGAGTCAGGCGTTGGTAAGGAAATGCCCCATGTGACCATTTTGCTACAGGAAATCTATTACTAATTATTATTGGCCATTAATGAAGGAGGCGGAGTCAGGCGTTGGTAAGGAAATGCCCCATGTGACCATTTTGCTACAGGAAATCTATTACTAATTATTATTGGCCATTAATGATGGAGGCGGAGTCAGGCGTTGGTAAGGAAATGCCCCATGTGACCATTTTAATGCAGGAAACCTATTACTAATTATTATTGGCCATTAATGAAGGAGGCGGAGTCAGGTGTTGGTGAGGAAACGCCCCATGTGACCATTTTGCTACAGGAAATCTATTACTAATTATTATTGCCCATTAATGAAGGAGGCGGAGTCAGGCGTTGGTGAGGAAAAGCCCCATGTGACCATTTTGCTACAGGAAATCTATTACTAATTATTATTGCCCATTAATGAAGGAGGCGGAGTCAGGTGTTGGTAAGGAAAAGCCCCATGTGACCATTTTGCTACAGGAAATCTATTACTAATTATTATTGGCCATTAATGAAGGAGGCGGAGTCAGGCGTTGGTAAGGAAAAGACCCATGTGACCATTTTGCTACAGGAAATCTATTACTAATTATTATTGGCCATTAATGAAGGAGGCGGAGTCAGGTGTTGGTGAGGAAAGCCCCATGTGACCATTATACTACAGGAAATCTATTACTAATTATTCTATTATTATTTATGAGGGAGGCGGGGCCTGATAACATTGAGGAGTCAGGGAGTTTGGCTTACCACGGCCCTGCTAAGAAGGGAGAGTTCCCTGTCAGGGTGTATGATCTCTCTGGCTTGCTGGGACATGTTGTTCCCCCGGGCAATGCGATGTCTGTAGGCCGCTGTCAGTCTGTAGTTGCATTGCATGCTGGGAGGAGGATGGCGAGCCCAGGCCTGATGCAGCCTGCAGGACCCCGGGGGGGGGGGGGGGGTGATGTGATCTCATGTTTTTGGTCTATTGATCTCTCTCTCTAATCTTTGTGTTACAGATGTGGCGCTCGCTGAGCTGCGGCCGCCGGTCACCCCAATGACACGTCACATGACCTCTGAGAGGGACCCGCCAGCGGAGCCACCGCAAAGATGACACCGGATTGGATGCAGATTCGGTGCTAAGCCACCACCCCTGCCCCATTAGGGTCTGACCCCCTCATACCCCACCCAGAAAGACCCCTACTCCATAATCTCCCCCGGCCTGAGAAATTGAAAGATTGGCCCCTCTGCTTACCCACCTCAGGATTTGCCCCTCTGACCCCCACTCCGTGCACGATCCTCCCCTCTGACCCCCCCAGTGCAGGATCTGTCCCTCTGACCCCCTCCCCCAGTGTAGAATCTGCCCCTCTGACCCCACCCGGTGCATGAACCGCTCTGTTCCCCCATTGCAGGGTCTACCCCCTCTAGTCCTCTCATCGCAGGATCTGTCGCCTCTGGTTCCCCCAGCATTTCAGGAACAGCCCCTCTGTCCCCCCAGTGCAAGAACATCCTCTCTGGTTCCACCAGTGCAGAACCCCCCCACCACCATTGTGGGAACTGCCCCTCGGTCCCCCCAGTGCAAGAACATCTGCTCTAGTCCCCCAGTGCAGGATCCCCCCAGCATTGCAGGAACATCCCCTCTGTCCCCCCCTAGTGCAGGAACATCCCCTCGGTCCCCCCTAGTGCAAGAACACCCCCTCGGTCCCCCCTAGTGCAAGAACATCCCCTCGGTCCCCCCTAGTGCAAGAACATCCCCTCGGTCCCCCCTAGTGCAAGAACATCCCCTCGGTCCCCCCTAATGCAAGAACATCCCCTCGGTCCCCCCTAATGCAAGAACACCCCCTCGGTCCCCCCTAGTGCAAGAACATCCCCTCGGTCCCCCCTAATGCAAGAACACCCCCTCGGTCCCCCCTAGTGCAAGAACCTCCCCTCTGTCCCCCCTAGTGCAAGAACATCCCCTCGGTCCCCCCCTAGTGCCAGAACATCCCCTCTGGCCCCCCAGTGCAGGATCCCCCCTACCATTGCAGGAACTGCCCCTCTGTCCCCCTAGTGCAGGAACTTCACACCTAGTCCCCCAGTATTGTAGTGCCCTGAGCCCAGAGGCCGCCATGAGTCAGAGTGGGGGTCCCCGGCTGCTGGACTCTCCTCTTCTCCCCTCCGAGCTCCTCTGCAGCCTGAGCAGCTCCCAGCCAGAGCGCATGCGGCACCCGGACTCCCTCACGCCATCACCCAAGAGCCTGACCCCATCGCCCGTGCCCCCTCCGCCCGTGCCCCTCCCCCCCGGAGACTGGGAGAGCCGCGAGGAGCTGCGGCTGCGCGAGCTGGAGGAGGCGCGCGCCCGGGCGGCGCAGATGGAGAAGACCATGCGCTGGTGGTCGGACTGCACCGCCAACTGGAGGGAGAAGTGGAGCAAAGTGCGGGCCGAGCGCAACAAGGCGCGGGAGGAGGGCGCGCAGCTGCGCTGCCGCCTGGAGGAGCTCAGCAAGGAGCTCGCCGCGCTGAAGAGAGAGCGCCAGGAGGCCGCCACCGCCGAGACCGAGCAGCTCCGCCGGGAACTCGACAGACTCCGGGGGGAGCGCGAGGCCGACCAGGAGGGAGACAAGCTCTGCAACGCCAAGGTGAGCCGGGGGCGGGACTTAGCTCCATGGTTGCTATGGGTTACTGCGTGCTACAACAAGTGCTTATACATCCATCCTTCCTGACAGATTCATGGAGTGTATCCATGGCAACCAATCAGTTAACGTGTTCTATAGAAGATCAAAAAGGATTGGGTTCTGCAGTGGTGACTCCTCCCACAATAAAAAAAAAATACCATTTTGTGAATACTCACCTTGTAAAATGGGTATTATAAGTATGTCACACACCCCGCTTCAAGATAATCATTACATGTGGGCAGTATGGTCCGAAGAGGGCGATCTGCAGAGATGATTGGAGGAAAGAAAGCCCCTCCCAGTCCACAAACACCTGGGACCTCCCACTCACCACCCAGTATAAAGAAAGCAGTAAGGTAAGGGACCAGGAAGAGCCAAATATTAGTCATAACAACGCAAGGTTCACAAAACGATGGATCCAGAATACAAAAGGGCGGGTTGAAGCGGGGTGTGTGACATACTTATAATACCCATTTTACAAGGTGAGTATTCACAAAATGGTATTATTCTAAGTATGTCACACACCCCACTTCAAGATAATCATTACATGTGGGACATCCAAAAGCAGTGTCCATAAAGGGTGGGGATCCAAAACAAGGCATAAAGCACAACTTAAACTACTGCAGCCTGCAGAACTTTGCGGCCAAAAACAGCATCCGCTGAGGCCCAAACATCACCCTTGTAAAAACTTTGAAAAAGTGTGAACAGAAGACCAGGTAGCGGCCTTGCAAACTTGCTCAACAGAGGCCTGGTGCTGAAAAGCCCAGGAAGCCCCAACCGCACGAGTAGAATGAGCTGTAACACGAAGGGGAGGATTTCTCCCCTTAGCAGAAAAGGCCCCGACAATGGCCTGACGAATCCACGTACTGATGGAAGACTTAGCGGGCGCCAAAACCTTTCTTGGGCCCAGAGGGTACCACAAAGAAGGCATCAGTCTTACGAAAGGCAGACGTTACCACCAAATAGTACTTCACAACTCGAACCACATCCAGGGAATGCAGGACCCTCTCCTTTTCGTTACTGGGATTAGGACACAGAGAGGGCAAAACAATGTCTTGGTTTAAGTGAAAAGGCAGAAACCACCTTAGGAAGGAAATCCGGGTTAAAACGGAAAACCACCTTGTCCTGATGTCTTTCAAAATACGGGACCTGAATGGACAGAGCCGCCAACTTAGAAACACGCCGAACAGAAGTGATAGCTACCAAAAAGGCCACCTTCTGAGTAAGGGAAGACAAGGCAATATCATGCAAGGGCTCAAAGGGAGGACCCTGAAGAGCAGAAAGAACCAAATTCAAATCCCAAACCGGAATCAGAGCCTTCCTAGGGGGCCGCACGTGCGTAACCCCCTGGAAAAAGGTCTTAACCAGCGGATGAAGCGCAAAAGATCTTTGGAAAAACACCGCCAGGGCAGACACCTGCCCCTTCAGAGTATTAAGTTGGAGCCCTAGATCCAAACCATGTTGCAGGAACTCCAGGATTCTAGAAATAGAGAATTCCCTGCAAGGGAAAGCCCTAGTCTCACACCAATCAATATAAGGACCTCCAAGTCCTATAGTAAACGGAAGAAGAAAACCTCTTCCTAAAGACCTTCCTCCTTCAAGATGGAGGTTTCCGCAGCCACGCCGTCAAAGCCAGCGTTGGTAAATTGGGGCAACGTAGATGACCCTGTGTGTGCAGATCCGGCAGCAGGGGCAGAACGAACTGATCTTCTGCTAACCTTACCACGTCTGCGAACCAAACCTGTCTTGGCCACCTTGGAGCCGCCAGAATTGCTGACGCTCCTTCCAGAGCCAGCTTGCGCACTACTCTGGCTACCATGGGAAACGGAGGGAACAGATACAGAAACCCCAGATCCCTCCAGTTCAGGGACATGGCGTCAGTCGCGAAGGCTAGCGGATCCTTCGCCAGAGACACAGATGCCAGAAGTTTGTGATTGTGACGGGAGGCAAAGAGGTCCACCATCGGTGAACCCCACCTGAGACAAATTGAACGAAACACCTTGGGACTGAGAGGCCACTCCCCCTTGCGGGCTGACCACCTATTCAGAGAGTCCGCCTCCGAGTTCTCTACTCCCGGAATGTGAACTGCCGAGATGCACGGGACGTGGCTCTCCGCCCAGTCCAGAATCAATGACACTTCCCTGAGGGCACTCCTGCTGCGAGTCCCTCCCTGGTGATTGATGTAGGCAACCGCCGTCCGATTGTCCGACCGAACCTGGACCGGCAAGCCCTGCAGGAGATGAGTCAGACGAAAAAGAACCATTCTGATGGCTCTCAATTCCAGAATGTTGATGATTGCAGATCATTCCAGAAGCCCCCCCATCCTGAGAGGCTGGCATCCGTGGTGACCACCTCCCAACGAGGAGTCTGAAAAGACCTGCCCTTCAACAGATTGGTTGAGTTCAGCCACCACCTGAGTGGTCGGCGAGACATCAGAAAGAATTGATCCAGCGACGGAGGAGATCTGTCCCAGACAGACAATAGATGGAGTTGTAGCGTCCTCGTGTGAAACTGGGCAAAGGGGACTGCCTCGAAGGAGGCCACCATCAACCCCACCAGTCTCATTCCTAGTTGAATGGTCGGACAAGGAATGGACATGAGCGACCGAATCAATTCCTGAATCAAAAGAACCTTGGATTGAAGAAGGAACACTCTGGCCTGATCTGTATCCAGAGACATTCCCAGAAAGGATACTATTCTGGACGGGTAAAAGGAGGACTTGGGATAGTTGATCACCCAGCAGAACCTCTCCAGAGTGGATATTACCGTCCTGGTGTCCAATTCCGCTTGGCTGAATGATGATGCCATGATGAGGAGATCGTCCAGATATGGCACTATGCGAATTCCCTGCGCTCTAAGAAGAGCCATCACCCCAGCGAGCACCTTGGTGAAAAACCCTTGGAGCTGTGGTGAGACCAAAAGGAAGAGCTACAAACTGAAAGTGCCGATCTTCCACCACAAACCTGAGGAATCTCTGGTGCGCGGGAAAAAATCGGAACATGGAGGAAAGCGTCCTTGACGTCTATGGACGTCATGAAGTCCCCCTGACGGAGAGCGCGGATAGCTGAACGACGCGATTCCATGCGAAATTTTCGCAGCCTGATAAACCTGTTGAGGATCTTCAGATCCAGGATGGGACGGATAGAGCCATCCTTTTTGGGGACCGTGAACAGATTTGAGTAAAATCCCCGACCCTGATCTGATAGGGGCACTGGCGAGATGACCTATATCTCCAGAAGACTTGAAAAGCGCCTCCCGAAGCCCCTGTGCGCCAGGTGCGTCCGGGGGCACCCTAGACCTGAAGAAAAGTGGAGGAGGACGGGACTCGAACTCCAACTTGTAGCCGGAAGACACGACTTCCCGGATCCGTTTGTCCGAAACCTCCCGAATCCAGATCAGAGAGAAGTGTTGCAGCTGTCCCCCCACCCGCACGGGTGAGGGCGCCCCCTCATTGCTGAGCAGGCTTGTTCGCAGGTTTTGGGTTATGAACCCCAGTTGTATCCTGAGCGGGCACGTCCTCTGCCCCTATTCCAGGAATCTCCTCTAGTGGAAGGGAAGGCGAAACCTCTTCCTGCTCTGGATCCGCGAAAGGAATGATTGAAAGAAGCCGCCCCGCGAAAGGGACGTCGTTGCTTCTTGCGTTGAGGTAACTTACCCCCCTTAGCTACTGAATCCAATTTTTCTCCAAAAAGCCATAGCCCCACGAATGGGAGAGACATCAGCGACTTTTTTGGCCCAAAGTCGGCCGCCCACTGGCGCAACCAAACTGAACGCCTTATAGTCACCATCAGAGCAGAAGCTCTCCAAGGCGGCTAACATGAAAGACAAGAATAACTCACAACGTTTAAGTCCCAGAAATTCGTCACTGTCCGGGTGCAAACCGGAAGATGACAACAAGTCTCTGACCACCGACCTGGTAGCCACCACCAGCAGAGATGAAGCGCAAAAAGGGCCGTATGGCTGCCCCAATACTGGCGAAACCATGACAAGCCATCTGGCCAATTCGTTTATCCCCTCCATCTTTAAGAGAAGAGCAATCGGGGTTATTCAAAAACGGCTGAATTGGATAACCCCAGAATTGGTGCATCCACCTCAGGGGGGGGACGTCCAGCGCTTAACCGTGTCCGAAGGGAAAGGATATCTTTTATCCCAACTCTGAAGAATGCCTGGGAGCTGAGCCGGCCTCTCCCATTCCTTAGAAATAATCTTATCAAAATGCCTTTGATTAGGGAATTCCAAGCGCGGCTTGGATTCCTCATAAAACTCCCCTTGTTGATGAGGAGCAACCTCTGGAGGAGAAATAGCCAGAACCTCAAACATCTGAGCAAGGACGTTAGGAGTATCCAAAGAACTCCCTGACCCCTTCTCAGAGTCCGCACCAACGAATAGCTGGTCGTCCGAATAATCCGATTCGTCAAATAGCTCCCCTTCCTCCAGAGGGGAGTAATCTGACCAATCCAGGCGATCCTCATCGTCATATTCAAATGTCGGTGGGACCGGTGACAAATGCTTTCTCTTAGCTGGAGCCTTCTTGGCAACCGCAGAAGAAATACATTTTTCAATATTAGTCAATGTAGCACACACATCAGATTGCGACTGCCCACCCGTGACAACGTCACACGGGACACGGGCCAAGACGGGGTGGGAAGGGGATGACGCCGGCGGTGCTGACCCAGACGTCTGGGGTTCTGACTGCCGTGTAATAGTCTGCTGTGCACATAGTATACATAGAAATACGTCATCCCCTGTTAGGGATACCCCACAGCCCATGGACTTCCGGGATTGCCCCGAGGGGAGCCCGGTATCTGGGGATGCCTCCATACGGTGAACTTATATGTAGTCGCAATGACCGAGGGAATTACGCTAGTAAGCAACCCGGGATGCCCTTATAATTGTCCCAAGTGGGAGGATTTTAACATGGAATTTAACCCAGGGACCCAAGGACCGGAAGAAGACCCCTTAAAACCTAAGGCGTTCTACCTGAAAGACTGCCGGATATAAAGGGTTACATTTAAGTAAATATATATATATATATATATATATATATATATATCCCATAGGGCCACTCACTGTGCCTTCCTGCGTGAGGTAAATGGCGTCCACCACACACGCAGCTCACAGAGGCAGAGAGGAGCCTGTGGGCGTGGCCAGCGCTGAGCGCGCGATATGCGTAGCTCCGCCCCCTTACAGAGCGGAAAGCGGGCTCCGCAGTGGGTCTGCGCCCCTAATGGCAAAATGTGTGAGGTAAATTACCTCAGAAAAACACTATAGCGCACACATATACCGGCGCCATGGCAAGAACAGCAGCCGCGGCGCCGGTAACCACAAAGACCCCAGGGATGTAATGGGTGCGGGCCGCGGTGACGCGCAATCGCCCGGCCGCGCCCACTGTGGCCAGCGCGTGAGGGGAGATCTCCCCTCACAAGATTAATGGAACCGCCAGCGCAAATAACCGCGCCGCGGCCATTGCGGTAGTCACCGCAACAAAAAACAGTAACGCCAGGGGGACAAGCCAGCGCCAACAGCCGGCCCCACCCCCCAACTACAACTTCTGAGGAGAAAAGTTCTCCTCAGCTCTGGCGCCAGTAGCAGTGAAACAATGCACAATAAATAAATCCTAACTCTGAGGTAAAAAAGGTGGCCCCCGACATTTTATCCCCACCACCACAGGAGAAGGGCATCAGGAAAGGGGGGCCAAGGGACAGGGCATCCCAAACCGGGGTCACCAGCCCGGATAACCGCCTACCCTCTGGTACAGGGTCTCACGGTGGAGCATGGCTCCAGAGCACTAAAAGTGCCATTCTACCCTCACCCGGGATACAGCCTAGACTGGGAGGCATGTGTATTGGGACTTATAAAAAACATAACCGGGTGGAAATAGAGAGAAAAGCGGGCCGGGAATAAACCCGGCTACCTGAAATCCCCCTGTGCAAGGAGGAGACATCATCTTCTGACTTGCTCGCCGTCTGCAGAGATGGAAAACTGGGTAATGAGTGGGAGGTCCCAGGTATTTATGGACTGGGAGGGGCTTTCTTTCCTCCAATCATCTCTGCAGATCGCCCTCTTCAGACCATACTACCCACATGTAATGATTATCTTGAAGCGGGGTGTGTGACATACTTAGAATAAAAACATTTGAAACGGAACAAATCCCACCCAGGTTAAACCGGACCTTCACCATGATATAATGAAAAGCCCAAATCCTTAAAAAACGATTCCCCAGCATCTGAAATTTAATATATTTTAAGTTTTTAGTCACTTATTATTCTTTCCCCCACTGGGCTGCAACTCTGTTCAAGACTCTAGGATATGGGCGCCGCCATCTTGACTCAGAAGCATCACATACTAAGGAGAGGAGAGCAGGATAAAGTGCAGGGGGCGGGGTTATAGCTGTGCTTTGCTCAGACAGAGCAGAGCTGGGGTCAGGAAAAGGACAGCAGTCCCAGAATGCAGAGCGACAGTCAGAAGGCACTTCCTGTTTGCAGGCTGCCTGATGGTCCATGAGCCGCCATCTTGGATGTTTAAAGGCTCATAACATGCAGTAGATGCAGGTAGGATGATTTTTAATGTGGGTAATCTGTATGTACAGGGTGTGGGAAACATATAAGATAGACTCTTATTCAGGGTGAGGGTCCGGATTAATGTGGGCAATCTGTATGTACAGGGTGTGGGAAACATATAAGATAGGCTCTTATTCAGGGTGAGGGTCTGGATTAATGTGGGCAATCTGTATGTACAGGGTGTGGGAAACATATAAGATAGGCTCTTATTCAGGGTGAAGGTCCGGATTAATGTGGACAATCTGTATGTACAGGGTGGGGGAAACATATAAGATAGGCTCTTATTCAGTGTGAAGGTCCGGATTAATGTGGGCAATCTGTATGTACAGGGTGGGGGAAACATATAAGATAGGCTCTTATTCAGGGTGAGGGTCTGGATTAATGTGGGCAATCTGTATGTACAGGGTGTGGGAAACATATAAGATAGGCTCTTATTCAGGGTGAAGGTCCGGATTAATGTGGACAATCTGTATGTACAGGGTGGGGGAAACATATAAGATAGGCTCTTATTCAGTGTGAAGGTCCGGATTAATGTGGGCAATCTGTATGTACAGGGTGGGGGAAACATATAAGATAGGCTCTTATTCAGTGTGAAGGTCCGGATTAATGTGGGCAATCTGTATGTACAGGGTGGGGGAAACATATAAGATAGGCTCTTATTCAGTGTGAAGGTCCGGATTAATGTGAGCAATCTGTATGTACAGGGTGGGGGAAACATATAAGATAGGCTCTTATTCAGTGTGAAGGTCCGGATTAATGTGGGCAATCTGTATGTACAGGGTGGGGGAAACATATAAGATAGGCTCTTATTCAGTGTGAAGGTCCGGATTAATGTGAGCAATCTGTATGTACAGGGTGGGGGAAACATATAAGATAGGCTCTTATTCAGGGGGAAGGTCCGCTTTAAAGATTCCTGGTCGGCCGTGGTCTTCCCAATTCGGGATGCCCCGATCCGCGCGATCCGCTTAGCTGACAAGCACGGTCTTAGCTGCGCAGCTCCACAAAGTCTGGCGGGATTTAGGGCAGCTCCATTACATCCCATTCATCAGCACTGCGCAGACAGGAGATCAGGGGGGGAAAGATGGCGCCACCCGTCGGGAGGTCCCCCGGAATCTGAGGGATGCCCCGACGGACCCAAAATAAAGTCAAACAGCCACTTACATTCACTCCTGCGCAGCAGTCCTCCCGGTGGTGGGGCATTACCCCCCCCCATTCCCATAGGCAGTGTGTCATTACCCCCCATCCCATTCCCATAGGCAGTGTGTCATTACCCCCCATCCCATTCCCATAGGCAGTGTGTCATTACCCCCCCATCCCATTCCCATAAGCAGTGTGTCATTACCCCCCATCCCATTCCCATAGGCAGTGTGTCATTACCCCCCCATCCCATTCCCATAGGCAGTGTGTCATTACCCCCCATCCCATTCCCCTAGGCAGTGTGTCATTACCCCCCCATCCCATTCCCATAAGCAGTGTGTCATTACCCCCCCATCCCATTCCCATAGGCAGTGTGTCATTACCCCCCATCCCATTCCCATAGGCAGTGTGTCATTACCCCCCATCCCATTCCCATAGGCAGTGTGTCATTACCCCCCCATCCCATTCCCATAGGCAGTGTGTCAGTACCCCCCCCCCATCCCATTCCCATAGGCAGTGTATCATTACCCCCCCATCCCATTCCCATAGGCAGTGTGTCATTACCCCCCATCCCATTCCCATAGGCAGTGTGTCATTACCCCCCATCCCATTCCCATAGGCAGTGTGTCATTACCCCCCCATCCCATTCCCATAGGCAGTGTGTCAGTACCCCCCCCATCCCATTCCCATAGGCAGTGTGTCATTACCCCCCCCCCATCCCATTCCCATAGGCAGTGTGTCATTACCCCCCATCCCATTCCCATAGGCAGTGTGGCATTCCCCCCCATCCCATTCCCATAGGCAGTGTGTCATTACCCCCCATCCCATTCCCATAGGCAGTGTGTCATTACCCCCCATCCCATTCCCATAGGCAGTGTGTCATTACCCCCCATCCCATTCCCATAGGCAGTGTGTCATTACCCCCTCATCCCATTCCCATAGGCAGTGTGTCATTACCCCCCCATCCCATTCCCATAGGCAGTGTGGCATTACCCATCATCCCATTCCTTGGTGTAAAACAAATATATATATTCACATATCCTGGCGCTCCCGCTCTGCTGTCTGGGCTGCCTCAGCCGCCTGGAGGCCAGAAGATCGAGGAGCGGCCGGTGGGCAGGGTAACTGAAGCCTGCCGGCACACGCTTACACCCGGCTCCATGTAGCAGGTGGGTGTGGTCCAGATCATGCGCACACGCTGCAGGGAGCTGGGTGTTAGCATGTGCCTGAGCTCCCGGGAGAAGCAGAGTTGGCTACGGGGGAGGCAGCAGACAGGCTTCAGTTGCCCTGCCCACCAATTCTCAATCTTCTGACCTCACTTTTTTTAAAAGTGCATCTTATGGGGCAAAAAATCTCCGGAGACGAGAGTCGTTCTTTACCATAAGAGCTATAAATCTTTAGAATAGACACAGAGGCTTGTTACAGCACCAACCACTGACAGCTTCAAAAAAGGATTAGATGCTCATTTAGAAGAAAAATACGTTAATCTGTGGAATTGCCCCACATTTCCCCCTCACGGTTTTGGGGAATAAAGTGCATCTTATGAGGCAAAAAATACTTTAATTTCCGGAGATGACAGTCGTTTTTTTTACCATGAGAACTATAAATCTGTTGAATAGCCTCCCTCAGAAGCTTGTCACAGCATCATCAGCTGGTCGCCCAAAAAATGATTAGATTCTCATTTAGAAGAAAAATATGTTAATCTGTGGAATATTTTTTTAACGTTCACACCATTAGATGCGCACACATTTCCCCCCTCACTTTTTTGGGGGGGGAATAAAAGTGCATCTTATGGAGTGAAAAATATGTTAATATCCGGAGACGACAGTTGTTTTTTTACCATGAGAACTATAAATTTGTGGAATAGCCTCCTACAGGATTAGATGCTAATTTTAAACATTCGCACCATAAGACGCACACACATTCCCTCTCACTTTTGGGGGGAATAAAAGTGCATCTTATAGGGTTAAAAATACGTTAATCCCCGGAGACAACCTTTTTTTTACCATAAGAACTATAAATCTGTGGAATAGACACAGAAGCTTGTTAGAGCATCAGCAGCTAGCCGGCCAAAAAAGCATTTGATGCTCATTTACAAGAAAAATACGTTAATCTGTGGAATAGTTTTTTTTTTTTTTTTTTTTATAAACATTCGCCTAAGACGCGCACACATTTTCCCCTCACTTTTTTTTTTTTGGGGGGGGGGGGCGAAGTGCATCTTATGGGGCGAAAAATATGTTAATCTCCGGAGATAAGTCGTTTTTTTTACCATAAGAACTGTAAACCTGTGGAAAAGCACAGAAGCTTGTTACAGCATCATCTGCTGGTCGGCCAAAAAAAGATTAGATGCTTATTTATAAGAAAAAAACCTTAATTTGTGGAATCGGTTTTTAAAAACATTTGCACCATAAGACGCACACACATTTTCCCCTCACTTTTTGGGGGAATAAAAGAGCATCTTATGGGGCGAAAAATATGGTAATCTCCGGAGATGGCATTCGTTTTTTTTTTACCATTAAGAATTATAAATCTGTGGAATAGCATCATCAGTTGACAGCTTCAAAAAAGGATTTGATGCTTATTTAGAAGAAAAATACGAATCTGTGGAATCGTTTTTTTTTTTTTTAAACAATTTGCACCATAGGATGCGCACACATTTCTCCCTTTTTTGGGGAATAAAAGTGCATCTTATGGGGCGAAAAATATGTTAATCTCCAGAGACAACAATCGTTTTAAACCATAAGAACTATAAATCTGTGGAATAGACACAGAAGCTTGTTACAGCATCATCAGCTGGTCGACCAATAAAGGATTAGATGCTCATTTAGTAGAAAAATACGTTAGTCTGTGGAATCGTTTTTTTTTTTTAACCATTTGCACCATAGGACACGCACACATTTCTCCCTCACTTTTTTGGGGAATAAAAGTGCATCTTATGGGGCGAAAAATATGTTAATCTCCAGAGACAACAATCGTTTTTTACCATAAGAACTATAAATCTGTGGAATAGACACAGAAGCTTGTTACAGCATCATCAGCTGGTCGAGCAATAAAGCATTAGATGCTCATTTAGAAGAAAAATATGTTAATCTGTGTAATCTTTTTTTTAAAACATTAGCACACCATAAGACGCACACATTCCCCCTCACTTTTTTCGGGAATCATCAGCTGGTCGCCCAAAAAAGGATAAATCTGTGGAATCTTTTTTTTTTTTTTAGCATTCGCACCAAGACACGCACACATTTCCCCCTTTTTTGGGGAATAAAAGTGCATCTTATGGGGTGAAAAATATGTTAAAGTGGACCAACACCCACTGCTAATCTTATAGATTCCCGGGCCGATCAGCTCCCTGCCCGCGGGGCACCCCGATCGGGGGTGCCCCGCTGTGTGAAACCCCCCAGGATCCCCAAAAATCCTACCTTCCTCGTTCCAACGCTTCCCTCTAGCCGGGCGTTTGTGAATGGCCGGCGCGGGTGCGCTCCCTGTTAGAGGGAAGCGCGAGAGGCGGCGGGCGCGCTTTTCTTGTCCGGTCCATATTCCAGCTTGTCCGTCCGCACTGATTGGCGGAGCGCTCGCGGGGATCGGGGTGCCCCGCAGAACTGGACCAACACCCAGGATAGTGAAAATCCTGGGTGTTGGTCCACTTTAATCTCCAGAGACAACAATCGTTTTTTACCATAAGAACTATAAATCTGTGGAATAGCCACAGAAGTTTGTTACAGCATCATCAGCTGGTGACCCAAAAAAGGATTTGATGCTCATTTAGAAGAAAAATGTTAATCTGCGGAATATTTTTTTTTTTTTTAAATTCGCCTCATAAGACGCGCACACATTTCCCCCTCACTTTTTTTTTTTTTTGGGGGGGGGGGGCAAAGTGCATCTTATGGGGCGAAAAATATGTTAATCTCCGAAGATAACAGTCGTTTTCTTTTTACCATAAGAAATATAAATCTGTGGATTAGCCACAGAAGCTTGTTACAGCATCATCAGCTGGTCGCCCCAAAAAAAGGATTAGATGCTCATTTAGAAGAAAAATACGTTAATCTGTGGAATAGGTTTATTTAACATTCGCACCATAAGACACACACACATCCCCCCTCACTTTTTGGAGGGAATAAAAGTGCATCTTATGGGGTGAAAAATATGGTAATCTCCAGAGACGGCAGTCGTTTTTACCATTAACAGTTACTATTCGCTGTTATCAATAAAATACATAAATAAAGAAAAATACCTTTCCCTAGCCCCGCCCCTTGGTTGAACTTGATGGACATATGTCTTTTCAACCGTATTAATCATGTAACGGCGAATGCGCCGGCTCTCGCCCAATAAGAGGTGTTTGCCTCGACTACGTCATTGGGCAAACCGCTCTTGATTGTTTTTTAATGGGAAACAAGAGCGGCTGTGCGCGCGCGCTTCCACGGGAACGGAACAAAACCCAGGAACCAGCTTTAGGGGCAGTAGTGGTCGAATGGTAAGGAACCTGCCTTGTGACCGAAGGGTGGCAGGTTCAATTCCCGGCCATAGGACATGACTAAAATGCAAGGCACCAAATGCCCAACTGCTCCCTGGGTGCAGTAAGTAGGGCCCACCACCCCGGGCTTGGGTACACTCACTGCATGGTTTGGTTAAATATGGAGGAAGAATACCTATGTGTACGCAATCATACAATAGACATCCCCCCCCCCCAAAAAAAGAAATAAATGGCAGGAGAACCACTCCCATGTAGGAGAAAGAAGGCGAGGGTGTAAATCGGGGCCTGGAAGTGATCTACGTTGTGAACTATAGCTGGCCCGGGACTCACTTTGTTTTTTTTTTTTTTTGTCGGTCAGGATGGCGAGAGCAACGCGTGCCCGGAGGACGGAGAGCAGCTGAATGGAGGAGGGGCTTCCCGCAGCCCAAAGTCCCGGCTGTGGGAGGAGCCCAGCGATGAGGATGTCACCAAGGTTACCGCTCTGAGGCTGAGACTGGACGAGAGTCAGAAGGTCCTGCTGAAGGAGCGAGAGTGAGTAACCAACCGCTCTGAGCGATGGCGCGGGGCCCAGTGCATGCTGGGATACGCTGCTTTGTGTGTGCCCCCTCTCTGTGTGCCTCTGCAGCACTTCCTGAAACGCAGCAGTTCCTGGTTGCTGCTTGCACAGGCCTAAATTCTTCTTTATTATATCACATGGGTCGTAAATGGCTGTTATGCACCAGCTAAGTATTTACTAATGAAGAGGGCGGTGCAGTTTTGTATCTTAAAGTGGACCAACACCCAGGATTTTCACTATCCTGGGTTTTGGTCCACTTCCACGGGGCACCCCGATCGCTGCGTGAAACCCCTCAGATCGCCCTAAAAAACTCGCTTCACCCCGCTCTACGCGGGCGCTCGTCCAATCAGAGCGCTCAGAGCCGCTGTGGTATGTACGGACAAGCGACGGACAACCACAGCGGCTCTGAGCATGCTGGAGGCCGCGTCTCGCGCTTCCCTCGAACAGGGAGCGCGCCCGCGCCGGCCATTCACAAACGGCCAGCGCGGGTGCGCGCCCTGCTATAGAGAAGCACGAGATGCGGCCGCGGCTCGCGCATGCGCCGTTGGAACGGGGATAAGGTAAGGTTTCTGGGCGTCCTGCGGGGTTTCACACAGCGGGGCATCCCGATTTCGGATGCCCCGTAGGGAGGAATTTGATCGGCCCGGGAATCTTAGAGTCCCGGGCTGATCCCCCCCCCCGGGTGTTGGTCCACAAAAAAAATGGTACCAACATTACTTGAATAGGAGTTATGGTCACATCTTGCCGTTTACTAGGGCTGAATGGCAAGAATCTGGCGATGCGATATCGCGATAAACGTATGGCGATACGATATATCCCGATTATGGCCGAATCTTGCCGTTACCTCCGTTAGACTCCTGCAATACTGACTGTCAGGGTAAAAGCCTCACCAGACTGCTGCCCCCCCCCCCCCAACTCTGGTTTCACATTTGGGCACTTTTTACTAGGGGTGTGAATTGGCAAGAATCTGGCGATATGATACGATATCGCGATAAACGTATGACGATACGATAGATCTCGATTCTGCCTCAAAGACAATATTTTTAATTACAATTTTTTTTTAATTGACAAAAAATGACATAGGGTCCCTCTTCCCCCTGGGGACCCGATTTTTTAAAAAAAAATTTAAGGGTTAAAATCTCCGAATGGCATGAGGTCCCCCTTACCCAGCATAACCAGCCCGGGACCAGCTGTGGGGGCTTGTAGAACAGGGTGCATAGCCCTGCAGGCTACAAGCCGGCAAAGCCTAATGGCCCATGGGCCCTTCTGCCCCCCCCCCCCCCCGGCCTTTGGGGAGGCAGGTAATGGGGGGGGGGCCCGGGGTTAATGGCAAGTCACCCGCTAACCACAGGTGACTTGCCTGACCCAGAGACTTGTGAACTCGTATAGGGGTCATATAAAGGGTTAACAGTAAAAAAAAGACATAGCGAAAATGTCTTTTAAAAAGAAAAAATTCTTAACTCCGATTGTCTTCTCCTGTGTCCCTCATTAATCCGATGACAGATGCGGTGATCACTAGGGGGGGGATTCCCTAGCCCCGCCCCTTGGTTGAACTTGATGGACATATGTCTTTTCGCTATGTCCCTATTGCTGCCAGGACCCTTTCTAAATTGTCCCTATTTGAGCCCCACAGCTTAGGCTGTGGGTCCTGGTGAGGGTAGGAGCGCCCTATGGGTGCGGAGAGGGCCTTTGCTCCACCGTGAGACCTCACTCTGGGGTAGGCGGTTGCCCAGGTTTTGGTGATCCTGGTGTGGGATGCCCCGTTCCTCCATGCTTATGGCCGGATTCTGGCAGGGTTCCGCCCCTTCCAGGTCCCTTACTTCCCTCCGGGGGGGTGTTGACTGGCCGTTATTTTCGGTTTCATTCACCTATGCTCCTGTGTGTGTCTGTGTGTGTGAGTTTCACTGTGTGTGTGTGTGTGTGTGTGTTGGCTGACAGGATGTTTTCTCTTCTGAGGGCCATAGTTGTCAGGGGCTGCCTATCTGGGGCCGTTGATTTAGCCTGGGGAGCTTCTCCCCCTCAGGCTGTGTGCAGTGAGGGGGCGGGGCCGGGCTCTCGGCGTGGCCACGGTAGCCCCGCCCCCTTATTTGGCGCGATTCTGCGGCCCAAGCCTTGGGATCCGCGTTGCTGGGAGGGGGGCGTAGCCTGGCGAGCGCACGTTCTGCGATGGCCCGTCCTCCTCCTTCTCTTTCTGCATGAGGCTTTTCTCGGGGCCCATTTTGGTTTGCTGCTGCGCTGCGCTCCTGGTGTTAAGGGCTGGAGCGCCACTTCCTTAGCTTATGTGGGGGCCCCTCTCTAGCGGGGGGCCCCCACTGGTTTGCGGACATGTGTGTGTGTGTCTACTTGTTTTCAGTTATGCGTGTCTGGAGCTGATATATATATATAATTATGTATGTGTTATTGCCTTATATATATATTCTGGGGATGCACTTATGTTGCCTGTTTGTGTGTTACAGATTGCATCGTATTTGTGCTTATTAAGGGGTTCCTCCTGGTCCTGGGGTCCCTAGTGTAAAATTGGTCACCTCAAATCCTCCCACTGGGACTTTTAAGGGGCATCCCGGGTTGCTTTTGCGTAATTTCCCTACGGTCGTGCGGCTGACCGCAAAATCACCATATGGAGGCTCTGCAGGATACTGGGCTCGGGCTCCCTCTGGGTCAATCCCGGCCATGTGTGGGGTGTGGGGTATCCCTTACGGGGGAGAATGTGCTGATCTGTATACCATGTGCACAAAAGGCCATAACGCGGCAGTCTGGTACCCAGCCTTCTGGGTCGGCTCCTCCCGCTTCATCGCCTTCCCCTCCCTGCCTTATCCGTACCCCAGGTGACGTTGGCGCCAGCGGGGAGTCGCACTCTGATGTTTGTGCTAGGTTGGCCAGCATCGAGAAATGTATTACTAGCACGGTGGGCAAGGAGGCCCAGGCTAAAAAGAGACATTTGTCGTCGGCCCAGCCTTTGTGGGATGTTGACGACAATTCCATTGATTTGTCGGATTATTCCCCGTTAGAGAAGGGGGAATTGTATGAGGAAACAGAGGCTGATTATGTTCAGTCTGGTGATGCCGATGTCGGGCAGGCGCTGGGGGATGCTGTAGATACGGCCACTGTTTTGTCACATTTATTGGAGGTGTTGGATATTGACACACCTGAGGCGCCTCCTCTCAAGAAGGGGGAATTTTTGGGGGTCCACAAGCCCCGTCTGGAATTTCCTACCCAGGGTCACTTTGATGCGCTGATCCTTAGAGAATGGGAGAGGCCCAGTAGGCTTCCTGGTGCTCCTCAGGGATGGGATAAGAAGTATCCTTTCCCGGTGGAGGCGGTTAAGCGCTGGTCTTCTCCTCCCGAGGTCGACGCGCCAGTTTTAGGTTTGACCAACTCTTCTGTGCTGAACGCCCCTGACGCCACTTCACTTAAGGATGGCGAGGATAAGCGCCTTGATCAGATGGCGTGCCACGCATTTGCCAGCGTGGGCTCGGCCCTGCGGCCTGTTTGTGCATCTGCCCTAGTGTCGCTTGCTACCAGATCTCTTATCAGGGACTGGGTACGCTACCCTTAAGAGATGTGAATTGTTCATGGATTTTGTCTTGGCTGCTATGGAAGATTCTATTGTCGTGTGTAGTAGGACTTCAGCCTTATTGGTGGCTATGCGCAGATCAGTCTGGCTCCGCCAGTGGACGGTGGACTTTGGGGCCAAGAAGTCGCTTACAGCTCTTCCCTTCTTGGGTACGCGGCTGTTTGGAGATAAATTGGATGCTGTTGCTAAGGGAGGTAAGTTACCTCAGTGGAGGAAACAGCGCCGTCCCTTTCGGGGGGCTGGCTCGTTCACTCCTTCCTTTCGAGGGGCCAGAGCGACTAGGGGTTTGGCCTTCTCGGGTGTCAGGGGCTCGTCCTGGAACAGGGGCAGAGGTCGGGCACGTCCCGTGGCTGCCTGGGGTTCCAAGCCCAAGCCTGCCGTTAAACCGGCTCAGCAATGAAGGGGCGCCCTCACCCGCAAGGGTGGGGGGACGGCTGCGGCTCTTCTTCCAGGTCTGGGCCCGGGAGGTCACGGACAATTGGATCTTGGAAGTGGTCTCCTCCGGGTACAAACTGGAGTTTGAGTACTGCCGCCTCCAAAATTCTTAAGGTCTTGGGTGCCCTCGGACCCGCAGGCTGCACAGGGGCTCCTGTTAGCAGTGAAAAATCTTCTGGACATGGGAGTTATATGCCCGGTGCCTCCGTCGGAGAGAGGCAGGGTTACTACTCCAACCTTTTCACGGTTCCCAAAAAGGAGTGTTCGGTGAGACCCATTCTAGATCTCAAGGTTCTCAACAGGTTTATCAGAGCCAAAAAGTTCTGCATGGAGACTCTGCGCTCGGCTATCAATTCCCTTCGCCAAGGGGATTTTATGACATCCATAGACATCAAGGATGCGTATCTGCATGTTATGATTTTTCCGGCACATCAGAGATTCCTCCGGTTTGCGGTGGAGGATCAACATTTTCAGTTTGTAGCCCTGCCCTTCGGACTGACCTTGGCGCCGAAGGTCTTCACCAAGGTCTTGGCGGGGATAATGGCTCTGCTCAGAGCTCAGGGCATTCGCATTGTGCCTTATCTGGACGACCTGTTGATCTCAGCTTCTTCCCTCCGTCAGGCGGAGCTGGACACCCACCAGGTGGTGTCGACCCTGGAGAGGTTCGGGTGGGTGATCAACCGCCCCAAGTCTTCTCTCTCTCTGTCACGAGTGACTTCATTTCTGGGCATGAATCTGGATACCATTCAGGCCAGAGTTTTTCTGCTCCAGACCACAAGGTGCAGGGGATTCAGGGTCTGATCCGCCTTCTTCTGGCCAATCCTTGTCCCTCTATCCGACAGGGGATGAAACTGGTGGGCTTGATGGTGTCCTCCTTCGAGGCGGTACCATTTGCAGTTTCACATGAGATCTCTTCAACTTCACCTATTGAGGCATTGGGACAGGTGTCCGCAGTCATTGGATCAACCTTTCAGGATGTCTCCCAGGGTTCGGCAGTCCCTTCGGTGGTGGCTGGAGTCAAGCAACCTGTTGAAGGGCAGATCCTTTCTGGCCCTTTGTTGGGAGACGGTCACCACGGATGCCAGCCTGTCGGGCTGGGGAGGTTATTGGAAAAGTCATCAGTTCAGCTGGGTGTGGGGTCCTCAGGAGGCTCACACCCCCATCAATGTCTTGGAGCTCAGAGCCATCCAACTGGTTCTGGCACGGCTGACCTCACATTTACAGGGTCTACCGGTTCAGGTTCGTTCAGACAACCAAACGGCGGTGGCTTACATCAATCACCAAGGAGGGACTCGCAGCAGGAGTGCCCTCAGGGAAGTCTCTCTGATCCTGCACTGGGCGGAGAGCAATGTTCCTTGCATTTCGGCAGTCTACATTCTGGGAGTGGAGAACACGGAGGCGGATTCTCTGAGCAGGGGATCCTCTCGCCAAGGAGAGTGGTCTCTCAACCCCGAGGTTTTTCTGGATCTTTGCTGCAAGTGGGGGACTCCGGAGGTGGATCTCTTTGCCTCGAGGCACAATCACAAACTTCCGGCCTTTGTGTCTCTATCTCAGGATCCTCTAGCTCTGGCAGTGGATGCATTGTCCCTTGCTTGGAAGGATCTGGGGTTTCTGTACCTGTTTCTGCCCGTCTCCATGCTGGGCAAGGTAGTTCGCAAACCGGTTCTAGAAGGGGCGCCAGCAATTCTTGTGGCTCCAAGGTGGCCAAGAAGGGTTTGGTACGCAGACGTTGTAAGGCTGGCTGTAGATCAGTACCGGCTTCCCATGTTGCCGGATCTGTTATCTCAGGATCTACTACTTTACCCCAATTTACAAACGCTTGCTTTGACGGGTTGGCTGCTGAAACCTTCATTCTGAAGGAGGAAGGTTTGTCTGCGGCCGTTGTTCAGACCTTGATTAGAGCTAGGAAGCGGTCCTCTTCTGGCATTTACTATAGGACTTGGAGGTCCTATATTGATTGGTGTGAGGCTAGGGCCTTGCCTTGTAGGGTGTTTTCGATTCCTAGGATTTTGGAGTTTCTTCAGCATAATCTGGATCTTGGGTTCCAGCTTAGTACTTTGAAAGGACAGGTTTCTGCTCTGCCGGTTTTCTTCCAGAGGTCTTTTGCCTTACACCCGCTGGTTAAGACCTTTTTCCAAGGGGTCGCGCATGTGCGGCCCCCTCGGAAGACTGTGGTTCCTGTTTGGGATTTGAATTTGGTTCTTTCAGCTCTCCAGGGTCCTCCTTTTGAGCCGCTACAAGATATTGCTCTTTCGGTTCTCACTCAGAAGGTTGCTTTCTTGGTGGCTATTACCTCTGTTCGGCGTGTCTCTGAGTTGGCGGCTCTGTCGATTCAGGCCCCTTACTTTGAAAGACACCAGTATAAGGTGGTTTTTCGTTTTAAGCCAGATTTCCTTCCTAAGGTGGTGTCTGCTTTCCACCTCAATCAGGATATTGTTCTCCCTTCCTTGTGTCCTAAGCCTAACAATGACAAGGAGAGGGTTCTGCACAATTTGGATGTTGGTCGCTGTGTGAAGTACTATTTGGTGATTACTTCTTCCTTACGCAAGACAGACGCTTTTTTCGTGGTGCCCTGCGGGCCCAGGAAAGGTTTGGCACCTGCTAAGTCTATGATTAGCAAATGGATTTGTCAGGCCATTGTTGGAGCCTATTCTGCTTTAGGGTCACTGCGCACTCTACTCGTGCTGTGGGTGCATCCTGGGCTTTTCAGCACTAGGCTTCTGTTGAACAAGTTTGTAAGGCTGCTACTTGGTCTTCCGTTCATACTTTTTCCAAGTTTTACAAGGTTGATGTGCGGGCCTCAGCGGATGCTGTTTTTGGCCGCAAGGTTCTGCAAGCTGCAGTGGTTTGAGTTGGTACATTCTTTACTATTTCTGGTTCCCACCCATGACGGACACTGCTATTGGATGTCCCACATGTCATGAAGACCGAAGTGGAGTGTATGGCACACTTAGAATAATACCGTTTTGTGAGTACTCACCTTTAAAACGGGTATTATGAGTGTGCCATACACTCCACTTCGCCCCACCCCTTTTTTCAGGTATTCTGGGGCTTTTTATATGGTGAACCATTGGTTTTGATTGTTAAGGTTATAATTAGTTCTTCCTGGTCCCCTTACTGCTTTTATACACTGGGAAATTGGTGGGAGGTCCCAGGTATATATGGACCGGGAGGGGCTTTCTTTTTTTTGCATATTCATCTCTGCAGAAGTTCGCCCTCTACTGGAGATTACCCACATGTCATGAAGATCGAAGTGGAGTGTATGGCACACTCATAATACCCGTTTTAAAGGTGAGTACTCACAAAACGGTATTTTTTAAAGTCAGAATCGATACTAGAAAGAGAATAGATTCTAGTATCGTTGAATGACGGGGCCCCGAGAAATGAGCGGTGGACCCAGAAATAGGTTTACATCTGCTTTAAATGTGTGTGTTTTATCTATCTATCACCCGGTAATAGGTCCTTGTCCCTGGGGCATCTCGATTTGGGATGCCCCAGCATGTGAACTTTTCTAGATCACTCACACAACTCCCCCTTCCTGATGTTCCCATGGTGCATGCACAAGCTCTTGTCCAATCAGCACCCTAAGGTGGCATAGGGAGTGGTTTCCCTATTGTGTGCACATGCTGAATAGCTGCCTATCTGATTGGCTGGGCACGGGAGCACTCCCCAGCTGCTGGGACTGCCGAAACAGTTTTGCAGGCCTCTGTGGGAGGTTCACATGCTTTGGAAAAGCCTCCAATTCGCCCCATAGTCTGGTGGCTCATAGCGCATGCACGGGCTGTCATCCAATCAGTGCCGAATGTCCTGCTTATCTGGCCAGCGGCAACCATGTGACCAGGGTGGCCAATCACATCGTCAATATTACAGAGAGAAGAAGTCAAAGGGAAGTTTTCTCCGGTTTATTGAGGTTACAAAAGAATTTTTCACGGGTGGCACCAACCAAGGAGTCAATTCTTACGTGGTGCACTGCTCTGCGAGTCCTTTCAATAGAACTACAAAAACACAGTGGGGGGTGCCCCTATCCCCCCCCCCCCTTTTTTATGGACCAACAGAGTCTCACTATTGCACTCACACTGTCATCATAGTAAAGTCAATATTATAGCATATTTAACAAACAAATTAAAAACATTTAAAATGCATATGCCATGCTGTAAGCATTTTTCACCACAAGAGGGTGCTGTCCCTCAATTTCATTAAATTATATGTTAATTCTATGTTTTAAATATTTTTAATTTGTTTGTTAAATATGCTACAATAAAATATCAGTTTATTGAGGTGAATGCACAGTTGCGCCACCTGTGCTAAGACCGACACACATTTTGTATATACACAGAGCCTGGCATAAAGGAGCTAAAGTGCCCCCCCTGAGGTGTGCCACCCATGCTCCTGCACTGCAGCTGAACGGCTGGGCACAGAACTATGCCTCTGCTGCAGGTAGGCCAGGGGTGCGGCCGCTGCTGACGGCGAATGTGGGGGACGGGGCCTCACAAAAGGTGCATCCAATCGGGGATGCCCCGCTGCGTGAAACCCCCCAGATTGCTGAAGCCAACTCGCCTCTTCCCGGTCCTACGACGCATCGTCCAATCGGCGCGCTCGGATCCGCTCACAGCAGCTCTTCGTTAACGCGAGCGGATCCGAGCTTGCGGAATGTGCCCACGCATCCTACTAGAGGGATAGCGGTGATGCAGCCCGCGCATGCGCTGTTGGACTGGGAAGCAAGGTAAGTGTAGGGGGCGACCTGGGGGGGGTTTCACACAGCGATTTTGGATGCCCGGGCCGATCGCGGTGGGTTTTGGTCCACCTTAAGGTCACTTGATCGCCAGCCCTGGTCACAAATGCATGAATAACTAATCCAAGGAGGACTGAGATCCGACTCTGCTGCACTAACTGCTCTGCTCTCCCCCCTCTCTCTGCTGCCGCTGCGTCTGTCTGCTCTCCGGATCTCCCGCTGCAGCGCCCCCTCTGGTGAGTGGCTGTATGTGCGATCTAACCCTTTATTATTTGTATGCTGAATGCTGCACCATAACCCACACTGCACAGGTGAATTATAATGCGCCATGTGATCTCCTTACATTTACAATATGACACGAATATGCACTAAATCCGTTAAAGAGGAACAAAACCCCGGATTTTGACCATCCTGGCCCCAGAGGCATCGGTTAAAGCGGAGCAAAACCCTGGATTTTGACCATCCTAGCTCCAGGGGCAACCCGGTCGAGATGTCCCACTGTGTGAATTCCCCCCAGATCACACAGTAAAACTCACCTCTTCCCGGTCCTACGGCTCTCGTCCAATCAAAGCAGTTTGCCGCGCATATGTAATGTCCGGCAATCGGGTGGATCCGCTGCAGCGCCAGTCATTCAGATAAGACGGGGGGGGCGGGAGTGCAGGCGCTGCGGCTGATCCGACTGCTTGCGCATCCGAATGCCGGGCATTGCGTATGCGCGGCAAACTGCTTTGATTGGACGAGAGCGCAAAGTTGCAAGGGATGCTTCCGCCTGATGTTAGCATTGTCAGGGGAGGCAGGGAAAAGGTGAGTCTTGCTGCGCCCTGGGGAGGGGGGGGGTTTGCACAGTGGGGCATTGCGATTTGGGATGCCCCAGGGAGAAGACCAGCAGCCGGCCCTGGAAGCTTATAGATGTCTGCTTATAGGGTGTGCTTTAAAAATACTATTTTGTGAAATACTCACCTGTAAAATGGGTATTATAAGTATGTCACACACCCCGCTTCAAGATATCCATAACATGTGGGTAATACCGACCTGAAGGGGCGTTCCTGCAGAGATGATAGCAAAAAGAAAGCCCCTCCCTGATCCATAAATACCTGGGACCTCCCACTCATTACCCAGTATATAGAAGCAGTAAGGTAAGGGACCAGGAAGAGGCAAAAATAAGTCATAACCACGCAAAGTTCACAAAATAAAGGATCCAGAATACAAGAAGGGCGGGTGAAGCGGGGTGTGTGACATACTTATAATACCCATTTTACAGGTGAGTATTTCACAAAATGGTATTATTCTAAGTATGTCACACACCCCGCTTCAAGATATCCATAACATGTGGGACATCCAATAGCAGTGTCCATAAAAAGGGCGGGGATCCAAAACAAGGCAACAATGCACAACTTAAACCACAACAGCTTGCAGAACTTTGCGGCGAAAAACAGCATCCGCTGAGGCCCGAACATCAACCTTGGAAAACTTGGAAAAAGTGTGAACAGAAGACCAAGTAGCGGCCTTACAAACTTGCTCAACAGAGGCCTGGTGCTGAAAAGCCCAGGACGCTCCAACCGCAAGAGTAGAATGAGCAGTAACACAAAAAGGGGGACTCCTCCCCTTGGCAGAATAGGCCCCAATGATGGCCTGACGAATCCATTTACTAATGGAAGATTTGGCAGGAGCCAAACCTTTCCTAGGCCCAAAAGGCACCACAAAAAAAGCATCAGTCTTACGAAAGGAAGACATAACCACCAGATAATATTTCACAACACGAACTACATCCAAGGAATGCAGCGCCCTTTCCTTGTCGTTGCTGGGATTAGGACATAGAGAAGGCAGAACAATGTCCTGATTCAGATGAAAGGCAGAGACCACCTTAGGAAGAAAATCCGGCTTGAAACGAAAGACCACCTTGTCCTGATGCCTTTCGAAGTACGGAGCTTTAATGGATAAAGCTGCCAACTCAGAAACACGCCTAACCAAAGTGATAGCCACCAAAAAGGCCACCTTTTGAGTAAGTGAAGACAAAGCAACCTCATTCAAGGGCTCAAACGGAGGACCCTGAAGAGCAGAAAGAACCAGGTTCAAATCCCAAACTGGAACAAAGGGCTTCCTAGGAGGCCGTACATGCGTAACCCCTTGGAAAAAGGTCTTGACTAAGGGATGAAGTGCAAAGGACCTTTGAAAGAACACCGCCAAGGCAGAAACCTGCCCCTTCAAGGTACTAAGTTGAAGCCCCAGATCCAGACCATGTTGAAGAAACTCCAGGATTCTGGAAATGGAGAACTCCCGACAAGAGAGAGACCTACTTTCACACCAGTCAATATAGGACCTCCAAGTCCTATAGTAAATAGTAGAGGAAGAGCGCTTCCTGGCGCTAATAAGAGTCTGAACCACCGCGTCAGAAAGACCTTCCTCTTTCAAGATGGCGGTTTCAGCAGCCACGCCGTCAAAGCCAGCGATGGTAAATTGGGATAGCGTAGCCGACCCTGGGTGAGCAGGTCCGGCAGTAGAGGCAGAACGAACTGATCCTCTGCCAGTCTTACCAGGTCTGCGAACCAAACCTGCCTTGGCCACCTTGGTGCCACCAGAATCGCCGACGAGCCCTCCAGGGCCAGCTTGCGCACCACTCTGGCTACCATTGGAAACGGAGGAAACAGGTAAAGAAACCCCAGATCCCTCCAGTTCAGAGACATGGCATCCACTGCCAGAGCCAGAGGATCCTGCGAGAGAGACACAAATACCGGAAGCTTGTGATTGTGACGAGAGGCAAAGAGGTCCACCGCTGGGAACCCCCACCTGAGACATATCAAACGAAACACCGTGGGACTGAGAGACCACTCCCCCTGACGAGAGGAGGCCCTGCTCAGCAAGTCCGCCTCCGTGTTCTCCACTCCCGGAATGTAGACTGCTGAGATACACGGGACGTGGCTCTCCGCCCAGTCCAGAATCAGAGACACTTCCCTGAGGGCACTCCTGCTGCGAGTCCCCCCCTGGTGATTGATGTAAGCAACCGCCGTCCGGTTGTCCGACCGAACCTGAACAGGCAGGCCCCGCAACTGATGAGTCAAGCGAAACAGAACCAACCTGATGGCTCTCAATTCCAGAACATTGATGGGCTCGTGAGCCTCCTGCGGGCCCCACAGACCCTGAAACTGGAGGTCCTTCCAAACACCCCCCCAACCTGACAGACTGGCATCCGTGGTGACTGTTTCCCAACGCAGAGCCAGAAAAGATCTGCCCTTCAACAGATTGACAGACCCCAGCCACCATTGCAGGGATCGACGAACTCGGGGAGTCATCAGGAAGGACTGATCCAACGATAGAGGAGACTTGTCCCAAACCTTCAACAGATGAAGCTGAAGTGTCCTTGTATGAAACTGCGCAAAGGGAACCGCCTCGAATGAGGCCACCATTAACCCCACCAGCCTCATCCCTAGACGGATGGCTGGACGAGGGGCCGACAAGAGAAGCCGAACTAACTCCTGAATCAAAAGAATCTTGGCCTGGGGCAGAAACACCGTGGCCTGCGAAGTGTCCAGCGACATTCCCAGAAAGGTCACTACTCTGGACGGAGAAAGAGAAGACTTGGGGTGGTTGACCACCCAACCGAACCTCTCCAGAGTGGACACCACCACTCTGGTGTCCAACTCCGCTTGGTTGAAAGAAGAGGCCATGATCAAAAGATCGTCCAAATAGGGCACAATGCGGATACCCTGAACCCTTAGCAGAGCCATCACCCCCCCGCTAGCACCTTGGTGAACACCCGAGGAGCCGAGGTGAGACCGAAAGGGAGTGCCACAAACTGAAAATGCCGATCCTCCACCACGAACCTGAGAAACCTCTGGTGTGCTGGAAAAATTGGAACGTGTAGATAAGCATCCTTGATGTCTATGGACGTCAGAAAGTCTCCCTGACGAAGAGAGTGAATGGCTGAACGCAGCGTTTCCATGCGGAATTTCCGTGGCCGGATGAACCTGTTGAGAAACTTCAGATCCAAGATGGGTCGGACCGATCCGTCCTTCTTGGGTACCGTGAACAGATTGGAATAAAAACCCTTGCCCTGATCCGAAGGGGGCACTGGGCAAATGACAGCCATGTCCAGAAGATTCTGTACTGCCAACAGGAGCCCCTGCGCCGCTAGAGGTCCCGAAGGCATCCGGGACCTGAAAAATCTGGAAGGGGGGCGGAGCTCGAACTCCAGCTTGTAACCGGAAGACACCACTTCCCGTATCCATCTGTCTGAGACCTCTTGATCCCAGATCTGGGAGAAGTGTCGCAGCCGTCCCCCCACCCGCATGGGTGAGGGCGCCCCCTCATTGCTGAGCCGGCTTAGCAGCCGGCTTGGGCTTAGAGCCCCAACTGTATCCTGGACGGGCACGTCCTCTGCCCCTGCTCCCAGAATCTCCTCTGGAAGAGGGGAATGCAAATCCCCTGCCAGATCTGGCCCCACGAAAGGAGGGGGTAAAGGAAGGCGCCCCCCGAAAGGGGCGGCGTTGTTTCTTGCGTTGAGGTAACCTACCCCCCTTGGTAACAGAGTCCAATGTCTCTCCAAAAAGCCGTAAACCAACAAAAGGTAGAGCCGTTAGTGACTTCTTGGACATAAAATCTGCCGCCCACTGGCGCAGCCACACCGAGCGCCGAATAGTGACCAGCAGCGCCGATGTCCTACCACACATCATCAAAGTGTCATCCAAGGCTGTCAACACAAAGGATAAAAACAACTCACACCGTTTAAGGCTAAGGAACTCAGCACTACCAGGACGCAGCCCGGAAGAAGTCAACAGGTCCCTGACCACGGACCTGGCAGCCAACACCATTAGAGCCGACGTGCAAACGGGCCGCATGGCTGACCCAACGCTAGCAAAACCATGACAAGCCATCTGGTCAATACATAACTCCGCGGAAGATAATTAAAAGTTCCTTTTGCCAAAGCGTGTCCACCTCAGATGTGACTTAAAATCAGACTTTTGTGCACACTTCCATCACCATATCTTAAATACACGTACCAGATTGCCAATCAATCGCTTGCAATATGATTAGGGTCCTCTTTAAGATGTTACAACTTGTTTGTGTTATTCCAGACCAATTGTAAAGTATACTGGGAATGTGTTATAATAATTGTATCCTCCTTATTTATCCAAAGTTGTTTAAGAATCCGCCTTTCCAAACATATAATCTCAGGGATAAAGATAAAAGCACATAGCATAATACCCTTTTAAAATTTCAAAGCACCTGCTAGTTTTTATTAGGCTTACCAGCATTCACAGAATAAAACGCATTCAAAAAACTCAGGATTCAAATAGTAATACAGAGCGCTTGTGAAGACCTCTTATGCTTTCACCCACGTTACTCCTCTGTGTGATTTGAATCAAGCATGCAGCTGCGTGTCTCCTCACCGCCTCCTCGGCCGCCGGACAGCGGGAGCGCTCGCTGCCTTCTCTCCTCAGTAGCTACGTTGTATCTCTTCACAGTGCAAGCCCCGCCCAACGCGTTTCGTCGTCGCTGGACAACTTAATCATGAGCTGACAGGCACTGTGAAGCATTTGGATTTAAAGGAAGTAGCGGTCATGTGGTTTGGGGAATTAACCCTTTCAATAACCTTATCTTACTCATTTCTTTTCTGTAACAGGGCTACAATTTTTACCCTAAGATGAAAATACTTACGCTTAGACATAAATTTTAGCTTAATATATGGGCAAAACAATTACCTAAAAAATATTTATAATATTTTATGTGTAACTAATTCTCATTTGTATATTTAGAAAACACAGGGGGTCTTCACACGCTAAAACACCCTCATTACATCTCAAAATGACCAATCCAAATTAAACAATGAAACTTAGCGCATACCTATATATACATCACTGCTTATCATGATTTATGCACATAAAAAACTTGTTCACTTTTACTTTATGCACATAAAAAACTTTATCATTTTTTTACATTAATGCATACCTAAAATATACCCTCAATCATAAAATAATAACCATAATTATATTTATATTTATAGCAAAACCTACCTAAAAGGCAATTATTTATACATTAATTAGTACTATATATCTAAAAAATTATATTAAAAATCAGGATAATAAGTAACATGACAGAGAAACATATACTGGACCACAACACTATCCTTTTAAAGCTTCTCTCCATAATTTTGTTTAACATTGGATTTTTTAAAAAGTATATATCCTCGAAAGATAATACTAATAAATTGCATCACCAAAATATAATCTTAATTTAATGCAAATTCAGTGCAACTAAAATACATAAAAGGGGGTTCACCTTTTTAAAAATTTCCCATTCAATTTTTTTAGTGTTCTCCTATAAAGCAATTCAAATCGAATTCTATATTTAAGCCTCTTGGGGCCATAGACTTCAACTTGAAAATCCATTTGGATTCTAAACGGGACAATTTTCTAATAATATTTCCCCCTTTTAATGTTTTTGAGGGACTATCTATGATGCAAAATTTCAGGTCAGTTGGATCACTATTATGAAATTCTTTAAAATGAGCTGACACATTATGTGCAATGTAACCTCTTTTGATGTTATATATGTGTTCCCTCAAGCGGACCTTAAAGGCTCTGGTAGTTCTCCCTATATACTGTTTACCACAACCACATTCAAGGAGGTACACCACATTTACACTATTACAATTGTAAAAGTTTATAATATTAAAAACTTCTCCTGTTATATTTGATTTAAACCTCTTATTACTCTTTGATGTTGAAACTGTTTTCATTTTACATCCCATACATTTTCCACAATTAAAAAATCCCTTAAGTTTATTTAAAAAATTACCAGTTTCTTTAATCGGTTCCAAATAACTTGTGACCAACTTTGTAGTTATGGTTGGCGGCTTCCGGAAGATAACCTTTGGTTTATTGGGCAAAAGATGTCCTATCAACTCATCCCCTTTTAACAAGTGCCAATGTTTGCCTAAGACTTTTTCGACACATTTATAATTGTATCCATATTGAGTAACAAGTGCATATTCACTCGGGTTATTCTCTATAGTTTTAGTTTTTCTATGGGATGCCCCCAAAACTTTCTTCCTTTCCATTCTTCCAACTAATTCAATATCATTTTGTATTGCTGCTGGACTATATCCCTTACAAATAAATCTCTCACCAAGTATTTTGGCCTGTTTATAATAGTCCTCCTCATGGCTACAATTTCTCCTAATACGGTGGAATTGGCCTTTTGGGATATTCTCCAGCCAATCTCGATGGTGGCAGCTAGAACGTGGAACGTAGGAATTTCTATCCGTTTCCTTAAAGAAGGACTTTGTGTTTAAACTAGGTCCCTCTTTTTCTATTTGAAGGTCAAGGAAATGAATACTTTCTCTGCTCACCTCCCTAGTAAACGCGAGTCCCCAATCATTTGAATTGATCGCATTAAAAAATTCCTCAAAAGACTGTTCGTCCCCTTCCCATAGGACTAAACAGTCATCGATATACCTTTTCCACAAAATTAACTCCTTCCTTACTGTACCTTGTATGAAAACAGTTTCCCATAACCCCATAAAAATATTAGCCAAACTTGGGGCAAATTTTGCCCCCATTGCCACGCCCCTAATTTGCAAAAAATATTGATTATTAAACCAAAAATAGTTATGTGAAAGTGCAAATTGAAAACAATCCATAAGAAAATCAATTTGAAAAAGTAACAATTCTGTGTCATGCATCAAATAATATCTTATTGCCTCCAGCCCTTTTTCGTGAGGAATATTTGTGTATAGTGATACAACATCTATAGTTATTAAAAGGGTATTTTCACTCACTTTTATATTTTCCAACATCCCTAGAACTTGTTGGCTGTCCTTTAAATACGATGGGAGTTTACATACAATTGGCTGGAGGAACCAGTCCAGGTACTTTCCCAAGTTACTGGTAATAGAACCTATACCGCTAATTATAGGACGGTAGGGAGGATTCTTTTGGTCTTTATGCACTTTAGGCAAACCGTATATCGTCGGGATGCGTGGACATCTGATATTACAAAAATCCATTTCCTTCTTATTGAGTATATTTAAATGTTGTCCTACTTCCATCAATTCATTAAGTTCTTGTTGATAATCCTTTGTTGGATCTCCTCCCAATTTTTTATAGGTAGTGTGATCATTTAATAAAAAATTCATTTGAACAATGTACATCTCTACATCTTGAACAACTATCCCCCCACCCTTGTCTGCTTGCTTTACCAATCTTGTGCTATCTTTTTTTAGGGATTCTATCCCTCTTTTTATCCTTTTATTGCTAAAAAACCTCGCCTTGTGATTTTTTTTCTCCTTTTTTCCCATTTCTAATTCTAAATCTTGAGTAACTAATTTTTTAAAAACTTCAAAATTATGTCCCCCAGACTGAGGGGGATTGAAAGTGGAAGGATTTTTTACATTGGTATGCAAAACTAAAGAATTTTCAGTTTTTTCAACATTTTCTGGGAATTTATTAGCTTGAAAGAAACGTTTCAGGTTCAATTTCCTAAAGAATAGCTGGCAATCAATATGTAAATTAAAAGGGTCAATATTAACAACCGGGGCAAATTTTAAGCCCTTTTCTAATGCATACAGTTCATCTCCATTTAAATCTTTTTTACTTAAGTTATAAATGCCTGCTCCCTCTCCACCTTTTTGTGTCTTTTTATGTTTCCTTCCACCTCTTCCTCCTCTAATTCTTTTCTTTTTCTGTAACTGAGCTTGTTGACTGGTGTTTCTACATATCTCCTCTGTCCCATCTCTCTCTGGGTATGCATCACTTCCCTTTTCCTCTGCATTCCTTCCCGTTGGGTAAAAGGGGAATGCAAATCTCTATTAACCTCTTTCTGTTTAAATTTTCTATCCTCCTCCAAATTCCTCAATGGGTAATTCCTATTAAGCCTTAAATCACCTCTTTCACTCATACCATTCCTTGAATCCCTACTCAAAAAGGACTGCCTTCCTTCCCATTGTTTCCTTCTCACCACAGGTTCACCCTTTTCTAAATGTTGGGGGGATAGAATAGATGAATTTCTTCCTTCATTAAGTCTATGGGGTTGGAGTTCCCTTTCTTCATTCCTATAAACACCCCTATTTTCAATTTTCTCAATGTTTGGATTTCTTAGCTGTTTATTTTCTTTATTAGTTTGTTCCTGCCATTTAAACACTTTGCTGTTATTATAGTCCCAATGGTCTCTTCTTAATTTTCTCCTCTTTCTATCCTTAATTTCATCATCCTCTTTTATTAATTTTTTTCTTAATGTTTCAGAGAGTTTTGCATATTCCTCTAATTCCTTATAGGGTTTTAGGTCCTCTTTAAATTTCTCTATTTCTTTCCCAATCTGTTGGAGTTTTTGCCTTTTTTTGCATACTAATTTTTCAATTAATTGTAATCCACATGAATTAAAAAATTCAAACCAATCTTCCTTTTTTATATCATATTCATCTCCATCATAGATACACAAGTCCCACCTCAAACATCTTGGGACCATTTTTTTATTTAAATACACCTCTAAAGTTGCAATGTCCCATCCAACTCTCATTTCTTTATTTAAAATACCATGTAATTTTCTGAAATCCCTCTCTAACATAATCTTAGGATCTAATTCTGTTGGTTTTATCACCTGTTCAACATTGATTATTGATTCAAGATCAATGATCCTTTGTTCCCTATATTGGAAAATATCATTCATTTTTCTTGTGATTGTATTATTTGTAACTAAAAATTCTTTATGGTGTTTACAAATCCCACACAGCTGCAGTGAAAAACCCAACTAAACAGTTATATGTTCACATATGAAAAGATATAAAATATTTTCATCAACACCGCGCTGTATTTAAACAAGTTAATCCACTTCTGTTAGAATATATCTGCTATAATGGATATGATAAAAAATTCACGCTGGAGTGGTTAAGACTTTGTTGGATCAGTCTATCTTTGTATCAAATGTTATTCTCTATAAGTGAATCACCACATAACTCCGCGGAAGATAATTAAAAGTTCCTTTTGCCAAAGCGTGTCCACCTCAGATGTGACTTAAAATCAGACTTTTGTGCACACTTCCATCACCATATCTTAAATACACGTACCAGATTGCCAATCAATCGCTTGCAATATGATTAGGGTCCTCTTTAAGATGTTACAACTTGTTTGTGTTATTCCAGACCAATTGTAAAGTATACTGGGAATGTGTTATAATAATTGTATCCTCCTTATTTATCCAAAGTTGTTTAAGAATCCGCCTTTCCAAACATATAATCTCAGGGATAAAGATAAAAGCACATAGCATAATACCCTTTTAAAATTTCAAAGCACCTGCTAGTTTTTATTAGGCTTACCAGCATTCACAGAATAAAACGCATTCAAAAAACTCAGGATTCAAATAGTAATACAGAGCGCTTGTGAAGACCTCTTATGCTTTCACCCACGTTACTCCTCTGTGTGATTTGAATCAAGCATGCAGCTGCGTGTCTCCTCACCGCCTCCTCGGCCGCCGGACAGCGGGAGCGCTCGCTGCCTTCTCTCCTCAGTAGCTACGTTGTATCTCTTCACAGTGCAAGCCCCGCCCAACGCGTTTCGTCGTCGCTGGACAACTTAATCATGAGCTGACAGGCACTGTGAAGCATTTGGATTTAAAGGAAGTAGCGGTCATGTGGTTTGGGGAATTAACCCTTTCAATAACCTTATCTTACTCATTTCTTTTCTGTAACAGGGCTACAATTTTTACCCTAAGATGAAAATACTTACGCTTAGACATAAATTTTAGCTTAATATATGGGCAAAACAATTACCTAAAAAATATTTATAATATTTTATGTGTAACTAATTCTCATTTGTATATTTAGAAAACACAGGGGGTCTTCACACGCTAAAACACCCTCATTACATCTCAAAATGACCAATCCAAATTAAACAATGAAACTTAGCGCATACCTATATATACATCACTGCTTATCATGATTTATGCACATAAAAAACTTGTTCACTTTTACTTTATGCACATAAAAAACTTTATCATTTTTTTACATTAATGCATACCTAAAATATACCCTCAATCATAAAATAATAACCATAATTATATTTATATTTATAGCAAAACCTACCTAAAAGGCAATTATTTATACATTAATTAGTACTATATATCTAAAAAATTATATTAAAAATCAGGATAATAAGTAACATGACAGAGAAACATATACTGGACCACAACACTATCCTTTTAAAGCTTCTCTCCATAATTTTGTTTAACATTGGATTTTTTAAAAAGTATATATCCTCGAAAGATAATACTAATAAATTGCATCACCAAAATATAATCTTAATTTAATGCAAATTCAGTGCAACTAAAATACATAAAAGGGGGTTCACCTTTTTAAAAATTTCCCATTCAATTTTTTTAGTGTTCTCCTATAAAGCAATTCAAATCGAATTCTATATTTAAGCCTCTTGGGGCCATAGACTTCAACTTGAAAATCCATTTGGATTCTAAACGGGACAATTTTCTAATAATATTTCCCCCTTTTAATGTTTTTGAGGGACTATCTATGATGCAAAATTTCAGGTCAGTTGGATCACTATTATGAAATTCTTTAAAATGAGCTGACACATTATGTGCAATGTAACCTCTTTTGATGTTATATATGTGTTCCCTCAAGCGGACCTTAAAGGCTCTGGTAGTTCTCCCTATATACTGTTTACCACAACCACATTCAAGGAGGTACACCACATTTACACTATTACAATTGTAAAAGTTTTTAATATTAAAAACTTCTCCTGTTATATTTGATTTAAACCTCTTATTACTCTTTGATGTTGAAACTGTTTTCATTTTACATCCCATACATTTTCCACAATTAAAAAATCCCTTAAGTTTATTTAAAAAATTACCAGTTTCTTTAATCGGTTCCAAATAACTTGTGACCAACTTTGTAGTTATGGTTGGCGGCTTCCGGAAGATAACCTTTGGTTTATTGGGCAAAAGATGTCCTATCAACTCATCCCCTTTTAACAAGTGCCAATGTTTGCCTAAGACTTTTTCGACACATTTATAATTGTATCCATATTGAGTAACAAGTGCATATTCACTCGGGTTATTCTCTATAGTTTTAGTTTTTCTATGGGATGCCCCCAAAACTTTCTTCCTTTCCATTCTTCCAACTAATTCAATATCATTTTGTATTGCTGCTGGACTATATCCCTTACAAATAAATCTCTCACCAAGTATTTTGGCCTGTTTATAATAGTCCTCCTCATGGCTACAATTTCTCCTAATACGGTGGAATTGGCCTTTTGGGATATTCTCCAGCCAATCTCGATGGTGGCAGCTAGAACGTGGAACGTAGGAATTTCTATCCGTTTCCTTAAAGAAGGACTTTGTGTTTAAACTAGGTCCCTCTTTTTCTATTTGAAGGTCAAGGAAATGAATACTTTCTCTGCTCACCTCCCTAGTAAACGCGAGTCCCCAATCATTTGAATTGATCGCATTAAAAAATTCCTCAAAAGACTGTTCGTCCCCTTCCCATAGGACTAAACAGTCATCGATATACCTTTTCCACAAAATTAACTCCTTCCTTACTGTACCTTGTATGAAAACAGTTTCCCATAACCCCATAAAAATATTAGCCAAACTTGGGGCAAATTTTGCCCCCATTGCCACGCCCCTAATTTGCAATCTGAGGTGGACACGCTTTGGCAAAAGGAACTTTTAATTATCTTCCGCGGAGTTATGTGGTGATTCACTTATAGAGAATAACATTTGATACAAAGATAGACTGATCCAACAAAGTCTTAACCACTCCAGCGTGAATTTTTTATCATATCCATTATAGCAGATATATTCTAACAGAAGTGGATTAACTTGTTTAAATACAGCGCGGTGTTGATGAAAATATTTTATATCTTTTCATATGTGAACATATAACTGTTTAGTTGGGTTTTTCACTGCAGCTGTGTGGGATTTGTAAACACCATAAAGAATTTTTAGTTACAAATAATACAATCACAAGAAAAATGAATGATATTTTCCAATATAGGGAACAAAGGATCATTGATCTTGAATCAATAATCAATGTTGAACAGGTGATAAAACCAACAGAATTAGATCCTAAGATTATGTTAGAGAGGGATTTCAGAAAATTACATGGTATTTTAAATAAAGAAATGAGAGTTGGATGGGACATTGCAACTTTAGAGGTGTATTTAAATAAAAAAATGGTCCCAAGATGTTTGAGGTGGGACTTGTGTATCTATGATGGAGATGAATATGATATAAAAAAGGAAGATTGGTTTGAATTTTTTAATTCATGTGGATTACAATTAATTGAAAAATTAGTATGCAAAAAAAGGCAAAAACTCCAACAGATTGGGAAAGAAATAGAGAAATTTAAAGAGGACCTAAAACCCTATAAGGAATTAGAGGAATATGCAAAACTCTCTGAAACATTAAGAAAAAAATTAATAAAAGAGGATGATGAAATTAAGGATAGAAAGAGGAGAAAATTAAGAAGAGACCATTGGGACTATAATAACAGCAAAGTGTTTAAATGGCAGGAACAAACTAATAAAGAAAATAAACAGCTAAGAAATCCAAACATTGAGAAAATTGAAAATAGGGGTGTTTATAGGAATGAAGAAAGGGAACTCCAACCCCATAGACTTAATGAAGGAAGAAATTCATCTATTCTATCCCCCCAACATTTAGAAAAGGGTGAACCTGTGGTGAGAAGGAAACAATGGGAAGGAAGGCAGTCCTTTTTGAGTAGGGATTCAAGGAATGGTATGAGTGAAAGAGGTGATTTAAGGCTTAATAGGTATTACCCATTGAGGAATTTGGAGGAGGATAGAAAATTTAAACAGAAAGAGGTTAATAGAGATTTGCATTCCCCTTTTACCCAACGGGAAGGAATGCAGAGGAAAAGGGAAGTGATGCATACCCAGAGAGAGATGGGACAGAGGAGATATGTAGAAACACCAGTCAACAAGCTCAGTTACAGAAAAAGAAAAGAATTAGAGGAGGAAGAGGTGGAAGGAAACATAAAAAGACACAAAAAGGTGGAGAGGGAGCAGGCATTTATAACTTAAGTAAAAAAGATTTAAATGGAGATGAACTGTATGCATTAGAAAAGGGCTTAAAATTTGCCCCGGTTGTTAATATTGACCCTTTTAATTTACATATTGATTGCCAGCTATTCTTTAGGAAATTGAACCTGAAACGTTTCTTTCAAGCTAATAAATTCCCAGAAAATGTTGAAAAAACTGAAAATTCTTTAGTTTTGCATACCAATGTAAAAAATCCTTCCACTTTCAATCCCCCTCAGTCTGGGGGACATAATTTTGAAGTTTTTAAAAAATTAGTTACTCAAGATTTAGAATTAGAAATGGGAAAAAAGGAGAAAAAAAATCACAAGGCGAGGTTTTTTAGCAATAAAAGGATAAAAAGAGGGATAGAATCCCTAAAAAAAGATAGCACAAGATTGGTAAAGCAAGCAGACAAGGGTGGGGGGATAGTTGTTCAAGATGTAGAGATGTACATTGTTCAAATGAATTTTTTATTAAATGATCACACTACCTATAAAAAATTGGGAGGAGATCCAACAAAGGATTATCAACAAGAACTTAATGAATTGATGGAAGTAGGACAACATTTAAATATACTCAATAAGAAGGAAATGGATTTTTGTAATATCAGATGTCCACGCATCCCGACGATATACGGTTTGCCTAAAGTGCATAAAGACCAAAAGAATCCTCCCTACCGTCCTATAATTAGCGGTATAGGTTCTATTACCAGTAACTTGGGAAAGTACCTGGACTGGTTCCTCCAGCCAATTGTATGTAAACTCCCATCGTATTTAAAGGACAGCCAACAAGTTCTAGGGATGTTGGAAAATATAAAAGTGAGTGAAAATACCCTTTTAATAACTATAGATGTTGTATCACTATACACAAATATTCCTCACGAAAAAGGGCTGGAGGCAATAAGATATTATTTGATGCATGACACAGAATTGTTACTTTTTCAAATTGATTTTCTTATGGATTGTTTTCAATTTGCACTTTCACATAACTATTTTTGGTTTAATAATCAATATTTTTTGCAAATTAGGGGCGTGGCAATGGGGGCAAAATTTGCCCCAAGTTTGGCTAATATTTTTATGGGGTTATGGGAAACTGTTTTCATACAAGGTACAGTAAGGAAGGAGTTAATTTTGTGGAAAAGGTATATCGATGACTGTTTAGTCCTATGGGAAGGGGACGAACAGTCTTTTGAGGAATTTTTTAATGCGATCAATTCAAATGATTGGGGACTCGCGTTTACTAGGGAGGTGAGCAGAGAAAGTATTCATTTCCTTGACCTTCAAATAGAAAAAGAGGGACCTAGTTTAAACACAAAGTCCTTCTTTAAGGAAACGGATAGAAATTCCTACGTTCCACGTTCTAGCTGCCACCATCGAGATTGGCTGGAGAATATCCCAAAAGGCCAATTCCACCGTATTAGGAGAAATTGTAGCCATGAGGAGGACTATTATAAACAGGCCAAAATACTTGGTGAGAGATTTATTTGTAAGGGATATAGTCCAGCAGCAATACAAAATGATATTGAATTAGTTGGAAGAATGGAAAGGAAGAAAGTTTTGGGGGCATCCCATAGAAAAACTAAAACTATAGAGAATAACCCGAGTGAATATGCACTTGTTACTCAATATGGATACAATTATAAATGTGTCGAAAAAGTCTTAGGCAAACATTGGCACTTGTTAAAAGGGGATGAGTTGATAGGACATCTTTTGCCCAATAAACCAAAGGTTATCTTCCGGAAGCCGCCAACCATAACTACAAAGTTGGTCACAAGTTATTTGGAACCGATTAAAGAAACTGGTAATTTTTTAAATAAACTTAAGGGATTTTTTAATTGTGGAAAATGTATGGGATGTAAAATGAAAACAGTTTCAACATCAAAGAGTAATAAGAGGTTTAAATCAAATATAACAGGAGAAGTTTTTAATATTAAAAACTTTTACAATTGTAATAGTGTAAATGTGGTGTACCTCCTTGAATGTGGTTGTGGTAAACAGTATATAGGGAGAACTACCAGAGCCTTTAAGGTCCGCTTGAGGGAACACATATATAACATCAAAAGAGGTTACATTGCACATAATGTGTCAGCTCATTTTAAAGAATTTCATAATAGTGATCCAACTGACCTGAAATTTTGCATCATAGATAGTCCCTCAAAAACATTAAAAGGGGGAAATATTATTAGAAAATTGTCCCGTTTAGAATCCAAATGGATTTTCAAGTTGAAGTCTATGGCCCCAAGAGGCTTAAATATAGAATTCGATTTGAATTGCTTTATAGGAGAACACTAAAAAAATTGAATGGGAAATTTTTAAAAAGGTGAACCCCCTTTTATGTATTTTAGTTGCACTGAATTTGCATTAAATTAAGATTATATTTTGGTGATGCAATTTATTAGTATTATCTTTCGAGGATATATACTTTTTAAAAAATCCAATGTTAAACAAAATTATGGAGAGAAGCTTTAAAAGGATAGTGTTGTGGTCCAGTATATGTTTCTCTGTCATGTTACTTATTATCCTGATTTTTAATATAA
This sequence comes from Gastrophryne carolinensis, assembly GCA_027917425.1. Taxonomy (NCBI): domain Eukaryota; kingdom Metazoa; phylum Chordata; class Amphibia; order Anura; family Microhylidae; genus Gastrophryne; species Gastrophryne carolinensis. The sequence goes on along the minus strand of CM051241.1, from coordinate 10,241,473 downwards.
TTTTTTAGATATATAGTACTAATTAATGTATAAATAATTGCCTTTTAGGTAGGTTTTGCTATAAATATAAATATAATTATGGTTATTATTTTATGATTGAGGGTATATTTTAGGTATGCATTAATGTAAAAAAATGATAAAGTTTTTTATGTGCATAAAGTAAAAGTGAACAAGTTTTTTATGTGCATAAATCATGATAAGCAGTGATGTATATATAGGTATGCGCTAAGTTTCATTGTTTAATTTGGATTGGTCATTTTGAGATGTAATGAGGGTGTTTTAGCGTGTGAAGACCCCCTGTGTTTTCTAAATATACAAATGAGAATTAGTTACACATAAAATATTATAAATATTTTTTAGGTAATTGTTTTGCCCATATATTAAGCTAAAATTTATGTCTAAGCGTAAGTATTTTCATCTTAGGGTAAAAATTGTAGCCCTGTTACAGAAAAGAAATGAGTAAGATAAGGTTATTGAAAGGGTTAATTCCCCAAACCACATGACCGCTACTTCCTTTAAATCCAAATGCTTCACAGTGCCTGTCAGCTCATGATTAAGTTGTCCAGCGACGACGAAACGCGTTGGGCGGGGCTTGCACTGTGAAGAGATACAACGTAGCTACTGAGGAGAGAAGGCAGCGAGCGCTCCCGCTGTCCGGCGGCCGAGGAGGCGGTGAGGAGACACGCAGCTGCATGCTTGATTCAAATCACACAGAGGAGTAACGTGGGTGAAAGCATAAGAGGTCTTCACAAGCGCTCTGTATTACTATTTGAATCCTGAGTTTTTTGAATGCGTTTTATTCTGTGAATGCTGGTAAGCCTAATAAAAACTAGCAGGTGCTTTGAAATTTTAAAAGGGTATTATGCTATGTGCTTTTATCTTTATCCCTGAGATTATATGTTTGGAAAGGCGGATTCTTAAACAACTTTGGATAAATAAGGAGGATACAATTATTATAACACATTCCCAGTATACTTTACAATTGGTCTGGAATAACACAAACAAGTTGTAACATCTTAAAGAGGACCCTAATCATATTGCAAGCGATTGATTGGCAATCTGGTACGTGTATTTAAGATATGGTGATGGAAGTGTGCACAAAAGTCTGATTTTAAGTCACATCTGAGGTGGACACGCTTTGGCAAAAGGAACTTTTAATTATCTTCCGCGGAGTTATGTGGTGATTCACTTATAGAGAATAACATTTGATACAAAGATAGACTGATCCAACAAAGTCTTAACCACTCCAGCGTGAATTTTTTATCATATCCATTATAGCAGATATATTCTAACAGAAGTGGATTAACTTGTTTAAATACAGCGCGGTGTTGATGAAAATATTTTATATCTTTTCATATGTGAACATACATCTGGTCAATACGTTTATCCTCTCCATCCTTGAGAATGGAACAATCAGGTCTATTTAAAACCGAGGAATTGGACAACCCCAAAACCGGTGCATCCACCTCGGGGGGAGATGCCCAGCGCTTAATCGCCTCCGAAGGGAAGGGATATTTCCTATCCCACCCCTGAGGGATGCCAGGGAGCCGAGCCGGCCTGTCCCATTCCTTAGCAATAATTTTGTCAAAATGCCTTTGTGTAGGGAATTCTAAGCGCGGCCTGGATTCCTCAAACAATTCACCTTTCTGCTGTGACACCTCCTCAGGAGGGGAAATATTCAGAACCTCTAACATCAGAGCCAGAGCGTGAGGAGTATCGGAGGATCTCCCCAAGTCACCAAGCTCGGCATTAGCGCCAAAGGACTGCTCATCGTCCGAAATATCAGAATCCTCATAAACTTCCCCTTCCTCTAGCGGGGAATAATCAGACCAATCCAGATTATTAACATCCTTCTGGTCCTCCACCAGCGGAGCCGGCGACAAATGCTTTCTCTTAGTCGGGGCCTTACGGGCGACCGAGCCAGAGATAATTTTTTTCCAGGTTAGCCAATCTGGCGCACATCTCAGATTGCAGCTCCCGGCCCATGACAACGTCACACGGGGTGCGTGTCAAGGTGGGAGGAGGAGATGAAGCGACTGGCGGTGCTGACCCAGACGCCTGGGGTTCGGACTGCCGCGTGATAGTCTGCTGTGCACATGGTATACACAGAAGTACATCGTCCCCAGAAATGGATACCCCACACAACATACACTTCCGGGGATGCCCCGAAGGGGCCCCGAGCCCAGTATCCGGGGATGCCTCCATAAGGTGAACTTTTTTTTTTTTTTTTTTTTTTTTTTTTTTAGGAATAGTCGCTATGACCCAGGGAATTACGCCACTAGACAACCCGGGATGCCCCTTTAATGTCCCGAGTGGGAGGATTTATGAGCAATAAGGAACTCAGTGATCAAGGATCGGGAGAGACCCCCTAAATGCTAGTGGAGATCCTCCTGAACCACCACCTGGAAGACACAGAAAGGACTAATAAGGCTATGGCCAAAACACCCATACAGCACAAGGATAGGGAAGAAAGGAAAGGGGCCATAGGCCACTCACGGAACCGCGGAGCACGAAATGGCGACCAAGAAGAATCCTCCTGAGGCTGCTGACAGAAGAGGAGAAGGGGGCGTGGTCAGCGCGGGACATGCCCCGTCTAAACGAGAAACACACACACACAGTGCCTCAGTCAGCAAAACAGCAGGGACGGGTCCCGGCCCTGCCGACGGACCGCCCCCCCCCCCACTAAATGTGCAGTCTGACATGGCGTGAGGTAACTGCCTCCGCCATTGATGACAGAGACAAGATGGGGGGGGAGATAAGGACAGGTCCAGCACCTCACAAAGATCATCAGTGAAAAAGGCTACAGCGCTTCAAGTAAAAACACTTAAAGAGACACTAACAAGTAAAGACACAACACCCGAAAGAGATAGGGACTAATAAGAAGGGACCCACACTCCCCATCCCCCCTGAGGAAAAGGGATTTTGGGAGGGCCAATGAAAATTAAATCAAGGGACAGGGCATCCCAAACCGGGGTCACCAACCCGGTGTAACCGCCTACCCTCTCATATAGGGTCTCACGGTGGAGCATAGCTCCTAAGCACCTAAGGTGCTGATATACCCTCGCCTGGACCCTCAGCCGAGGCTGGGAGGCATATGGATTTCTGGGGAAAAAAGGTCCAAACGGAAATAAATAAATAGCGGGCCGGGAGTCATCCCGGCTACCTGAAATCCCCCTGTGCAAGGAGGAGCCATCATCTTCTGACTTGCTCGCCGTCTGCAGAGATGGAAAACTGGGTGATGAGTGGGAGGTCCCAGGTATTTATGGATCAGGGAGGGGCTTTCTTTTGCTATCATCTCTGCAGGAACGCCTCTTCAGGTCGGTATTACCCACATGTTATGGATATCTTGAAGCGGGGTGTGTGACATACTTAGAATACACTTATTTACAGCGATGGGCTAACCAAACTCATCTGCCGGATATACAGTAACAGTAAATGATAATATCAATGACATATATAGATATATATATATCTTTCTGTCTCTGTCCCTTTTTATAGTTACATGTGTATGTAGATATATTATATATATATATTATAATATATATCTGTCTCTGTCCCTTTTTATAGTTACATGTGTATGTAGATATTTTATATTATATATTTTATATATATTATATATCTCTTTCTGTCTCTGTCCCTTTTTATAGTTACATGTGTATGTAGATATATTATATATATATATTATAATATATATCTGTCTCTGTCCCTTTTTATAGTTACATGTGTATGTAGATATTTTATATTATATATTTTATATATATTATATATCTCTTTCTGTCTCTGTCCCTTTTTATAGTTACATGTGTATGTAGATATATTATATATATATTATAATATATATCTGTCTCTGTCCCTTTTTATAGTTACATGTGTATGTAGATATATTATAATATTTTTTTCTGTCTCTGTCCCTTTTTATAGTTACATGTATATGTAGATATATTATATATATATATTATAATATATATCTGTCTCTGTCCCTTTTTATAGTTACATGTATATGTAGATATATTATATTATATATATATATATTATAATATATATCTGTCTCTGTCCCTTTTTATAGTTACATGTATATGTAGATATATTATATTATATTATATTATATATATATATTATAATATATATCTGTCTCTGTCCCTTTTTATAGTTACATGTGTATGTAGATATTTTATATTATATATTTTATATATATTATATATCTCTTTCTGTCTCTGTCCCTTTTTATAGTTACATGTGTATGTAGATATATTATATATATATTATAATATGTCTCTGTCCCTTTTTATAGTTACATGTGTATGTAGATATATTATAATATATATATATTATATATATCTGTCTCTGTCCCTTTTTATAGTTACATGTATATGTAGATATATTATATTATATTATATATGTATATTATAATATATATCTGTCTCTGTCCCTTTTTATAGTTACATGTGTATGTAGATATATTATATATATATTTATAATATATGTCTCTGTCCCTTTTTATAGTTACATGTGTATGTAGATATATTTGCTCTGTTTTTTTTTATGTATTGTTATGAGGTGATTTCATATTCGGATCTAGGGATAAAGCAAGCAGGATGCTCGGCTGCATAGCTCGAGGCATCACCAGTAGGAAGAGGGAGGTTGTGATGCCGCTGTATAGAGCCCTGGTGAGGCCACAGCTGTAATACTGTGCAGTTCTGGGGAGCTTACCTACATTTAATTATGATTAATTACCTGCAAAAAGTAATTCTTCAAATAGAACGGGTTCAAATGCGGGCAATGGAGATGGTGGGATGACTTAGAACTCGGGAGAGACCTAAACTGGACCAACGCCTGTTTTTGTCTTTAAAGTGTAACCAAACTCACACCAATCGGCCAAGGACTCTATAAGATTCTAAGGGCATCCCCATTCCGCTGTGTGAAACCCGCAGGGTTTTGCCCCATTCACTTACCTTGTTTCCCGGTCCAAGCCGCGGCCGCATCCCCACTATCCCGCTAGCAGGGTGCATGCAGGCATTTGTGAATGGCCGGCTCGGGCATGCTCCCTATTAGAGGGAAGTGGAGGATGTGCTCGGAGGCAAATCCTTAGACCAGGCAGGCATGGTGGTTAAACAATAATATTAATAATTGCTGTTGCCCCAATCACAGTGGCCTCCCATTTGCCCTTTTTAGAGACAAGATGGTGCTCAGTAAAACCATTGAGAAGATGGAGGGGGAGCTGAGCCACTGGAGGGTGAAGTGCGAGGAGCTCAGCAAGTCGCGGCAGGAGGTGATGACACAGGTGAGCGAACAGGCTTTGTGTGCCAGAGAGCGCCCCCTGCTGGTCAGTATCTCTGCATGGTGTATGGTGCCCCCTGCTGGTCAGTATCACTGCATGGTGTATGGTGCCCCCTGCTGGTCAGTATCTCTGCATGGTGTATGGCGCCCCCTGCTGGTCAGTATCTCTGCATGGTGTGTGGTGCCCCCTGGTGGTCTCTATAGTACAGTCAGTATATCTGCATGGTGTGTGGTGCCCCCTGGTGGTCTCTATAGTACAGTCAGTATATCTGCATGGTGTGTGGTGCCCCCTGGTGGTCTCTATAGTACAGTCAGTGTATCTGCATGGTGTGTGGTGCCCCCTGGTGGTCAGTATATCTGCATGGTGTGTGGTGCCCCCTGCTGGTCAGTATATCTGCATGGTGTGTGGTGCCCCCTGGTGGTCTCTATAGCACAGTCTTGAGTTAGAGCAGGAAGCAAGATGGCGTCTGAGCTCTCTGTGTCCCCCCCGCAGCTCGGCCTCCTGCAGGAGCGCCATCAGGACGAGCTGGGCCGCATGTCGGAGGACCTGCAGGACGAGCTGGGCGTTCGCTGCAGCATGGACAGGAAGCTGGCAGAGCTGCGAGCAGAGGTACTGCGGGGCAATGGTGGCGGAGGAGGGGGGGAGGGGCTTCCGAGCGTCCAATCAGGAGGCTGAGTTGCACCGTCTCCCCGGCAGATGGAGGCGCTGCAGGCCGAGAACGCGGAGGAGTGGGGGCGGCGCGAGCGCCTGGAGACGGAGAAGCTGAACCTGGAGCGAGACAATAAGAAGCTGCGGCTGCAGATCCAGGACCTGGAGGAGATCATCGCCCGCAGGAGGCGCCAGAGCGCCAGCGCCCTGGACATAGACCTCAAGTCCATCCAGTCCGAGCTCTTCGAGAAGAACAAGGTGAGGGCGGGAGGCGGGGTCAAGCGACTGGGGGGTGGGGCCAAGCGATTGGAGGCGGGGTCTCACCCCTCCATGTTGCTCCTTTTACCCCAGGAACTGGCCGACCTGCGCCACGCCCACGCCAAACTGAAGAAGCAGCATCACGAGAGGAGCGCCGAGCTCACCCACGCCAACCGCAGGGTGGAGCAGCTGGAGGGGGAGGTGAAGAAGCTCCGCCTCCGGGTGGAGGAACTGAAGAAGGAGCTGGGCCAGGCCGAGGACCAGGTAGGAGGAGCTCCTCTGTGTGCGGGGGCGGAGCTTATTCAGCTTCAGAATAGAAGGAATGACAGAAATAAAGAATAAAATAGAAGGAATGACAGACAGAATAAATTAATAGAAGGAATGATAGAAAGAATAAAATAATAGAAGGAAAGACAGAAAGGAATACAATAATAGAAGGAATGACAGAAATAAAGATTAAATTAAAAGGAGTGACAGACAGAATAAATGAATAGAAGGAATCATAGAAAGAATAAAACAATAGAAGGAAAGACAGAAAGGAATACAATAATAGAAGGAATGACAGAAAGAAATAAAGAATAAAATAGAAGGAATGACAGACAGAATAAATTAATAGAAGGAATGATAGAAAGAATAAAATAATAGAAGGAAAGACAGAAAGGAATAAAATAATAGAAGGAATGACAGAAAGAAATAAAGAATAAAATAATAGAAGGAAGGACAGAAAGGAATAAAATAATAGAAGGAAAGACAGAAAGGAATAAAATAATAGAAGGAATAACAGAAAGAAATAAAGAATAAAATAATAGAAGGAATAAAGGAGAAAAGGAATGACCAAAAGAAAGAATTGTTGGAAAGTAATTAAGAAATATAAAAAAATAAATAAAGAAACAAAGAATAAATGAATGACAAACAAAGAAAAAATATGAAGAATGACAGAAAAAAAGAAGATAGGAATGGGAGAAAAAGAGATGGAAGGAAAGTATAAATGAATAGAAGGACTGACAGAATAAAAGGTAAGGAATAACAAAAAGAATATAAGAAATGGCAGAAAAAAATAATAGAAGAAAAAAAAGACTAGATGGAAAGAAAAGAATAGAAGGACTGACGGAAAAAAGAAAGGGGGAATAACAGAATATAAGGAATTATAAAAAAAATATAAATAAGAGATAAAAAGAAATGGCAGAAGGAACAGATGAAATAAAGAAACACGGAATAGATGGAAAGAAAGAAAAATACAGAAAAGAATCAAAGAACAGAAGGACTGACAGAAATAATAGATAGAAAGGAATGGCAGAAAAAAAAACAGATTAAATAAAGAACCAAAGAATAAGTGGAAACAAACATTAAAAAGGAAAAAAAATAGATTGACAGAAATAAAAGAAAGGCATTGCAGAAAGAACAGGTGTAAGACGGAACCGAAAAATTAAAGGGAAGAAAGAAAAAAGATTAGAAGGGAAAAAAAAAAAAAATAGAACGACTGGCAGAAAAAGAGCAAGAGAAGGAATAACAACTATAAATAAGAGAAGGAAAGAATAAATAAAAGCAATGGCAGAATGAACAGATGAGCGCATTGCCCTGCAACTTGCATGGGGCCCTCTCAAGGGGGCGGGATCTGTGTCACCACGGCAACACCGTCTCGTCTCTGTCCCGCAGCTGGACGAGTCGCAGAACCAGTCGCGGAAGCTGCAGCGCTCCCTGGACGAGCAGAGCGAGCTGAGCGAGAACCTGCAGCTGCAGCTGGAGCACCTACAGTCCAGGTGAGTAGAGCCACGAGTGGGCGGAGCTCTGGAGCGTGATTTAGGAAGGGGCCCTCACTGATTGGCCGTATTCCCGCAGGCTCCGGCGCCAACAGAACCCGCCGTTATTCGGGAAGCTGCGCGCGGCCAGGTTTGGGAGCGACGACGCCGGCGAGGCAGGAAGTGACGCGGACGAGGACGATCTCCAGATTCAGCTTTCGTAACCGCGGGGCCCGACCACGCATCTGCCTGGAGGGACCCCTCTTCAGCTGATCACATGACCTTGTATTTTATCCGGCCCTGGACTCCCATAATCCATCCCCCCTGTGGGCTGGTGTATTTAAACCAGACAAAAAACAATTCAAAATGCAATAGCTTGATTAAGCTGAGGATGAACAAGCGTATTTAGTATAACAGGGTGCAACGTGCAGGTTTGGGATACCCTGCGGCCTAGTGTTTTGGCAGCAGGACAAAAAACAAACTTTATATATTAGCTCCGCCCCCAACTTATGTCCTCCTTTCTCTTACCGTTTGATAACTTTCCCCTACAGAGCTCCCTCTGATGCCACGTGATTCAGGCCACGCCTCTGATGACACATGACGCAGGCCACGCCTCTGAGGAGCTCAAGAGGTTGACCCTTTGGCCTGTGCCGGTCAGCCCTAGTGGTCCCCCGGATTTCCTGGCGCCGCCCCCTTCCCTTATCTTGGCGTTATTCAGTTTACAGACCCGGGGCTGGGCGTGACCTGACGGTGGCTGTGTGTACGCCATCCGGTCCTCCGACCGCCATTGGCTCCTCGCTGTTGTGCTCGCTCCCGCCACGTTTACATTGTCTGGAGGCCGCAGGTCCGGCCTCCCCTGCAGTGGAGCGTAGTATACAAGCGTCGGGGGAGGGGTCTGCCAAAGCTCCGCCTTCTCTGCCAAGAACCGCCTCCCCATCCAGCTCCGCCTTCCTTCCAAGATCCGCCTCCCCATCCAGCTCCGCCTTCCTTCTAAGACCTGCTCCCCCATCCAGCCCCACCTTCCTTCCAAGACCCGCCTCCCCAACTAGATCCGCCTTCCTTCCAAGACCTGCCTCCCCATCCAGCTCCACCTTCCTTCCAACACCCGCCTCCCCAACTAGCTCCACCTTCCTTCCAAGACCTGCCTCTCCATCCAGCTCCACCTTCCTTCCAAGACCCGCCTCTCCAACTAGCTCCACCTTCCTTCCAAGACCTGCCTCCCCATCCAGCTCCACCTTCCTTCCAAGACCCGCCTCTCCAACTAGCTCCACCTTCCTTCCAGGATCTGCCTCCCCATCCAGCTCCACCTTCCTTCCAAGACCCGCCTCTCCAACTAGCTCCGCCTTCCTTCCAGGATCTGCCTCCCCATCCAGCTCCACCTTCCTTCCAAGACCCGCCTCCCCAACTAGCTCCGCCTTCCTTCCAAGACCCGCCTCCCCAACTTGCTCCACCTTCCTTCCAAGACCCGCCTCCCCAACTAGCTCCACCTTCCTTCCAAGACCTGCCTCTCCATCCAGCTCCACCTTCCTTCCAAGACCCACCTCTCCAACTAGCTCCGCCTTCCTTCCAGGATCTGCCTCCCCATCCAGCTCCACCTTCCTTCCAAGATCCGCCTCCCCATCCAGCTCCACCTTCCTTCCAAGACCCGCCTCCCCATCCAGCTCCGCCTTCCTTCTAAGACCTACTCCTACATCCAGCCCCCCTCCTTCCAAGACCCGCCTCCCCAACTAGATCCGCCTTCCTTCCAAGACCTGCCTCCCCATCCAGCTCCGCCTTCCTTCTAAGACCTGCTCCCACATCCAGCCCTCCTCCTTCCAAGACCCGCCTCCCCAACTAGATCCGCCTTCCTTCCAAGACCTGCCTCCCCATCCAGTTCCGCCTTCCTTTTAAGACCGCCTCCCCATCCAGCTCCACCTTCCTTCCAAGACCTGCCTCCCCATCCAGCTCCACCTTCCAAGACCCGCCTCCCCAACTAGCTCCACCTTCCAGGATCTGCCTCCCCATCCAGCTCCGCCTTCCTTTTAAGACCGCCTCCCCATCCAGCTCCACCTTCCTTCCAAGACCTGCCTCCCCATCCAGCTCCACCTTCCTTCCAAGACCCGCCTCTCCAACTAGCTCCACCTTCCAGGATCTGCCTCCCCATCCAGCTCCGCCTTGTTTCCAAGACCCGCCTCCCCATCCAGCTCCACCTTCCTTCCAAGACCTGCCTCCCCATCCAGCTCCACCTTCCTTCCAAGACCCGCCTCCCCAACTAGCTCCACCTTCCTTCCAAGACCTGCCTCCCCATCCAGCTCTGCCTTCCTTCCAGGATCTGCCTCCCCATCCAGCTCCACCTTCCTTCCAAGACCCGCCTCCCCAACTAGCTCCACCTTCCTTCCAAGACCTGCCCCCCCATCCAGCTCCGCCTTCCTTCCAGGATCTGCCTCCCCATCCAGCTCCACCTTCTTTCCAAGACCCACCTCCTCATCCAGCTCCACCTTCCTTCCGAGACCCGCCTCTCCAACTAGCTCCACCTTCCAGGATCTGCCTCCCCATCCAGCTCCGCCTTCTTTTCAACACCCGCCTCCCCATCCAGCTCCACCTTCCTTCCAAGACCCGCCTCCCCAACTAGATCCGCCTTCCTTCCAAGACCCGCCTCCCCAACTTGCTCCACCTTCCTTCCAAGACCCGCCTCCCCAACTAGCTCCACCTTCCTTCCAAGACCTGCCTCTCCATCCAGCTCCACCTTCCTTCCAAGACCCACCTCTCCAACTAGCTCCGCCTTCCTTCCAGGATTTGCCTCCCCATCCAGCTCCACCTTCCTTCCAAGATCCGCCTCCCCATCCAGCTCCACCTTCCTTCCAAGACCCGCCTCCCCATCCAGCTCCGCCTTCCTTCTAATACCTACTCCCACATCCAGCCCCCCTCCTTCCAAGACCCGCCTCCCCAACTAGATCCGCCTTCCTTCCAAGACCTGCCTCCCCATCCAGCTCCGCCTTCCTTTTAAGACCGCCTCCCCATCCAGCTCCACCTTCCTTCCAAGACCTGCCTCCCCATCCAGCTCCACCTTCCAAGACCCGCCTCCCCAACTAGCTCCACCTTCCAGGACCTGCCTCCCCATGCAGCTCCACCTTCCTTCCAAGACTTGCCTCCCCATCCAGCTCCACCTTCCTTCTAAGACCCGCCTCCTCATCCAGCTCCACCTTCCTTCCAAGACCTGCCTCCCCATCCAGCTTCACCTTCCTCCAAGACCCGCCTCCCCATCCAGCTCCACCTTCCTTCTAAGACCCGCCTCCTCATCCAGCTCCACCTTCCTTCCAAGACCTGCCTCCCCATCCAGCTTCACCTTCCTCCAAGACCCGCCTCCCCATCCAGCTCCACCTTCCTTCCAAGACCTGCCTCCCCATCCAGCTCCACCTTCCTTCCAAGAACCGCCTTCCTACCTGGTGGTCGGGTTGTTGCTCTGTGTTGGTCTGTGACACCTACCTTAGCAGCATTGTGATAGGGGGCGTGGTCTAGCATTAATCTTCATATTAAGATGTGTATAATAGATAAATATATATATATTTAAAGTATTTTTATATCGTCCTGTAAATATCATGTATGTTTTGCAATAAACTGAATTTACTACAGACATCTATGAGAGACTGGTCACCTGTATGATAGAAGGAGGCATTACATGTATGAGAGATGTACATGCGTGTATGAGAGACTGGTCACCTGTATGATAGAAGGAGGCATTACATGTATGAGAGATGTACATGCGTGTATGAGAGACTGGTCACCTGTATGATAGAAAGCGGCATTACATGTATGAGAGATGTACATACGTGTATGAGAGACTGGTCACCTGTATGATAGAAGGAGGCATTACATGTATGAGAGATGCACATGCGTGTATGAGAGACTGGTGCCTTGTATAATAGAAAGGCATTACATGTATGAGAGATGTACATGCTTGTATGAGAGACTGGTCACCTGTATGATAGACGCATTACATGTATGAGAGCCGTCATGTTTATATGAGAGACATTACATGGTGCGTGTATGAGAGCCGTCATGTCTGTATGAGAGAAAGAGACATTACATGGTGCGTGTATGAGAGCCGTCATGTCTGTATGAGAGAGAGACATTACATGATGCGTGTATGAGAGCCGTCATGTTTGTATGAGAGAAAGAGACATTACATGGTGCGTGTATGAGAGCCGTCATGTTTGTATGAGAGAAAGAGACATTACATGGTGCGTGTATGAGAGCCGTCATGTCTGTATGAGAGACATTACATGGTGCGTGTATGAGAGTCGTCATGTGTGTATGAGAGAGACATTACATGGTGTGTGTATGAGAGCCGTCATGTCTGTATGAGAGAAAGAGACATTACATGGTGCATGTATGAGAGCCGTCATGTTTGTATGAGAGAAAGAGACATTACATGGTGCGTGTATGAGAGCCGTCATGTCTGTATGAGAGAAAGAGACATTACATGGTGCATGTATGAGAGCCGTCATGTCTGTATGAGAGAAAGAGACATTACATGGTGCATGTATGAGAGCCGTCATGTCTGTATGAGAGAAAGAGACATTACATGGTGCGTGTATGAGAGCCGTCATGTTTGTATGAGAGAAAGAGACGTTACATGGTGCGTGTATGAGAGCCGTCATGTTTGTATGAGAGAAAGAGACGTTACATGGTGCGTGTATGAGAGCCGTCATGTTTGTATGAATGAAAGAGACATTACATGGTGCATGTATGGGAGCCATCATGTCTGTATGAGAGAAAGAGACATTACATGGTGCGTGTATGAGAGCCGTCATGTCTGTATGAGAGAAAGAGACATTACATGGTGCGTGTATGAGAGCCGTCATGTCTGTATGAGAGAAAGAGACATTACATGGTGCGTGTATGAGAGCCGTCATGTCTGTATGAGAGAGAGACATTACATGGTGCGTGTATGAGAGCCGTCATGTCTGTATGAGAGAAAGAGACATTACATGGTGCGTGTATGAGAGCCGTCATGTCTGTATGAGAGAAAGAGACATTACATGGTGCGTGTATGAGAGCCGTCATGTTTATATGAGAGAGACATTACATGGTGCGTGTATGAGAGCCGTCATGTCTGTATGAGAGAAAGAGACATTACATGGTGCGTGTATGAGAGCGTCATGTCTGTATGAGAGAAAGAGACATTACATGGTGCGTGTATGAGAGCCGTCATGTCTGTACGAGAGAGACATTACATGGTGCGTGTATGAGAGCCGTCATGTCTGTATGAGAATGAGACATTACATGGTGCGTGTATGAGAGACATTACATGGTGCGTGTATGAGAGCCGTCATGTCTGTATGAGAGAAAGAGACATTACATGGTGCGTGTATGAGAGCCGTCATGTTTGTATGAGAGAAAGAGACATTACATGGTGCGTGTATGAGAGCCGTCATGTCTGTATGAGAGAGACATTACATGGTGCGTGTATGAGAGCCGTCATGTCTGTATGAGAGAAAGAGACATTACATGGTGCATGTATGAGAGCCGTCATGTCTGTATGAGAGACATTACATGGTGCGTGTATGAGAGTGTCATGTCTGTATGAGAGAAAGAGACATTACATGGTGCGTGTATGAGAGTGTCATGTCTGTATGAGAGAAAGAGACATTACATGGTGCGTGTATGAGAGCCGTCATGTCTGTATGAGAGACATTACATGGTGCGTGTATGAGAGCCGTCATGTCTGTATGAGAGAGACATTACATGGTGCGTGTATGAGAGCCGTCATGTCTGTATGAGAGACATTACATGGTGCGTGTATGAGAGCCGTCATGTCTGTATGAGAGAGACATTACATGGTGCGTGTATGAGAGCCGTCATGTTTGTATGAGAGAAAGAGACATTACATGGTGCGTGTATGAGAGCCGTCATGTTTGTATGAGAGAAAGAGACATTACATGGTGCGTGCATGAGAGCCGTCATGTCTGTATGAGAGAAAGAGACATTACATGGTGCGTGTATGAGAGCCGTCATGTCTGTACGAGAGAGACATTACATGGTGCGTGTATGAGAGCCGTCATGTCTGTATGAGAGAAAGAGACATTACATGGTGCGTGTATGAGAGCCGTCATGTTTGTATGAGAGAGACATTACATGGTGCGTGTATGAGAGCCGTCGTCTGTATGAGAGAAAGAGACATTACATGGTGCATGTATGAGAGCCGTCATGTCTGTATGAGAGACATTACATGGTGCGTGTATGAGAGTGTCATGTCTGTATGAGAGAAAGAGACATTACATGGTGCGTGTATGAGAGCGTCATGTCTGTATGAGAGAAAGAGACATTACATGGTGCGTGTATGAGAGCCGTCATGTCTGTATGAGAGACATTACATGGTGCGTGTATGAGAGCCGTCATGTCTGTATGAGAGAAAGAGACATTACATGGTGCGTGTATGAGAGCCGTCATGTTTGTATGAGAGAAAGAGACATTACATGGTGCGTGTATGAGAGCCGTCATGTTTGTATGAGAGAAAGAGACATTACATGGTGCGTGTATGAGAGCCGTCATGTCTGTATGAGAGACATTACATGGTGCGTGTATGAGAGCCGTCATGTCTGTATGAGAGAAAGAGATATTACATGGTGCGTGTATGAGAGCCGTCATGTCTGTATGAGAGAAAGAGACATTACATGGTGCGTGTATGAGAGCCGTCATGTCTGTATGAGAGAAAGAGACATTACATGGTGCGTGTATGAGAGCCGTCATGTCTGTATGAGAGAGACATTACATGGTGCGTGTATGAGAGCCGTCATGTCTGTATGAGAGAGAGACATTACATGGTGCGTGTATGAGAGCCGTCATGTCTGTATGAGAGAGAGACATTACATGGTGCGTGTATGAGAGCCGTCATGTCTGTATGAGAGAGAGACATTACATGGTGCGTGTATGAGAGCCGTCATGTCTGTATGAGAGAGAGACATTACATGGTGCGTGTATGAGAGCCGTCATGTCTGTATGAGAGAGAGACATTACATGGTGCGTGTATGAGAGCCGTCATGTTTGTATGAGAGAAAGAGACATTACATGGTGTGTGTATGAGAGCCGTCATGTTTGTATGAGAGAAAGAGACATTACATGGTGCGTGTATGAGAGCCGTCATGTCTGTATGAGAGAAAGAGACATTACATGGTGCGTGTATGAGAGCCGTCATGTCTGTATGAGAGAAAGAGATATTACATGGTGCGTGTATGAGAGCCGTCATGTCTGTATGAGAGAAAGAGACATTACATGGTGCGTGTATGAGAGCCGTCATGTCTGTATGAGAGAAAGAGACATTACATGGTGTGTGTATGAGAGCCGTCATGTTTGTATGAGAGAAAGAGACATTACATGGTGCGTGTATGAGAGCCGTCATGTCTGTATGAGAGAAAGAGACATTACATGGTGCGTGTATGAGAGCCGTCATGTCTGTATGAGAGAAAGAGATATTACATGGTGCGTGTATGAGAGCCGTCATGTCTGTATGAGAGAAAGAGACATTACATGGTGCGTGTATGAGAGCCGTCATGTCTGTATGAGAGAAAGAGACATTACATGGTGCGTGTATGAGAGCCGTCATGTCTGTATGAGAGAGACATTACATGGTGCGTGTATGAGAGCCGTCATGTCTGTATGAGAGAGAGACATTACATGGTGCGTGTATGAGAGCCGTCATGTCTGTATGAGAGAGAGACATTACATGGTGCGTGTATGAGAGCCGTCATGTCTGTATGAGAGAGAGACATTACATGGTGCGTGTATGAGAGCCGTCATGTCTGTATGAGAGAGAGACATTACATGGTGCGTGTATGAGAGCCGTCATGTCTGTATGAGAGAGAGAGACATTACATGGTGCGTGTATGAGAGCGTCATGTCTGTATGAGAGAAAGAGACATTACATGGTGCGTGTATGAGAGCCGTCATGTCTGTATGAGAGAGAGACATTACATGGTGCGTGTATGAGAGCCATCATGTCTATATTAGAGAAAGAGACATTACATGGTGCGTGTATGAGAGCCGTCATGTCTGTACGAGAGAGACATTACATGGTGCGTGTATGAGAGCCGTCATGTCTGTATGAGAGAAAGAGACATTACATGGTGCGTGTATGAGAGCCATCATGTTTGTATGAGAGAAAGAGACATTACATGGTGCGTGTATGAGAGCCGTCATGTTTGTATGAGAGAGACATTACATGGTGCGTGTATGAGAGCCGTCATGTCTGTATGAGAGAAAGAGACATTACATGGTGCGTGTATGAGAGCCGTCATGTCTGTATGAGAGAAAGAGACATTACATGGTGCGTGTATGAGAGCCGTCATGTTTGTATGAGAGAAAGAGACATTACATGGTGCGTGTATGAGAGCCGTCATGTCTGTATGAGAGACATTACATGGTGCGTGTATGAGAGTGTCATGTCTGTATGAGAGAAAGAGACATTACATGGTGCGTGTATGAGAGCGTCATGTCTGTATGAGAGAGACATTACATGGTGCGTGTATGAGAGCCGTCATGTCTGTATGAGAGACATTACATGGTGCGTGTATGAGAGCCGTCATGTCTGTATGAGAGAAAGAGACATTACATGGTGCGTGTATGAGAGCCGTCATGTCTGTATGAGAGACATTACATGGTGCGTGTATGACAGCCGTCATGTCTGTAAGAGAGAGAGAGAGACATTACATGGTGCGTGTATGAGAGCCGTCATGTTTGTATGAGAGAAAGAGACATTACATGGTGCGTGTATGAGAGCCGTCATGTTTGTATGAGAGAAAGAGACATTACATGGTGCGTGTATGAGAGCCGTCATGTCTGTAAGAGAGAGAGAGAGACATTACATGGTGCGTGTATGAGAGCCGTCATGTTTGTATGAGAGAAAGAGACATTACATGGTGCGTGTATGAGAGCCGTCATGTTTGTATGAGAGAAAGAGACATTACATGGTGCGTGTATGAGAGCCGTCATGTTTGTATGAGAGAAAGAGACATTACATGGTGCGTGTATGAGAGCCGTCATGTTTGTATGAGAGAAAGAGACCTTACATGGTGCGTGTATGAGAGCCGTCATGTTTGTATGAGAGACATTACATGGTGCGTGTATGAGAGCCGTCATGTTTGTATGAGAGAAAGAGACATTACATGGTGCGTGCATGAGAGCCGTCATGTCTGTATGAGAGAAAGAGACATTACATGGTGCGTGTATGAGAGCCGTCATGTTTGTATGAGAGAGACATTACATGGTGCGTGTATGAGAGCCGTCATGTCTGTATGAGAGAAAGAGACATTACATGGTGCATGTATGAGAGCCGTCATGTCTGTATGAGAGACATTACATGGTGCGTGTATGAGAGTGTCATGTCTGTATGAGAGAAAGAGACATTACATGGTGCGTGTATGAGAGCGTCATGTCTGTATGAGAGAAAGAGACATTACATGGTGCGTGTATGAGAGCCGTCATGTCTGTATGAGAGACATTACATGGTGCGTGTGTGAGAGCCGTCATGTCTGTACGAGAGAAAGAGACATTACATGGTGCGTGTATGAGAGCCGTCATGTTTGTATGAGAGAAAGAGACATTACATGGTGCGTGTATGAGAGCCGTCATGTTTGTATGAGAGAAAGAGACATTACATGGTGCATGTATGAGAGCCGTCATGTTTGTATGAGAGAAAGAGACATTACATGGTGCGTGTATGAGAGCCGTCATGTCTGTATGAGAGAAAGAGACATTACATGGTGCGTGTATGAGAGCCGTCATGTTTGTATGAGAGAAAGAGACATTACATGGTGCGTGTATGAGAGCCGTCATGTCTGTATGAGAGAAAGAGACATTACATGGTGCGTGTATGAGAGCCGTCATGTTTGTATGAGAGAAAGAGACATTACATGGTGCGTGTATGAGAGCCGTCATGTCTGTATGAGAGAAAGAGACATTACATGGTGGATGTATGAGAGCCGTCATGTCTGTATGAGAGACATTACATGGTGCGTGTATGAGAGCCGTCATGTTTGTATGAGAGAAAGAGACATTACATGGTGCGTGTATGAGAGCCGTCATGTTTGTATGAGAGAAAGAGACATTACATGGTGCGTGTATGAGAGCCGTCATGTCTGTATGAGAGACATTACATGGTGCGTGTATGAGAGCCGTCATGTTTGTATGAGAGAAAGAGACATTACATGGTGCGTGTATGAGAGCCGTCATGTCTGTATGAGAGAAAGAGACATTACATGGTGCGTGTATGAGAGCCGTCATGTCTGTATGAGAGAAAGAGACATTACATGGTGCGTGTATGAGAGCCGTCATGTTTGTATGAGAGACATTACATGGTGCGTGTATGAGAGCCGTCATGTCTGTATGAGAGAAAGAGACATTACATGGTGCGTGTATGAGAGCCATCATGTCTGTATGAGAGAAAGAGACATTACATGGTGCGTGTATGAGAGCCGTCATGTCTGTATGAGAGAAAGAGACATTACATGGTGCGTGTATGAGAGCCGTCATGTCTGTATGAGAGAGACATTACATGGTTTGTGTATGAGAGCCGTCATGTTTGTATGAGAGAAAGAGACATTACATGGTGCATGTATGAGAGCCGTCATGTTTGTATGAGAGACATTACATGGTGCGTGTATGAGAGCGTCATGTCTGTATGAGAGAGAGACATTACATGGTGCATGTATGAGAGCCGTCATGTCTGTATGAGAGACATTACATGGTGCGTGTATGAGAGTGTCATGTCTGTATGAGAGAAAGAGACATTACATGGTGCGTGTATGAGAGCGTCATGTCTGTATGAGAGAAAGAGACATTACATGGTGCGTGTATGAGAGCCGTCATGTCTGTATGAGAGACATTACATGGTGCGTGTGTGAGAGCCGTCATGTCTGTATGAGAGAAAGAGACATTACATGGTGCGTGTATGAGAGCCGTCATGTTTGTATGAGAGAAAGAGACATTACATGGTGCGTGTATGAGAGCCGTCATGTTTGTATGAGAGAAAGAGACATTACATGGTGCATGTATGAGAGCCGTCATGTTTGTATGAGAGAAAGAGACATTACATGGTGCGTGTATGAGAGCCGTCATGTCTGTATGAGAGAAAGAGACATTACATGGTGCGTGTATGAGAGCCATCATGTTTGTATGAGAGAAAGAGACATTACATGGTGCGTGTATGAGAGCCGTCATGTCTGTATGAGAGAAAGAGACATTACATGGTGCGTGTATGAGAGCCGTCATGTTTGTATGAGAGAAAGAGACATTACATGGTGCGTGTATGAGAGCCTTCATGTTTGTATGAGAGAAAGAGACATTACATGGTGCGTGTATGAGAGCCGTCATGTCTGTATGAGAGAAAGAGACATTACATGGTGCGTGTATGAGAGCCGCCATGTCTGTATGAGAGACATTACATGGTGCGTGTATGAGAGCGTCATGTCTGTATGAGAGAGAGAGACATTACATGATGCGTGTATGAGAGCCGTCATGTCTGTATGAGAGAAAAAGACATTACATGTTGTGTGTATGAGAGCCGTCATGTCTGTATGAGAGAAAGAGACATTACATGGTGCGTGTATGAGAGCCGTCATGTTTGTATGAGAGAAAGAGACATTACATGGTGCGTGTATGAGAGCCGTCATGTTTGTATGAGAGAGACATTACATGGTGCGTGTATGAGAGCCGTCATGTCTGTATGAGAGACATTACATGGTGCGTGTATGAGAGCCGTCATGTTTGTATGAGAGAAAGAGACATTACATGGTGCGTGTATGAGAGCCGTCATGTTTGTATGAGAGAAAGAGACATTACATGGTGCGTGTATGAGAGCCGTCATGTCTGTATGAGAGACATTACATGGTGCGTGTATGAGAGCCGTCATGTCTGTATGAGAGAAAGAGACATTACATGATGCGTGTATGAGAGCCGTCATGTCTGTATGAGAGAAAGAGACATTACATGGTGCGTGTATGAGAGCCGTCATGTCTGTATGAGAGAAAGAGACATTACATGGTGCGTGTATGAGAGCCGTCATGTTTGTATGAGAGACATTACATGGTGCGTGTATGAGAGCCATCATGTCTGTATGAGAGAAAGAGACATTACATGGTGCGTGTATGAGAGCCGTCATGTCTGTATGAGAGAAAGAGACATTACATGGTGCGTGTATGAGAGCCGTCATGTCTGTATGAGAGAGACATTACATGGTTTGTGTATGAGAGCCGTCATGTTTGTATGAGAGAAAGAGACATTACATGGTGCATGTATGAGAGCCGTCATGTTTGTATGAGAGACATTACATGGTGCGTGTATGAGAGCGTCATGTCTGTATGAGAGAGAGACATTACATGGTGCGTGTATGAGAGCCGTCATGTCTGTATGAGAGACATTACATGGTGCGTGTATGAGAGCGTCATGTCTGTATGAGAGAGAGACATTACATGGTGCGTGTATGAGAGCCGTCATGTCTGTATCAGAGAAAGAGACATTACATGGTGCGTGTATGAGAGCCGTCATGTCTGTATGAGAGAAAGAGATATTACATGGTGCGTGTATGAGAGCCGTCATGTCTGTATGAGAGAGACATTACATGGTTTGTGTATGAGAGCCGTCATGTTTGTATGAGAGAAAGAGACATTACATGGTGCGTGTATGAGAGCCGTCATGTCTGTATGAGAGAGAGAGACATTACATGGTGCGTGTATGAGAGCCGTCATGTCTGTATGAGAGACATTACATGGTGCGTGTATGAGAGCGTCATGTCTGTATGAGAGAAAGAGACATTACATGGTGCGTGTATGAGAGCGTCATGTCTGTATGAGAGAAAGAGACATTACATGGTGCGTGTATGAGAGCCGTCATGTCTGTACGAGAGAAAGAGACATTACATGGTGCGTGTATGAGGGCCGTCATGTTTGTATGAGAGAGAGACATTAAATGGTGCGTGTATGAGAGCCGTCATGTCTGTATGAGAGAAAGAGACATTACATGGTGCGTGTATGAGAGCCGTCATGTCTGTATGAGAGAAAGAGACATTACATGGTGCGTGTATGAGAGCCGTCATGTTTGTATGAGAGAAAGAGACATTACATGGTGCGTGTATGAGAGCCGTCATGTCTGTATGAGAGAAAGAGACATTACATGGTGCGTGTATGAGAGCCGTCATGTTTGTATGAGAGAAAGAGACATTACATGGTGCGTGTATGAGAGCCGTCATGTTTGTATGAGAGAAAGAGACATTACATGGTGCGTGTATGAGAGCCGTCATGTTTGTATGAGAGAAAGAGACATTACATGGTGCGTGTATGAGAGCCGTCATGTCTGTATGAGAGACATTACATGGTGCGTGTATGAGAGCCGTCATGTCTGCATGAGAGAAAGAGACGTTACATGGTGCGTGTATGAGAGCCGTCATGTCTGTATGAGAGAAAGAGACATTACATGGTGCGTGTATGAGAGCCGTCATGTTTGTATGAGAGAGACATTACATGGTGCGTGTATGAGAGCCGTCATGTCTGTATGAGAGAAAGAGACATTACATGGTGCATGTATGAGAGCCGTCATGTCTGTATGAGAGACATTACATGGTGCGTGTATGAGAGTGTCATGTCTGTATGAGAGAAAGAGACATTACATGGTGCGTGTATGAGAGCGTCATGTCTGTATGAGAGAAAGAGACATTACATGGTGCGTGTATGAGAGCCGTCATGTCTGTATGAGAGACATTACATGGTGCGTGTGTGAGAGCCGTCATGTCTGTACGAGAGAAAGAGACATTACATGGTGCGTGTATGAGAGCCGTCATGTTTGTATGAGAGAAAGAGACATTACATGGTGCGTGTATGAGAGCCGTCATGTTTGTATGAGAGAAAGAGACATTACATGGTGCATGTATGAGAGCCGTCATGTTTGTATGAGAGAAAGAGACATTACATGGTGCGTGTATGAGAGCCGTCATGTCTGTATGAGAGAAAGAGACATTACATGGTGCGTGTATGAGAGCCGTCATGTTTGTATGAGAGAAAGAGACATTACATGGTGCGTGTATGAGAGCCGTCATGTCTGTATGAGAGAAAGAGACATTACATGGTGCGTGTATGAGAGCCGTCATGTTTGTATGAGAGAAAGAGACATTACATGGTGCGTGTATGAGAGCCGTCATGTCTGTATGAGAGAAAGAGACATTACATGGTGGATGTATGAGAGCCGTCATGTCTGTATGAGAGACATTACATGGTGCGTGTATGAGAGCCGTCATGTTTGTATGAGAGAAAGAGACATTACATGGTGCGTGTATGAGAGCCGTCATGTTTGTATGAGAGAAAGAGACATTACATGGTGCGTGTATGAGAGCCGTCATGTCTGTATGAGAGACATTACATGGTGCGTGTATGAGAGCCGTCATGTTTGTATGAGAGAAAGAGACATTACATGGTGCGTGTATGAGAGCCGTCATGTCTGTATGAGAGAAAGAGACATTACATGGTGCGTGTATGAGAGCCGTCATGTCTGTATGAGAGAAAGAGACATTACATGGTGCGTGTATGAGAGCCGTCATGTTTGTATGAGAGACATTACATGGTGCGTGTATGAGAGCCGTCATGTCTGTATGAGAGAAAGAGACATTACATGGTGCGTGTATGAGAGCCATCATGTCTGTATGAGAGAAAGAGACATTACATGGTGCGTGTATGAGAGCCGTCATGTCTGTATGAGAGAAAGAGACATTACATGGTGCGTGTATGAGAGCCGTCATGTCTGTATGAGAGAGACATTACATGGTTTGTGTATGAGAGCCGTCATGTTTGTATGAGAGAAAGAGACATTACATGGTGCATGTATGAGAGCCGTCATGTTTGTATGAGAGACATTACATGGTGCGTGTATGAGAGCGTCATGTCTGTATGAGAGAGAGACATTACATGGTGCATGTATGAGAGCCGTCATGTCTGTATGAGAGACATTACATGGTGCGTGTATGAGAGTGTCATGTCTGTATGAGAGAAAGAGACATTACATGGTGCGTGTATGAGAGCGTCATGTCTGTATGAGAGAAAGAGACATTACATGGTGCGTGTATGAGAGCCGTCATGTCTGTATGAGAGACATTACATGGTGCGTGTGTGAGAGCCGTCATGTCTGTATGAGAGAAAGAGACATTACATGGTGCGTGTATGAGAGCCGTCATGTTTGTATGAGAGAAAGAGACATTACATGGTGCGTGTATGAGAGCCGTCATGTTTGTATGAGAGAAAGAGACATTACATGGTGCATGTATGAGAGCCGTCATGTTTGTATGAGAGAAAGAGACATTACATGGTGCGTGTATGAGAGCCGTCATGTCTGTATGAGAGAAAGAGACATTACATGGTGCGTGTATGAGAGCCATCATGTTTGTATGAGAGAAAGAGACATTACATGGTGCGTGTATGAGAGCCGTCATGTCTGTATGAGAGAAAGAGACATTACATGGTGCGTGTATGAGAGCCGTCATGTTTGTATGAGAGAAAGAGACATTACATGGTGCGTGTATGAGAGCCTTCATGTTTGTATGAGAGAAAGAGACATTACATGGTGCGTGTATGAGAGCCGTCATGTCTGTATGAGAGAAAGAGACATTACATGGTGCGTGTATGAGAGCCGCCATGTCTGTATGAGAGACATTACATGGTGCGTGTATGAGAGCGTCATGTCTGTATGAGAGAGAGAGACATTACATGATGCGTGTATGAGAGCCGTCATGTCTGTATGAGAGAAAAAGACATTACATGTTGTGTGTATGAGAGCCGTCATGTCTGTATGAGAGAAAGAGACATTACATGGTGCGTGTATGAGAGCCGTCATGTTTGTATGAGAGAAAGAGACATTACATGGTGCGTGTATGAGAGCCGTCATGTTTGTATGAGAGAGACATTACATGGTGCGTGTATGAGAGCCGTCATGTCTGTATGAGAGACATTACATGGTGCGTGTATGAGAGCCGTCATGTTTGTATGAGAGAAAGAGACATTACATGGTGCGTGTATGAGAGCCGTCATGTTTGTATGAGAGAAAGAGACATTACATGGTGCGTGTATGAGAGCCGTCATGTCTGTATGAGAGACATTACATGGTGCGTGTATGAGAGCCGTCATGTCTGTATGAGAGAAAGAGACATTACATGATGCGTGTATGAGAGCCGTCATGTCTGTATGAGAGAAAGAGACATTACATGGTGCGTGTATGAGAGCCGTCATGTCTGTATGAGAGAAAGAGACATTACATGGTGCGTGTATGAGAGCCGTCATGTTTGTATGAGAGACATTACATGGTGCGTGTATGAGAGCCATCATGTCTGTATGAGAGAAAGAGACATTACATGGTGCGTGTATGAGAGCCGTCATGTCTGTATGAGAGAAAGAGACATTACATGGTGCGTGTATGAGAGCCGTCATGTCTGTATGAGAGAGACATTACATGGTTTGTGTATGAGAGCCGTCATGTTTGTATGAGAGAAAGAGACATTACATGGTGCATGTATGAGAGCCGTCATGTTTGTATGAGAGACATTACATGGTGCGTGTATGAGAGCGTCATGTCTGTATGAGAGAGAGACATTACATGGTGCGTGTATGAGAGCCGTCATGTCTGTATGAGAGACATTACATGGTGCGTGTATGAGAGCGTCATGTCTGTATGAGAGAGAGACATTACATGGTGCGTGTATGAGAGCCGTCATGTCTGTATCAGAGAAAGAGACATTACATGGTGCGTGTATGAGAGCCGTCATGTCTGTATGAGAGAAAGAGATATTACATGGTGCGTGTATGAGAGCCGTCATGTCTGTATGAGAGAGACATTACATGGTTTGTGTATGAGAGCCGTCATGTTTGTATGAGAGAAAGAGACATTACATGGTGCGTGTATGAGAGCCGTCATGTCTGTATGAGAGAGAGAGACATTACATGGTGCGTGTATGAGAGCCGTCATGTCTGTATGAGAGACATTACATGGTGCGTGTATGAGAGCGTCATGTCTGTATGAGAGAAAGAGACATTACATGGTGCGTGTATGAGAGCGTCATGTCTGTATGAGAGAAAGAGACATTACATGGTGCGTGTATGAGAGCCGTCATGTCTGTACGAGAGAAAGAGACATTACATGGTGCGTGTATGAGGGCCGTCATGTTTGTATGAGAGAGAGACATTAAATGGTGCGTGTATGAGAGCCGTCATGTCTGTATGAGAGAAAGAGACATTACATGGTGCGTGTATGAGAGCCGTCATGTCTGTATGAGAGAAAGAGACATTACATGGTGCGTGTATGAGAGCCGTCATGTTTGTATGAGAGAAAGAGACATTACATGGTGCGTGTATGAGAGCCGTCATGTCTGTATGAGAGAAAGAGACATTACATGGTGCGTGTATGAGAGCCGTCATGTTTGTATGAGAGAAAGAGACATTACATGGTGCGTGTATGAGAGCCGTCATGTTTGTATGAGAGAAAGAGACATTACATGGTGCGTGTATGAGAGCCGTCATGTTTGTATGAGAGAAAGAGACATTACATGGTGCGTGTATGAGAGCCGTCATGTCTGTATGAGAGACATTACATGGTGCGTGTATGAGAGCCGTCATGTCTGCATGAGAGAAAGAGACGTTACATGGTGCGTGTATGAGAGCCGTCATGTCTGTATGAGAGAAAGAGACATTACATGGTGCGTGTATGAGAGCCGTCATGTTTGTATGAGAGAAAGAGACATTACATGGTGCGTGTATGAGAGCCGTCATGTTTGTATGAGAGAAAGAGACATTACATGGTGCGTGTATGAGAGCCGTCATGTCTGTATGAGAGACATTACATGGTGCGTGTATGAGAGCCGTCATGTCTGCATGAGAGAAAGAGACGTTACATGGTGCGTGTATGAGAGCCGTCATGTTTGTATGAGAGAGAGACATTACATGGTGCGTGTATGAGAGCCGTCATGTCTGTATGAGAGAAAGAGACATTACATGGTGCGTGTATGAGAGCCGTCATGTCTGTATGAGAGAAAGAGACATTACATGGTGCGTGTATGAGAGCCGTCATGTCTGTATGAGAAAGAGACATTACATGGTGCGTGTATGAGAGCCGTCATGTTTGTATGAGAGAAAGAGACATTACATGGTGCGTGTATGAGAGCCGTCATGTCTGTACGAGAGAGACATTACATGGTGCGTGTATGAGAGCCGTCATGTCTGTATGAGAAAAAGAGACATTACATGGTGCATGTATGAGAGCCGTCATGTTTGTATGAGAGAAAGAGACATTACATGGTGCGTGTATGAGAGCCGTCATGTTTGTATGAGAGAAAGAGACATTACATGGTGCGTGTATGAGAGCCGTCATGTTTGTATGAGAGAAAGAGACATTACATGGTGCGTGTATGAGAGCCGTCATGTCTGTATGAGAGAAAGAGACATTACATGGTGCATGTATGAGAGCCGTCATGTCTGTATGAGAGAGAGACATTACATGGTGCGTGTATGAGAGCCGTCATGTTTGTATGAGAGAGACATTACATGGTGCGTGTATGAGAGCCGTCATGTCTGTATGAGAGAGAGACATTACATGGTGCGTGTATGAGAGCCGTCATGTTTGTATGAGAGAAAGAGACATTACATGGTGCGTGTATGAGAGCCGTCATGTCTGTATGAGAGAAAAAGACATTACATGTTGTGTGTATGAGAGCCGTCATGTCTGTATGAGAGACATTACGTGGTGCGTGTATGAGAGCCGTCATGTTTGTATGAGAGAAAGAGACATTACATGGTGCGTGTATGAGAGCCGTCATGTTTGTATGAGAGAAAGAGACATTACATGGTGCGTGTATGAGAGCCGTCATGTCTGTATAAGAGAAAGAGACATTACATGGTGCGTGTATGAGATCCGTCATGTCTGTATGAGAGAAAGAGACATTACATGGTGCGTGTATGAGAGCCGTCATGTTTGTATGAGAGAAAGAGACATTACATGGTGCGTGTATGAGAGCCGTCATGTTTGTATGAGAGAAAGAGACATTACATGGTGCGTGTATGAGAGCCGTCATGTTTGTATGAGAGAAAGAGACATTACATGGTGCGTGTATGAGAGCCGTCATGTCTGTATGAGAGACATTACATGGTGCATGTATGAGAGCCGTCATGTCTGTATGAGAGACATTACATGGTGCGTGTATGAGAGCGTCATGTCTGTATGAGAGAAAGAGACATTACATGGTGCGTGTATGAGAGCGTCATGTCTGTATGAGAGAAAGAGACATTACATGGTGCGTGTATGAGAGCCGTCATGTCTGTACGAGAGAGACATTACATGGTGCGTGTATGAGAGCCGTCATGTTTGTATGAGAGAGAGACATTACATGGTGCATGTATGAGAGCTGTCATGTCTGTATGAGAGAAAGAGACATTACATGGTGCGTGTATGAGAGCCGTCATGTTTGTATGAGAGAAAGAGACATTACATGGTGCGTGTATGAGAGCCGTCATGTCTGTATGAGAGAAAGAGACATTACATGGTGAGTGTATGAGAGCCGTCATGTCTGTATGAGAGAGACATTACATGGTGCGTGTATGAGAGCCGTCATGTCTGTATGAGAGAAAGAGACATTACATGGTGAGTGTATGAGAGCCGTCATGTTTATATTGTTCGTAAAAAAAAAAAAAACAACAATTACATACACTAAAATCCCCGCTGTTCTTAAAAAATTATTAATAATTAAGATGAAAATAAATAAATAATAATAAAATAAAATTACATTCAGTAAAATTCGCGCTATTCTTAAAAATTAATTAATAATAATTAAGATGAAACAAATTACAAATAAATGAATTATAAATATATACATTTTTATATAAATATATGCATTTTTAATTGTTTTTTAAAAGTTCTCACTTCAGGACAAGCCTTTGTATATATAACTTTAGAATAAAGCATTGATTGTTAGATTTTAATGACTGTAGTGGAGCTACTTCTTGCATAAGGAGCAAGTGCGGGCTGTACTGGCGCTCCGCACATTTCCCATTATTAAATAAATGAATTAAATAATAATTAATTATCATTAATAATAATAATTAAATGATATACACTAAAATCGCTATTCTTAAAAAATAATGAAGATGATCTCATGTGTAGTTTAAAAATCTTGTATCCCAAAGGCTTCAAAATATATAAGAAAAATAAAAAGCCATAAACACAGACATAACTCTATGCCACAGAACAAAAAGTTCTCTTCCAAATATTCCAAATATAACTCTCGCAGATTTTTTTCCACCACGTGACTATGAAATCCAAAAAACAAATGCGTCTCCTTCACCGCAGACAGCCAATCGGGCGTCTCCGATTTCTGCTCATGGTAATATTCACCACGTGGAGACAATAATGCGCAGCTTGGTGGTTAGCTGCGTTCCTCTCGTTTTAATTCTTCTTCCTTTTGTGTTACTTTGTAATGCACCACATATACAATATAAAACAATAGACCGTAGTGCAATACTGTTTTGAATAAAAGAAAGCCTATTTATTCTATTGCACTCACATGATACTGCATCTTGTTAAAGTGGACCCAAACCCACGGAGATCTATAAGATTCCCGGGGCCCGACTGATTCCCTCCCCCTGGGACATCCAGAATCGGGACGCTCTCTGTGGCGCGGCCTTCTGGCTATGCCCGGAGTCTGTTTGGTGTGTATAAATATAGAAAAAAAAAAAAAGGGACAAGGGGACCGCACCAGTACAATATAACACTGCAAAGTGTGCACACTGCCGGGTATGTACTAATGCATATGCATTATATATCAAACACACAATAGGGGCTCCCAAACTCCCCAAATCATAACCGGACTGTCAAGAAAGTGGCACCACTACTATATAAAAAGATTAGCAAATATTTATTGTAGAGCCAAATACACATAAAACACTATTTAAGACAATCTAAAAAACAAAATACACATAAGGGGGCGTGGCTTGGCATGGTGGAGTGAAGGCGCGTGTTGAAGGAGCTCCGCACAAAAATTCTGTAGAGCAGAGGCAGGAGAGAGCCGAGACACCCACAATTCGGTTGCCCAAGCGGGGGAAGCAGCGTGGACCTTCCAGGAAGGGCAGGGCGCACACTATACCTGCTCTGTTTCGCACCCGGGGCACCGCAGGTCTGGAGCCGGCAGCGGGGAAGATGGCGGCCGCAGGGAGTGAGAAGCACCCACGTGCGCACGATGCGGCTGCGCGGTGCCCGGGAGTTCCCGACCGCACACAGCCTCTGGCGGTGGATCGACCCGCACAGCGGTAGGGCGCTGGGGAGGCGGCAGAGCCCAGCACCCATCATACGGCGGCGGCCAGGCGGCGCAGCGCGGACCTGGCGGTGTCGGCGGTGATCCACTGCGGGGCAGACGGGCGGAGGAGCGCGCCCGGCGGGCTGCAGGTCAGTTGCTCACCCCGGCCCCCCTCGTCCAGCCCCTGTAGCAGCGTTGAGGAGGCCCCGACCCTCACCATCCCGGGCCAGGAGGGGGTTGGGACAGGGGGAGGCATGACACTTCATGCTGCGGCGCCCCACCTAAATGCATTTGGGATGCCCAGCGGCGACCGCAGAGATGAAACTCCACACAGCCCGGACTCCCCGCCGCATGGTCTGGAGAGGATCTCCTCGGCACGGCTTTCTCGGCCACGGGGGCACTCCTCCCCGCAGTTAGAGAGACCCCCATCAAGCACCAGTTCCTTAGCAGGCACTCCACCAACACCACTGAGCCCACAGCTAGTATGGCAGCCCAGTCCGGGCAGCCCCGCCGGGGAACCGATGGTAGTGGGGGAGGCCCCTACCCCGGGCGGTCTCTGGGAAGATGAGGCAGATAGCCTCTCACGGGAGGTCCAAGCAGGGAAGGTCCATCCGTGCCCACATCCAGCTCCAGGGCCGGCCCTGCTGGGGGGAAAATTACTAAGAGTGCCCACACTGGGCTCACTCCCACGGGGCCCCCCACAGCACTGAGCACCCTTATCTACATAATCCACCGGTGGCTGTACCAATGGATCTCTTGTCGCAATTCATTGCTGAGGCGGTTAGAATCAATATCAAGGAGGCCCTGCGAGGGCTCCCAACGCGCGGGGACTTTGACGGATATGTGTCCAGGATGGAGGGCACCATCAAGAGAGAGCTAGCGGCCATACAAGGCTCAGTGGTGGAAGTAACAGAGAGAGTGGATGGGGTGGAGGCCTCACACAGAACCCTGGAGGCACGAGTGGCGGGCTTGGAACAACAGCAGGATTGGAATAAACGGCTCCTGGCTGACCTCTCCCTTGCTCATGATGACATCGAAAACAGGAGCCGCAGGAATAATTTACGCCTCCGGGGGGTCCCTGAGTCCGTGGAGCTGCGAGATCTGTTGGAAGCGGTCACTTCAATCTTTAATGAGCTCCTTGACCTGCCCAGCTCAAATCACATAGAATTGGACCGGGTGCACAGGGCCCTGGGCCCCCGGCCTCAAGATCCAAACAGGCCCAGAGACATTATCTGCCGAGTACATTTTTTCAAAATAAAGGAAGATATACTTCGGTGGGCATGGGAGAGGGGTGCGGTCAGTTTTAAAGGTGCCCAGGTGATCATACTGCAGGATCTCTCACGGAGGACACTGCAGATGAGGAGGCTCCTTAAACCAGTGCTGGACGCTATCCAGAGGCAGGGAGCGACCTACAGGTGGGGGCACCCATTCCAGCTCCTGGTGCGAAGGGGCGGGAGTCTGTTTGTTCTCAAGTCGCCCGCCCAGCTCCCTGACCTGTTTCACTTCTTGGAGGCAGAGGTCGTAGACGTCCCAGACTGGACGGCCCCTGATTTGGCCATATATAACAGGCAGCTGCCGCAACGCCAGGCTGGGGGCCCCCGAGGAGATAGAAGAGGCGGGAGGGACCACAGAAGGTGAAGTCCTGTGGGTTGATAGTTGGGCCCGAGCTCGGGTCCGTCGATACTGTTGCACTTGTTAAATGATGCGCCTGTTGTTGTTTCTTCTCTGATTGTTTCCTTTTGAAATGTTTAAGTTGTATGCTTAGAGATTGTTTAGGCCTGCCCTGGGCACCCCCCCTTGGGTCGCAGCCGGGTTGAGCAGCCGAGCAGGGCGTCAGTTTATCTCAGGCCTTAGGGCCCCATGGGGCGGAGCCACGGCTCTTTATAGCACCGCCCTGGGATAAGCCTCACTGGATAGCTACAATCAGGGTGCGACTCCTGACTCTCTGAACTTTGGCCTAGCCTTCCAACCCCTCTTAACTTGGTGCACCCCTCTAGGGAAGCCCTTTGGCCTCCTCTAGACGGGAGTAGATTCCGCACAGGGCTTGCCAGCCTGGGACCCGGGTCCTCCTCTGGAGACCCCTCCACTACGTTGCGTAAAAGGGCACCATATCCGGGCTACGCCTATAGGCGAGTGACCGGCGGACTACTGGTTAGTCCTTAGTTTTTCGTTTTTGTTGTTATCTGGTTTCTATCGTCCCAATCCCACACACATCGCCACTTGAAACGTGGTACCCCCCTTGATCCCTACCTCCCCTTACCTGTTTACCCCTCTTCCCCCTTGGCGTGTGGGACCAGCAACGGTATAAGCGGTGTTTCCGCTCAACCTCCCTCACGGTACTCAGTTACTCCCGCTTCCCTGTGGCGTGTGCAGGCCAGCATGGGTCCCTTGAAGATAGTCACCCTTAATGTAAAGGGTCTCAACACACCAGAAAAGAGAACCATCCTGGGGCAGGAGTTACACAGATATAAAGCGAAGATCGTCTTCCTCCAGGAGACCCATTTTAAAAGAGGTGCGGCTCCGGGACTCAGGCAGTTCCCCCATGTATTCACCAGCTGCGCTGCAGACATTAAAAAGAAGGGAGTAGCGATCATGCTGGCCAGAGACGTGCCCTTTGTTTCAAAAGAGGCCTGGAGCGATGAGTCGGGTAGGGTGGTGTTAGTCAAGGGGCTTATTGATCAAAGAATGTATACATTGGCCTCCATATACGTCCCCAATCAGGGTCAGATCCAATTCCTAAAGAGCACGCTGGAAAAGATAGAGATGTTCATGGAAGGAGATGTAATATTGGGGGGCGACTTTAACTTAACTATAGAGCCCCTGCTGGATACATCAGCGGGCAGATCTGCGGTCTCCCATTTGGCCTTGAGATCTCTGAGGAAAAAGCTACACTGCTTGCAGCTGGTGGATGCATGGCGCGTTAGAAACCCAGGGGCACGGGATTATTCTTTTTACTCTAGTGTTCATGGGACATACTCCAGGCTGGACTATATTTGGATCTCTCACAGATTACTGAGCCAGGCCACAGGAGACGGGATATACCCGATCTCTTTTTCAGACCATGCACCGGTCTTCCTTGATCTTGAACTTATAGACAGAGCCCCACCCCCCTCGAGCTGGAGACTGAATGAGTCACTCCTCAAGAACGCAGTGGTAACGCAAGACATAAGGGAGGGCCTGGAGTCCTACTTTAGAACTAATGATAATGGGGAAGTCTCACCACTGACACTTTGGGAAGCACATAAGAGTGTAATAAGGGGAACTTTGATCAGTCACAGGGCAAGGCTCAAAAAAGAAAGACTAGCTCAAATAGTGAAGCTCACGGAAAAAGTCCAGGGCCTGGAGTTGTCACATAAGCAATCTGAGGCAGTGAAAGTACTCGGTGAACTGACCCAAGCAAGGGAAGCCCTTAACGCTATACTGAGACAAAAGGCCAAACACATACTTAGGAGATGCAAGCGTTCCTACTATGAACACGGCAACAAAAGCAGCGCACTATTGGCTAGGGCTCTTAGACAGCAGTACTCACAGAACTTCATAGCGGAGATTCTGGATGACGCTCAGCAGAGGCACCACACCACTGAGGGGATAGCGGACACGTTTAGATCTTACTATTCGAACTTATATAACCTACACGGGGGTGTAGCGGAGCGGACGCGCCAGGGCACAATGGAGGAGTATTTAGGGGGCTCTGGTATGCCAGCGGTCTCGGAGGACCCGATAGGGCTTGAGGAGCTGATGGAAGCAATTAAACAGTCCTCCGGGGGGAAGGCCCCAGGACCTGATGGGTTCTCCGTTAAATACTATAAAACCTTCTCCCCGGTATTGGGCCCACGCATGATAGAGGCGTGGAACTCGATATTGGACCCGGAGGCGCCGGGCTCATTCTCAGGTAGAGAGCTGGAGGCCCATATATCTGTTCTCCACAAGCCGGGAAAGGATCCCCTGTCATGCAAGAGCTATCGTCCCATCTCCCTCCTCAACGTGGACCTGAAGCTATATGCCAAAATACTGGCCAATAGGCTGGCGCCGGTGGTGGCTCAGGTGGTCCAATGGGCCAAACGGGCTTCGTGTTGGGGAGGGAGGCCAGGGACAATGTGATGCGGGCGCTAAGTGCAGTTCATGTGGCGCAAAATACCGACATCCCTATGATGCTCCGTTTCTTTTTTTTTTTTTTTTTTTTTTTTTTAATATTCTTTATTTAAGCATTTCAAAATACAATACAAAACCACAAGTACACACAAATCAAGAAGCACAGGAGAGAAGAGCAAGGGGCCGGGTCTTGTGTCTACAACATGCATATTTTCCTGTTATTCCATAGCTTTGATTCATACAGCAATCAGCATTTAATTCTATAACCCCCAAGGAGGGTCCTGGATATAATCTCTGCATTCTCGATACCTCTGTACTTCTCGTTGCTTGGAGTGCTCCCATCATTCCTTACTGGTTAACCCAGGTGCCCCCTTCTCCCGTACCTGTGCGACTCGGGGGGGGGGGGGTAGAGCGGGGGGTAGAGCAGGGAGGGGGGAAGGGCGGCACATGTAAGTGGCATCGGAGGGGGGAGGGGAACGGCCATCAGGAAATCCCGAAACTGAACTTCTCAATGGATAGTATGCCAGACTGAAGTGTGTATTCCTCCCTTCGGAGCCCCATAACTCGCACACTCAGTTCAGGACATGTTGCAGAGATGCGACCCGGAATCTATTGATTAAACAGGGCCTTGAATCCCTCTGACTCCTGAAACATTAGCCAGGGCATCCAAGTCGTTCTAAACTGTTCGTCTCTGTCGTGGAGAGACATTGTCAGGTCTTCCATCTCGCAAATATGTAGCACTTCTCCCACCCAGTCCCTCACGGTGGGCGCCCCTCTCCGTTTCCAATGCTTAGGGATCACTTGTTTGGCAGCGTTTAACAAATGGACTTGGAGGGTTTTCCTATATTTCCCTACTGTGCGTTTCGTTAAGTGGAGCAAGACTCGGGCCGGGTCCTCCAGAGCCTGTGCTCCGGTGATCTGTGTAATAGGCAAGACCTCCCCCCAATACTCTTTGATTCTGGGGCATGTCCAGAATATGTGAAACATCGAGCCTCGATCTGCTCCGCACCTCCAACACTGTGGGTCTGCAGAGGCGTACATCCTATTAAGTTTGTCTGGCGTATAGTACCAGCGCGTCAAAATCTTGTAATTTGTTTCTTGCACCCTTGTCACCACCGAGGACTTATGAGCCAGTGTAGCAATCTTTTCTCTTTCCTTCTTACTCAGGGGTCTACCTAAGTCCTTCTCCCATTCTCTCCAGAAGGCGGGGGGGACGCTTGCTCATTTATCAAAAGCGAGTACAGTTTGGAAATCAAGTGTGGGTATGGTTGATTTCCTAGGCATATCCTCTCGTACTCCGTTGGTCCCCTGCATTTTTCCCTTTTAAAACCTAACTGGGACAAAAATGACTGGAAGCGCAGTAGGGTCCATGGATCCAGATTATCGTTCTCCCATCTACCTCTCAGTTCCGAGAGTGGGACCCAACCCCTCATGCTTATCAGATCTCCACTCCTCAACCGATGCAAGCCACCCCATTCCCTCAGATCTGTCTTAAAGGGGCCAGCCTGTAACAATGGGTTTTCCACAATTGGCACCACCGGAGAGGGCCAAGGGGAGAGCTCCTTCGGTTCCCTATATTCCCCGAAAACACCCAAGGACGCCCCAACAGTCAGGTGGGCCCTAGTAGCTGGTGTGGGGGATGCTTTATTCCATAAGGATGCCACCAATCGGACAGGGGCTGCTGCTAGCTCCAGCTGGACCCACCTTTTGGTCGTCTGGCAATTTTGCCATTCGCACACTCTTTGTAGGTGAGTGGCTGCCCAATACAACCTCATGTCCGGAAGTGCCATTCCACCTAATTTTTTGGGGCCGCTCAGTAACTGTGCTCTCAACCTCGCCCGCTTCTTATTCCACACAAATCTCATTAGTGCACTATTCATCTCTCGGAAGAAGTGCCTCGGGAGGTGGACTGGCAGAGCCTGGAACAGGAACAACAGCCTAGGGAGCACTGACATTTTGATGATATTAACTCTGCCCATCCAAGAGTAAGAAGGGCTGTCCCACTTTGCTAAATCTGCCCTGATTCTCTGCGCCAACGGCCAGAAATTCAGGGCCGGGATGTTTGCCAACTGGCTCGGCAGTTGTGTGCCAAGATATGAGATTGAGGCCCCTGCCCACCTGAATGGGAATGATTGTTGCATATTTTTAACTATTTCCCCAGGGAGCGAGACATTCAGGGCCTCGGACTTATCGAAAATAATCTTAAGATAAGAGACCTCAAACTCCTTCATCAGGACTGGGACCGTCACTGAGGGGTTCGTGATAAAGAAGAGGAGGTCGTCTGCATAAGCAGCTACCTTATGAGAGCCATCAACCGAGTCGACCCCCTGAATGTCAACACTCCCTCTAACTCTGCAGAGAAACGTCTCCAACGATAGGGCAAAGAGCAAGGGGGATAAAGGGCACCCCTGACGGGTCCCATTGCGGATAAATACCGGGTCTGAGAGGTGACCGTTTATCTTAATCTTAGCCGATGGTGTGGTGTATAACGCCTCTATGTGTGCTCTCATCTTGTCTCCTAGGCCTATATGTCTAAGAGTTTCTCGGAGAAAGGGCCAGCTCACCCTATCGAAGGCCTTCTCAGCGTTTGTGGAGAGAAGCATAGCAGGGGTTGCAGTGGTCCTCGCTCTATATATCACATTAATGGCCCGTACCACATTGTCTCTGGCCTCCCTGCCCAACACGAACCCAGTTTGATCCAGATGCACCACCTGTGCCACCACTGGCGCCAGTCAGAGGGCTAAGATTTTAGCGTATAACTTCAGGTCCGTATTGAGCAGGGAGATAGGACGGTAACTTTTGCAGGACAACGGGTCTTTACCTGACTTATGAAGGACCGATATGTGGGCTTCCATTTCCCTTCCCGAGAATGCACCGGGGGACTCCGGATCTGCTATCGTGTTCCAGGCCCTCACCAGGCGGGGGCCCAGTAGTGAGATGAAAGACTTATAATATTTGATCGTATACCCGTCTGGTCCCGGGGCCTTTCCCGACGGCGAGAGCCTGATGGCCTCAGCCAACTCCTCCATGCTAATTGGGTCTTCCAATGACTCTGCAATTTCCTTCGGGACTGATGGCATGCCCGAGTCCTCTATATATTTCCTGGCCCTCCCCGGGAGCGCCCCCGCCGCCCGCCCCCCATTCAAATCGTATAACCCGGCATAGTATGCCTGGAACGTCTCCGCAATTTTCTCGGAGGTGTGTTGCTTTTGCTGGGAACCATCTAGGATTTCTGAGATGTAATTTTGGGTGAGCTGTTGCCTGAGTGCTCTTGCTAGCATTCCCATGCTCGTAATACCTACGTTTGCATCTTTTGATTACGAACTTTGCGAACGCCCTAGGGCGTTGAGAGCCTCACTGGTCTGAATTAGCTCTCCTAGGACTCTCGCCGCCTCCGATTGTTTATGGGACGACTCCAGGACCCTGACACGCTTCGTGAGTTGATCTAACTGGCTCATTCTCTCTTTTTTCAGCCTGGATGCCTGACTAATTAGGACCCCTCTGATTACGCTCTTATGCGCCTCCCACAGCATCAAGGGGGACACCTCCCCATTGTCATTATTGCTAAAGTAAGCCTCTATGCCTTCTCTAACAGCTTGGACAACCACCTCGTCCTGTAGGAGGGATTCATTAAGTCTCCACGTCAGAGGAGGGGGTGGTCTGTCAGATAGAGACACTTCTAGATAAATAGGGCATGATCCGAGAAGGTAGTTGGTAGTATTCCACTGTCTGTGGTCAGGCCCAGTAAGCTGTGTGAGATCCACAGATAGTCAATCCTGGAGTACGTCCCATGAACCTTTGAGTAAAATGAATAGTCCCTCTCCGACGGGTTCTGAATCCGCCACGCGTCCACCAGCCGCATGCTATGTAGCTTTTTCTTGAGCGATCGCAGTGCCAGATGAGACACAGCTGATCTACCCATCGAGGAGTCTATAAGCGGTTCCATTGCCAGATTAAAATCGCCTCCGATCACTAACTCCCCTTGGCAAATTCCTCGATCCTATCCAGGGATTGCTTAAGGAACCGAACCTGTCCCTGATTAGGGGCGTATAGAGACACCAGAGTATAGGATTTTCGGTCAATGAGGCATTTCACCATCACCATCCTCCTATCCTCATCTCCCCATGACTCCCGTAGGGTGAATGGGACCCCCCTAGCTACCAAGATTGCTACCCCTTTCTTTTTGGCATCAGGCGTGCAGCTGGTGAACACATGCGGGAACAGCCTGCTATTCAGTCGGGGAGTTGCAGATCTTTTAAAATGTGTCTCTTGGACAAAGGCAATCTTTGTCTTGTGTCTCTTCAACTCCTGCCAGAGAATTGTCCTCTTCTCCGGGGAGTTGAGGCCCTTCACGTTCACAGATATCAGTTTCATCGGGCACATAACTCAAAACCCCTAGTAAAGCCACCAGCAAGTATTTCTGTACTGCCTCCCCGCCACCAGGAAAGTAGTAGAGGGCCGGGTAAGGGAGACTGGGAGGGGATATAGGTCAAGGGGGGGATGGGAGCTGATTAGCGTAGGGCTTGGGAAAGGGGAAGGGGGGGATAACAACAAGACAATTTAACTAAGTCTAACTATACGACTACTGGCGTAGTCAACCAAAGGTCACCACCAGGGGGACCTTCGTAAGTGGTGCTGTTTTAACTGTTCACTAATCCACCTCCTCTAGCTAGGCCGCCTAACCGGCTGAAAAGCCTAGAACCACACTCTCCCGTCTGGGGAGAGCTTAACGACTTCCCCAGAGGGGTGCACCAAATATTCACGGGGGGTGGAGGATCGGAACCTGGGTCGGTACTGAGGGAGACGCACAATGTCTACTGCCACTTAGAGATACACCTGGAGGCGCTGATAATAGTGGTAGTAGTACGGGAAGGGCAGCAAGGATGTACAATGACATAGCTCAATCAGCACTCGAGTTGCGGGATCCGCGCCAGCCCCAGTGAACAAAGGTCAACTCGGGATATGGCAACAGGGCCACCCCTCCTTAACGATAACATGAAACATTTGCAGATATGTACAATACCAGGGGCCACGGTGTGCCCCTTGGCCACGCCCATCCCGCCCCCCGCCACACCCCCCCGCCACCAGCGGTGGTGTATGGTCATTGCCCGTCAAATGGGCGCGAGTCGTTTCCTCAGGGTTAGGGAGGCGAGGCGGGTGGCGAGACACGCGGGCCGGGCCCAGCGGAGCCCCCATCTCTAATCTCAACAGGCAACTGTTACACAAAGAAAATCCCCTGTGGGGAACCGGTCTGCCAGCACCCCGGTCACGCAGCTACGGCCCGGGAGACCCGCATCTGAGAGAACATCAGATTACTACAAGCGTCTCAAGCCGCACGGGACACCGCGCCGGCCCGCCCCGACCGCCCCCCGCCGCCCCCCCACACCCGCAAACGGAGGTGTGATGGGGTAGAAAAAAAAAACTCAGGGTGGGCGGCAGCAGGGGACAGACGGGCGCGCCAGACGCCCCCGCGCCTACCGTCGACGCACCCTCACGCCTCTTCCGGCGCCTCGAGGAGGTCCTCCAATACGTTGCGGCAACTGCCTGCCATAAATTGACAGGTCAGGCGTCGTCCAGTCCGGGACATCCACCGAGGCAGCCTCCAGAAAATGAAATAGGTCCGGGAGTTGGCTAGGAGATCTGAGGACAAATAGCCCCCCATTTCTTAAGATTTCTTAAGACTCCTCTCGTGGCTGATGACTCCTGTCCTCCGCCCACAGACTCCAGCACAAGGGGCCTATAATCGGGCACACAGAAAAACCAGGGCAGTGGTGGAGAGGGCCTTTGGACTCTTGAAGACCAGATTTCGGTGTTTGGACCACACTGGGGGCTCCCTTCAGTATGCCCCCAAAAAGGTCATCGATATAATTATGGCCTGTGCAGCGCTGCATAATTTTGCAATCTTGCAGTGGGTCCCCCGCTATGTTGATTTGCCACCCTCTCCACCCGCCGATGAGCCAGAGGATGCCTATGTTGGGCAGCACAGTGCGTCTGGCCAAGCCGTCCCTGCAAATTTAATTGAAACCCATTTTGGTTAACTTTTGTTTTGCTTTGTTTTTTTTTCTTTGGACTTTGTTTGGTGTGATTGTTTTGTTACATTGTTTTTTTTTTGGTTTTACATTTCATTATGACCAAAACAATAATGAATTATTTGCAAAAATCAACAACAATGTTTGTGGACTTATTTTGAAATATTTGTTAAGTGTTTGTTTTGGTGGCTACTTGAACTCATATTTCTAAATCAAAAAAGCACAGACATGAACTTGGGCAACAAAAATTTTTACTAATTTTTAAAAGGTTCATTTTATAACAACATAATGGTAGGTGAGGGCCACTCACATACTTCGGGGGCAGACATGGACATGCAATTAGTTTCAAAACATGTGCCATAACAGCAAAATGCACACAAATAAGCCCTCTCCTGCTTGCCCACATTTTCCACCGGCACAGGTTGAAAGCAGACATACCTATGCCACATCTACACCTGTTACTCAGTGGGCCACCCAAACCAGAACACGCAGTCCCAATCCAAGTACAGTACAATCACAGCCAGGGTCCAAGGTCTTAGTTTGCCAGGCCAGAATGTCACCCAATCATGGCTCCAAACATGAGGAGCCACCACAAATGTAATTATGCCCAAGGCTGCAGCGCAACAGCTTAAGTGGCCGCTTCAGTGAGGCTTGGCCTCTGGCATTGGCTAGTGGGCTACCTCAGGCCTTGAATGAGCTATATGGGGGCAAATCCTAAACATACTAGCAAATGCAGCGCAAAAGGCAAGATTTGTAGGCCTCACCAGACAAGTCAATCCAGTGGGGATGTCCATCAAAGATGGTTACTTTGCATTTCTGCCATGCTGGACCTGATTTCTGAGGTCAAGTTGGCCATGTGGCTGTTATGGGTCCTAAATTCAGTCAGCATGGCCCTTAAGGTGTTATTGAGGGAATCTAATTGGCCCCGAATATGTTCTTGATTTAGTTGATTTTGGCGACGAAAAAGCCGCCTCTCATGGTGCCATGCTGCCTCCATCATCTGCACGCCCCTCCCCTGGGAAACTGGGCGACGTTGCTGAGTACGCCTCCCAATTCCCCGGGTTGTGGGGAGTGCAGATGATGTTGCTCTAGGACCCCCAACAGCCACAGGTATGCTGGCCAAATCCTCAACAGCAGATCTGAAACTGGGGACTGGAGGGTCAGTCTCTGCATGCTGCCCACGATGTGCAGGCAGCATGCAGCCAGCTTCCCTCTGCTGCTGAGGATTTGGCGGAGAAACATTTTGGGACAGTTGCAGATTCTGGCCCAGGGGGAGATCTTCATAAGCTCCCAGGAAGCATCCATCCTCCTCCAGCTCCTGGATTTCCTTCATCAGTGTGTGGCTCTGTTGGGGACATGTAAAAAATAAAGGTTCAGTGTGGGGAATACATATGTAAATCAGACAATAAAAACATGGCAAGCCACATGCATACAGAACAGCATCAAAAAACACTTACCGTAGATATCGGATCCTGGGTCCGAGGCAGCACGGAAGAAGACGGCAGAGGTAAAATGGCAGAGGAGTCCCCACTAGCTGAGGGATGAGGCTGGGCTGCATTAGAAGAAAAAGAGCTATGAAAACACACAACTATGCATTGTTGATGGTTAATAACACATATGCTAACCAAATAAACGTGCCCAAGCAGGAATGGCCACTACCACAATGTTGCCACTTGGCCTTCACTATGAATGCCATTAGATTAGTGCATGGATTGTTAAACCAGAATAGACACATTGGTGACGTGTCTAAAAACAAACATGCAAGTAATGGCTGTTGTGTTTGTTTCCACATCCCTTATAGACCATGAAGTTAACACACTAAGCTGGCAAATAGCAGTTACAATATGATTCTGGTGGGAAACATTGTATCTCTTAAAACATTTCAATCACACCATCTTAATCCGTTGGGCCCCCAACCCAGCTCAAATTGCCCAACAGAAAAAGATGTTAGTGTGGCGTGTGATTGTCAATTTAATACATAGCATGCATTCATTTTCTAAGCTCAATAGTTTCATACTCTTCATAAATGTTCTTAAACGTCATGTATGTTCGTGCTAATTTGCACATTACCTGTCGACACACATGACACACCCTGGTCAAAGTGAGCACTCCACTCCAAGCCACACCCTAGAGCCATGTGTTTAGCTATGGCTTGCTGCCACACCCTAGAGCCATGTGTTTAGCTATGGCTTGCTGCCACACCCTAGAGCCATGTGTTTAGCTATGCCTTGCTGCCACACCCTAGAGCCATGTGTTTAGCTATGCCTTGCTGCCACACCCTAGAGCCATGTGTTTAGATATGCCTTGCTGCCTATTTCTAAGTTTAGCCACATTTTTAGGGTCATTCATACATTACTAACCTGCTGGAATTGGCGGGTTGTCCGTGTCCTGCTGTGCCAAGTGTCCCTCTAAGGCAACAGGATGTAGCAGGCCCAACACCATCTCCTCAGCCTGGGTAAATTTCAATTTAGTGGGGAATCCTCCGCCAGTTTGAAAGCTGAAAAACATAGTAATCATAATTAACCGCACTGATGGATAGACAAGAAGAATAAAAACCAACAAATAAGCTATGTACCTGTACTGCTGCCTTTTATTCTGTTTCTTCCGTACTGCATATTTCAGGTCCGATATCTTCCGCTGAATCTGT
This sequence comes from Gastrophryne carolinensis, assembly GCA_027917425.1. Classification (NCBI taxonomy): domain Eukaryota; kingdom Metazoa; phylum Chordata; class Amphibia; order Anura; family Microhylidae; genus Gastrophryne; species Gastrophryne carolinensis. The sequence continues at coordinate 10,199,496 of CM051241.1, read as the reverse complement.
TCCACATCTTTGAGTTCGTCACCCGCTGCATTGTCTTGTCTGGTGAGTTCTGCCAAAATCTCAGATTTGCGCTGTTTGCTAGTAGTTTTGGATTTGCTCCCATATAGGTCATCATAATATAACGTTATGCAAAGTTAAAACACAGAGCTTTCTTAGTTACCACTCAGTTGTCCCAAAGTCCATATGCAGGTACTTCCTTCACAAGACAGCTCAGAGATACTCTTCTTAACCTCCGTGGTTATTTTCTCCAGGAGCAACTTGCAAGTAAAAATACTCCAACTTTATATGGAAACCGCTCAGCATAGGTCCCAAGAGGAGGATACCACATTCAAGAGTGCAGCATAAAAACAGAAAACACTCATATAGTGTAAATCAGTATAGCACACGATATTTATTAAAGGAAGGTGATGCACTCACATAGAAAAACACTTTAAAAGCATATAAAACCGAGGATGGCTCTCACCAACTCCCCATACACATCAAGATCTGGCCAGATCGATCGAATAATCAAAACTCTATGCCGCCTGCCACCGCCGCCGACGCGTTTCGTTGCCCACGGCAACTTTAACAAGGCTAGTGGCAATGCGGCAAACTAATCATATAAATACCTTCAGTATGATCCCCCATGAGGGCGAGGTGCGCTGGAAATCAAAGACGCACTTCTGGGATGCGCTCCGTGAAGTGCGCACAACTGTAGAGCTGGGTCAGGCAGTGGCCTACCCTACGTCACCAGCGTCAACTCCTCTCACAGTTGATCTTCAATCCCTGTCGGTACGCAAACTGCGCAGCAGCAGCTACGCCAGCAACACAGAACCTGATCAAGTGCGCACCATGGCACCACACAGTGGCCAGAGTGGGGAACTGCAGCCTGTCATAATGCCAACAGCTTTGTGAGGACAAACTGGCTAAAGTCCACAGCTTAGACGCTGCAGGCCACCCACCTCGCCACTTTAGGAGCCCGTTTACGTTATCCAAGTGAACTATGAATGAATGCCCATTCCAGAATAAAAAGAAACACAGGGATGGGCACTCAAAATAAAAAGCGGGACACACTGATACAGTCAAATGCTGCGCTACTGACAGCAGCCCACTACACAGCCTGCGCACAGATTATCTTAGATAAAACATAACACTATAAAAGCTAATAATTTTAACCAAAGAATTCATCATCCAATACATATATACTGTGACATACCCACAAACCACAAATGTTCCAGAAAAAGCAGAATTTTTAAGCCAAAATCATTAACGCCCCCTAGTGGAACTTAAATAAAACAAAATCTATCAACCTGAAACTCTTCAGGGAGATAGATGAAAACAACATGGACACAAAGAACCAATTAATACAAAAAACCAATTAAGTTAAAATTATGAATCATCAATAAAACAATTTAAATCAAAATCAACATTAAGACCACTCGGGGCTAAAGTATTAAGAGTGAATATCCACTTTCCCTCCTTCTGGCATATGTCCCTCTTTAAATTAGAACCCCGCCAATGGGATACCGTATGATCTATTCCAATAAATGTCAACTGTGTAGGGTCACTGGAGTGAGCGGCTTTAAAATGAGCCGACAGACTATGTAATTCATATCCGCTGCGGATATTATAGATGTGTTCACGTATCCGCACACGGAGCTCTCTGGTAGTCCTCCCCACATACAGCAGCCCACACGGACACCAAATCAAATAGACCACATACTTGGTGTGGCAGGTGATGAATTTTGAGATCTTATGGTTTTGTCCTGTTTTAAAATCTACAAAACTTTTTTGGGGTTTTGACAAAGATCTCCCAGTTTTGCAACCCATACATCTACCACATTTGTAAAAACCAGATAGAGTAGTATCAGTTAATGCCACCCGTACAGGTGGGTCAACAAAGCTTTTGGTCAGACGGCCCCTAAGATTAGGTGCTCGCCTGAAAACTATTTTGGGCCTCTCAGGAAGAGTCGGTCCTAAAACCGAATCAAGATGCAGAATATGCCAATGTTTGGCTACTAGCCGTTGAATCTCTCTGTATTGGGTATTAAAACCCGTTATAAAAGGCACCCCCATGTTGCTATTCGATTTCCTTCTAGTATTACCCAGTAATGTATCTCTCGGGGTGTCTCTTACTGCTACCCTCTGGACTTCCACCTTCTCTGGGTCATAACCTTTATCCACAAAGCGTTTTTTAAGAACGGCTGATTGGATATCAAACTCTGTTAGTGAAAAGCAATTCCGCCTGATCCTAAGAAATTGTCCCTTTGGTATTGCTGACAACCAATTCGGATGATGACAGCTAGTACACGGAACGTACCCATTCCTGTCCGTGGGCTTAAAATAAGTGGAGGTGGTCAATCTGGAACCCTCCACTTTAATATTTAGGTCGAGAAAATTAACTGCCACAGGACTGGCTTCTACCGTAAACTCTAAATTATAACGGTTGTTATTAACTTCTGTAAAGAAGGCATCTAGCTCCCCCTGGGTGCCCTTCCAGATGACAATCACGTCATCTATATATCTTTTCCAGCATATAAGATTACCCCATTCTCGACCAAAAATAAATTCCTCCTCCCACTTGCCAACGTAGAGGTTCGCCATGCTGGGAGCAAATTTAGCTCCCATGGCGACACCTCTACGTTGCAAATAAAACCCTCCCCCAAACCAAAAATAATTGTGCTGGAGTGCAAAATCCAAGCACTGCATAAGGTATTCAACCTGTCCTGCCGGTAAATTCTGGCTTGAATTAAGGAAGTGCTGAACAGCTTCCAAACCAAGATCATGAGGGATAGCTGTATATAAAGATGATACATCGGCCGTAGCTAAAATAAAATGCTCCTCAATTTTTATACCTTCAACCAACTGGATAACCTGTGTGGAATCCCTTAAATACGCAGGCAATTCTACCACCAATGGTTGTAGAAAGTGGTCTATTAGTTCTCCCAAGCGGCAAGTGATGGAACCTAACCCACTAACAATGGGCCTCCCTGGGGGTTTAATCAAACTCTTATGGATCTTTGGCAGTATATATATTGTAGGGATTTTAGGCGCTGTCGGTGTCAAATAATTGAATTCTTTGTTATTTAAGAAACCACGTGTGGCACCTTCATTTAATAAAACCCCTATCTTTGACCTATATTCCCAGGTAGGGTCCTTATCCAGTAAGGTATAGGTGTCCGTATCGGCTAACAACCTATTAACCTCTTCCAAGTAATCAACTTTGTTCATGATCACTAAGCCACCGCCCTTATCTGCTGGCTTCAAAATTATATCGTGTTTGGTTTCAAGCTGTTTGAAGCCTCTGAAAAGGGCAGGTGGCCATCTAGGCTTTCGCATTTCCATGTTTTTTATGTCCCTAACAATTGCTGCTTTGAAGGTTTCTATTTGTGAATTGCGGGATTTACAATTTAAGTTCAGCGGTCTTATCTAAGGAAGAGCTGACCTTATTAGATAAAGGCTTAAAATTTGCCCTTCCGAAGGAACCTAACAAATTTGATTTATTCATTGATGTGAATAAATATATTAGAAAATTACATGTGCAGAAGTTCTTTTTAAACCACCATGGGTCTGTTAGTAAAGAACAACCTAATGAGTTATCCCTTTCTAATGAAACTATAAAACATTCATCTCTGAAGAATAAATCACTGTTTAATCCCCCGAGTTTGGGCAATTCACAAATAGAAACCTTCAAAGCAGCAATTGTTAGGGACATAAAAAACATGGAAATGCGAAAGCCTAGATGGCCACCTGCCCTTTTCAGAGGCTTCAAACAGCTTGAAACCAAACACGATATAATTTTGAAGCCAGCAGATAAGGGCGGTGGCTTAGTGATCATGAACAAAGTTGATTACTTGGAAGAGGTTAATAGGTTGTTAGCCGATACGGACACCTATACCTTACTGGATAAGGACCCTACCTGGGAATATAGGTCAAAGATAGGGGTTTTATTAAATGAAGGTGCCACACGTGGTTTCTTAAATAACAAAGAATTCAATTATTTGACACCGACAGCGCCTAAAATCCCTACAATATATATACTGCCAAAGATCCATAAGAGTTTGATTAAACCCCCAGGGAGGCCCATTGTTAGTGGGTTAGGTTCCATCACTTGCCGCTTGGGAGAACTAATAGACCACTTTCTACAACCATTGGTGGTAGAATTGCCTGCGTATTTAAGGGATTCCACACAGGTTATCCAGTTGGTTGAAGGTATAAAAATTGAGGAGCATTTTATTTTAGCTACGGCCGATGTATCATCTTTATATACAGCTATCCCTCATGATCTTGGTTTGGAAGCTGTTCAGCACTTCCTTAATTCAAGCCAGAATTTACCGGCAGGACAGGTTGAATACCTTATGCAGTGCTTGGATTTTGCACTCCAGCACAATTATTTTTGGTTTGGGGGAGGGTTTTATTTGCAACGTAGAGGTGTCGCCATGGGAGCTAAATTTGCTCCCAGCATGGCGAACCTCTACGTTGGCAAGTGGGAGGAGGAATTTATTTTTGGTCGAGAATGGGGTAATCTTATATGCTGGAAAAGATATATAGATGACGTGATTGTCATCTGGAAGGGCACCCAGGGGGAGCTAGATGCCTTCTTTACAGAAGTTAATAACAACCGTTATAATTTAGAGTTTACGGTAGAAGCCAGTCCTGTGGCAGTTAATTTTCTCGACCTAAATATTAAAGTGGAGGGTTCCAGATTGACCACCTCCACTTATTTTAAGCCCACGGACAGGAATGGGTACGTTCCGTGTACTAGCTGTCATCATCCGAATTGGTTGTCAGCAATACCAAAGGGACAATTTCTTAGGATCAGGCGGAATTGCTTTTCACTAACAGAGTTTGATATCCAATCAGCCGTTCTTAAAAAACGCTTTGTGGATAAAGGTTATGACCCAGAGAAGGTGGAAGTCCAGAGGGTAGCAGTAAGAGACACCCCGAGAGATACATTACTGGGTAATACTAGAAGGAAATCGAATAGCAACATGGGGGTGCCTTTTATAACGGGTTTTAATACCCAATACAGAGAGATTCAACGGCTAGTAGCCAAACATTGGCATATTCTGCATCTTGATTCGGTTTTAGGACCGACTCTTCCTGAGAGGCCCAAAATAGTTTTCAGGCGAGCACCTAATCTTAGGGGCCGTCTGACCAAAAGCTTTGTTGACCCACCTGTACGGGTGGCATTAACTGATACTACTCTATCTGGTTTTTACAAATGTGGTAGATGTATGGGTTGCAAAACTGGGAGATCTTTGTCAAAACCCCAAAAAAGTTTTGTAGATTTTAAAACAGGACAAAACCATAAGATCTCAAAATTCATCACCTGCCACACCAAGTATGTGGTCTATTTGATTTGGTGTCCGTGTGGGCTGCTGTATGTGGGGAGGACTACCAGAGAGCTCCGTGTGCGGATACGTGAACACATCTATAATATTCTTAGTATGTCACACACCCCGCTTCAAGAATCCATAACATGTGGGTAATATCGTCCTGAAGAGGGCGTTCCTGCAGAGATGATAGCAAAAGAAAGCCCCTCCCTGATCCATAAATACCTGGGACCTCCCACTCACTACCCAGTTTTTCCATCTCTGCAGACGGCGAGCAAGTCAGAAGATGATGGCTCCTCCTTGCACAGGGGGATTTCAGGTAGCCGGGGTAACTCCCGGCCTCTTATGTTGTTTATTTCCGCTCGGACCCCTTTTGTCCCAAAAATTTACCTCATATTACATGCCTCCACAGTCTTGGCTGCTGGCCCGAGCGAGGGTACATTGGCACCTCTGGTGCTGAGGAGCAGAGCTCCACCGTGAGACCCTAAAAGAGAGGGTAGGCGGTCATACCGGGTAGGTGATCCCGGTTTGGGATGCCCCGTCCCTTGACCTTTCCCCTGGGGGGGGCCCTTCCCTTTACCAATTATGGGGGCTGGGGGTTCCTCTCATAGGGGTTAGCTTATTCACTTTCTCTTTATTACTGTCTCTTTATTGATGTGTGTATCTAGAGTAGTCCCTCAATGTGTTTTTCTCTTGTTACTATGTCCCAGCACCGCGGCTGTCATTGCAGCCGGGTGCCGGGGTTTTTCATTCTGTGAGGTGATTTTTCACCTCACGCGCGTTGGGGGGGCGGGGCTGGCACTCGGCGCTCTGCCGCGGCCAGCCCCCGTTCTCTCCTTCACTCCTCGCCGCAGCGAGCGGGGCGGGTGCTCCGCTAGTGATAGCGGATGCACCCGTTGTCATGCAGCCGGCGCCGCGGTTGTCGGCGGCGCCGGTCTCTGGGCTGGTGCGTGAGGGACTTCTTCCCTCACGCTTCATTCACACTGGAAGGGGGGGCGGAGCCGGGCTTTCGGCGCGTCGCCGCTGCTCCGCCCTCCTCTGTACTGGCGCCGCTGCGGAGCTGAGCTCCCTGTCACTAGGCAGCTCCCTGTTACTAGGCAGAAGGGGGCACAGATCAGCTTTGCGCGGGCTGCGCAGACCACGCCCCTGGCACGGCCGTGCTTCTTCTCTTCACTTCACCTCAGAGATCGCCACACAATTGTTCTGAGGCGGATCGTTCACCGCAGCGTCTGTGAGTGGCCCTGTGGGCCTCATTTATTTCTTTATCTGTTAAGTTTTATTGTAGGGTCTTATGGGTCTCTCTCTGTCTTTTAGGTGAAAGTTATCCAGGAGGATCTTCTGTAGTATTGGAAGGTCTCTCCTGATCCTGGGTCCATTTTAGCATCACAAATCCTCCCACTCGGGACATTAAAGGGGCATCCCGGGTTGCCTAACTGGCGTAATTCCCTGGGTCATAGCGACCACTCAAAATTCACCTTATGGAGGCATCCCCGGATACTGGGACTGGGACCCCTTCGGGGCATCCCAAAAAGTGTATGTTGTGTGGGATTTCCATTACTGGGGATGATGTGTTACTGTGTATACCATGTGCACAGCAAACTATTACGCGGCAGTCCGAACCCCAAGCGTCGGGGTCAGCACAGCCGGCCACCTCAACTCCCCCTCCCGCCTTGACTCGTGCCCTGTGTGACGTGGTCATGGGCAGGGATCTGCAATCCGAGATGTGTGCCAGATTGGCTAGCCTTGAGAAAATGCTCTCTAGCTCGGTCGCCCGTAAGGCTCCGTCTAAGAGAAAGCATTTGTCGCCGGCTCCGCCGGTGGATGATCTTGATGGCAGAGATAATCTGGATTGGTCTGATTATCCCCAGCTAGAGGAGGGGGAAGTTGATGAGGGTTCAGAATTTTCGGATGATGAGCAGTCTGCTGGCGCTGATGCCGAGCTTTCTGATTTAGGGAGATCCTTGGATTCTCCTCACGCTCTGTCTCTCATGCTGGAAGTTCTGAATATTTCCCCTCCCGAGGAGGCGTCACAGCAGAAAGGTGAATTGTTTGAGGAATCCAGGCCGCGCCTGGAGTTTCCTACGCAACGCCATTTTGATAGAATCATTGACAAGGAATGGGATAGGCCGGCTCGGCTCCCTGGCATACCTCAGTGGTGGGATAGGAAATATCCCTTTCCTTCTGAGGCGATCAAGCGCTGGGCATCTCCCCCCGAGGTGGATGCACCGGTTTTGGGGTTGTCTAACTCCTCGGTGTTAAACAGACCTGATTGTTCCACTCTCAAAGATGGAGAGGATAAACGTATTGATCAGATGGCTTCTCATGGCTTTACTAGCATTGGGTCGGCCATCCGGCCTGTGTGCGCTTCGGAGCTAATGGTGTTGGCCACCAGGTCTGTGGTCAGGGACCTGTTGACTTCTTCCGGGCTTCGTCCTGGTAGTAACGAGTTCCTTAGCCTTAAACGGTGCGAGTTGTTTCTATCCTTTGTGTTGACCGCCTTGGATGATACTTTGATGATGTGTGGTAGGACTTCGGCTCTGCTTGTGGCTATTCGGCGGTCGGTGTGGCTGCGCCAGTGGGCGGCCGATTTTATGTCCAAAAAATCACTGACGGCTTTACCCTTTGTTGGTCTACGGCTCTTTGGAGAGACATTGGACTCTGTCACCAAGGGTGGTAGGTTACCTCAACGTAAGAAACAACGCCGCCCCTTTCGGGGGGCGCCTGCCTTTAACCCCTCCTTTCGGGGGGCCAGATCTGGCAGGGGTTCTGCATTTCCCTCTTCCAGAGGAGATTTCGGAAACAGGGGCAGAGGACGTGCCCGTTCTGGATACAGTTGGGGCTCTAAGCCCAAACCGGCTGCTAAGCCGGCTCAGCAATGAGGGGGCGCCCTCACCCATGCGGGTGGGGGGACGGCTGCAGCACTTCTCTCAGATCTGGGATCAAGAGGTCTCGGACAGATGGATCCGGGAAGTGGTGTCTTCCGGCTACAAGCTGGAGTTCGAGCTCCGCCCCCCTTCCAGATTTGTCAGGTCTCGGATGCCGTCGGAGCCTCTAGTGGCGCAGGGGCTCCTGGTGGCAGTGGAGAATCTTCTGGACATGGCTGTCATTTGCCCAGTGCCCCCTTCAGATCGGGGCAGGGGCTTTTATTCCAATCTGTTCACGGTTCCCAAGAAGGATGGGTTGGTCCGACCCATCTTGGATCTGAAGTTTCTCAACCGGTTCATCCGGCCGAGGAAATTCCGCATGGAAACGCTGCGTTCGGCCATTCACTCTCTTCGTCAGGGAGACTTTCCATAGACATCAAGGATGCTTATCTACACGTTCCGGTTTTTCCAGCACACCAGAGGTTTCTCAGGTTCGTGGTGGAGGATCGGCACTTTCAGTTTGTGGCACTTCCTTTCGGTCTCACCTCAGCGCCTCGGGTGTTCACCAAGGTGCTAGCGGGGGTGATGGCTCTGCTCAGAGGTCAGGGTATCCGCATCGTGCCCTATTTGGACGATCTACTGATCATGGCCTCTTCCTTCAACCAAGCGGAGTTGGACACCAGAGCGGTGGTGTCCACTCTGGAGAGGTTCGGTTGGGTGATCAACCACCCCAAGTCTTCTCTTTCCCCGTCCAGAATTCTGACCTTTCTGGGAATGTCTCTGGACACTTCACAGGCCAGGGTGTTTCTACCCCAGGCCAAGATTCTTTTGATTCAGGAGTTAGTTCGGCTTCTCTTGTCAACCCCTCATCCGATCATCCGGTTAGGGATGAGGCTGGTGGGGTTAATGGTGGCCTCATTCGAGGCAGTTCCCTTTGCGCAGTTTCACACAAGGACGCTTCAGCTTCATCTGTTGAAGGTTTGGGACAAGTCTCCTCTATCGTTGGATCAGTCCTTCCTGATGACTCCCCGAGTTCGTCGATCCCTGCAATGGTGGTTGGGGTCGGTCAATCTGTTGAAGGGCAGATCTTTTCTGGCTCCGCGTTGGGAAACAGTTACCACGGATGCCAGTCTGTCAGGTTGGGGGGGTGTTTGGAAGGACCTCCAGTTTCAGGGTCTGTGGGGCCCGCGGGAGGCTCACGAGCCCATCAATGTTCTGGAGTTGAGAGCCATCAGGTTGGTTCTGTTTCGCTTGACTCATCAGTTGAGAGGCCTGCCAGTTCAGGTCCGGTCGGACAACAGGACGGCGGTTGCTTACATCAATCACCAAGGAGGGACTCGCAGCAGGAGTGCCCTCAGGGAAGTGTCTTTGATTCTGGACTGGGCAGAGACCCACGTCCCGTGTATCTCAGCAGTCTACATTCCGGGAGTGGAGAACACGGAGGCGGACTTGCTGAGCAGGGCCTCCTCTCGTCAGGGGGAGTGGTCTCTCAGTCCCAAGGTGTTTCGTTCGATATGTCTCAGGTGGGGGTTCCCAGCGGTGGACCTCTTTGCTTCTCGTCACAATCACAAGCTTCCAGTCTTTGTGTCTCTCTCGCAGGATCCTCTGGCTCTGACAGTGGATGCCATGTCTCTAAACTGGAGGGATCTGGGGTTCCTTTACCTGTTTCCTCCGTTCCCAATGCTAGCCAGAGTGCTGCGCAAGCTGGCCTTGGATGGTGCGTCGGCGATTCTGGTGGCCCCAAGGTGGCCAAGGCGAGTTTGGTTCGCAGACCTCGTAAGACTGGCAGAGGATCAGTTCGCCCTGCCTCTGCTGCCGGACCTGCTCACCCAGGGTCGGCTGCGCTATCCCAATTTACCATCGCTGGCTTTGACGGCATGGCTGCTGAAACTGCCATCTTGAAGGAAGAAGGTCTTTCTGACGCGGTGATTCAGACTCTTATCCGTGCCAGGAAGCGCTCTTCCTCTTCTATTTACTACAGGACTTGGAGGGCCTATATTGATTGGTGTGAAAGTAGGTCTTTCTCTTGTCGAGAGTTCTCCATTCCTAGAATTTTGGAGTTTCTCCAACATGGTCTAGATCTGGGGCTCCAGCTTAGTACATTGAAAGGGCAGGTTTCTGCCCTGGCGGTGTTCTTCCAAAGGTCTTTTGCACTTCATCCCTTAGTCAAGACCTTTTTCCAAGGTGTTACACATGTTCGGCCTCCTAGGAAGCCTTTTGTTCCAGTTTGGGATTTGAACCTGGTTCTTTCTGCTCTCCAGGGCCCTCCGTTTGAGCCCTTGAATGAGATAGCTTTGTCTTCTCTTACGCAAAAGGTGGCCTTTTTGGTGGCTATCACTTCGGTTAGGCGTGTTTCTGAGTTGGCAGCTTTATCCATTACAGCTCCGTACTTCGAGAAACATCAGGACAAGGTTGTCTTTCGTTTCAAGCAGGATTTTCTTCCTAAAGTGGTCTCGGAGTTTCATCTGAATCAGGACATTGTGTTGCCTTCTCTATGCCCAAATCCCAGCGACGACAAGGAAAGGGCATTGCATTCCTTGGATGTAGTTCGTGTTGTGGAACATTATCTGGAGGTTACGTCTTCCTTTCGTAAGACTGATGCTTTCTTTGTGGTGCCCTGCGGGCCTAGGAAAGGTTTGGCTCCTGCCAATTCTTCCATTAGTAAATGGATTCGTCAGGCCATCATTGGGGCCTATTCTGCCAAGGGGAGGAGTCCCCCTTTTCGTGTTACTGCTCATTCTACTCGTGCAGTTGGTGCGTCCTGGGCTTTTCAGCACCAGGCTTCTGTTGAGCAAGTTTGTAAGGCCGCTACCTGGTCTTCTGTTCACACCTTTTCCAAGTTTTACAAGGTTGATGTTCGGGCTTCAGCGGATGCTGTTTTTGGCCGCAAAGTTTTGCAAGCTGTAGTGGTTTAAAGTTGTGCATTGTTGCCTAGTTTTGGATCCCCGCCCTTGTTATGGACACTGCTGTTGGATGTCCCACATGTTATGGATTCTTGAAGCGGGGTGTGTGACATACTAAGAATAATACCATTTTGTGAATACTCACCTTGTAAAATGGGTATTATGAGTATGTCACACACCCCGCTTCAACCCGCCCTTTTGTATTCAGGATCCTCTTTATTGCGAAGTTTGCGTGGTTGTTGTTTATTTTTGCCTCTTCCTGGTCCCTTACCTTACTGCTTCTGTATACTGGGTAGTGAGTGGGAGGTCCCAGGTATTTATGGATCAGGGAGGGGCTTTCTTTTGCTATCATCTCTGCAGGAACGCCCTCTTCAGGACGATATTACCCACATGTTATGGATTCTTGAAGCGGGGTGTGTGACATACTCATAATACCCATTTTACAAGGTGAGTATTCACAAAATGGTATTATCCGCAGCGGATATGAATTACATAGTCTGTCGGCTCATTTTAAAGCCGCTCACTCCAGTGACCCTACACAGTTGACATTTATTGGAATAGATCATACGGTATCCCATTGGCGGGGTTCTAATTTAAAGAGGGACATATGCCAGAAGGAGGGAAAGTGGATATTCACTCTTAATACTTTAGCCCCGAGTGGTCTTAATGTTGATTTTGATTTAAATTGTTTTATTGATGATTCATAATTTTAACTTAATTGGTTTTTTGTATTAATTGGTTCTTTGTGTCCATGTTGTTTTCATCTATCTCCCTGAAGAGTTTCAGGTTGATAGATTTTGTTTTATTTAAGTTCCACTAGGGGGCGTTAATGATTTTGGCTTAAAAATTCTGCTTTTTCTGGAACATTTGTGGTTTGTGGGTATGTCACAGTATATATGTATTGGATGATGAATTCTTTGGTTAAAATTATTAGCTTTTATAGTGTTATGTTTTATCTAAGATAATCTGTGCGCAGGCTGTGTAGTGGGCTGCTGTCAGTAGCGCAGCATTTGACTGTATCAGTGTGTCCCGCTTTTTATTTTGAGTGCCCATCCCTGTGTTTCTTTTTATTCTGGAATGGGCATTCATTCATAGTTCACTTGGATAACGTAAACGGGCTCCTAAAGTGGCGAGGTGGGTGGCCTGCAGCGTCTAAGCTGTGGACTTTAGCCAGTTTGTCCTCACAAAGCTGTTGGCATTATGACAGGCTGCAGTTCCCCACTCTGGCCACTGTGTGGTGCCATGGTGCGCACTTGATCAGGTTCTGTGTTGCTGGCGTAGCTGCTGCTGCGCAGTTTGCGTACCGACAGGGATTGAAGATCAACTGTGAGAGGAGTTGACGCTGGTGACGTAGGGTAGGCCACTGCCTGACCCAGCTCTACAGTTGTGCGCACTTCACGGAGCGCATCCCGGAAGTGCGTCTTTGATTTCCAGCGCACCTCGCCCTCATGGGGGATCATACTGAAGGTATTTATATGATTAGTTTGCCGCATTGCCACTAGCCTTGTTAAAGTTGCCGTGGGCAACGAAACGCGTCGGCGGCGGTGGCAGGCGGCATAGAGTTTTGATTATTCGATCGATCTGGCCAGATCTTGATGTGTATGGGGAGTTGGTGAGAGCCATCCTCGGTTTTATATGCTTTTAAAGTGTTTTTCTATGTGAGTGCATCACCTTCCTTTAATAAATATCGTGTGCTATACTGATTTACACTATATGAGTGTTTTCTGTTTTTATGCTGCACTCTTGAATGTGGTATCCTCCTCTTGGGACCTATGCTGAGCGGTTTCCATATAAAGTTGGAGTATTTTTACTTGCAAGTTGCTCCTGGAGAAAATAACCACGGAGGTTAAGAAGAGTATCTCTGAGCTGTCTTGTGAAGGAAGTACCTGCATATGGACTTTGGGACAACTGAGTGGTAACTAAGAAAGCTCTGTGTTTTAACTTTGCATGATTGTTTGAACTCTATGGACAAGAGATACACACGTTGAGCTTTCTTTAAGAGATTTGTGCTATTCTTTACATTATATGTTTGATATTAACGATTTGAAATTGTATTTTGCTTTTTAGCGCGGTATTTTAATATTTTATTGATAATATAACGTTAGCCCACTTGCCAATGCCAGAGTTTGGGACTCACCAAAACGGCCACTCAAGTGGCCTCTGCGCAATGTGCGCCCTGTTTGGGGTGGTTGTGGCTCCTCAGTGTTTGGTGGCAAATGGGGTGACATTCTGGCCTGGGGGTATGGAGGAGACCTCAAGGACTGGAGGCTGGCTGTGGATCGTACTGGATTGGGAAAGGGACTGGGTGTTCGTGGCTGGGTGGCCACTGAAGTTGCAGGTGTTGATGTGGCATAGGGGGAATGCATGACAACCTGTGCCGGAGGAGAATGTGGGCGAGGAAGAGAGGGTCTTGAGGAGCTGGAGCGGCTGCTTGTGGCCCTGTGGGCCCTTTGAGGTAGTTGGCTGGGGTGAGCCATAGCTGGTGGGCCGGCCACTCTTGGCCTTGGTTTTGTAGCCACGTGCGGGTGGGGAGGGGGACCTTGGCCTTGGCTGCCTTTTCTGGCTTCTGGGCTGCTGTGGCTGCTTTTGGCTGTTGGCCTTCTGGCCCTGCTGCGTCTTCTGGCCCTGCTGCGTCTTCTGGGCCTGCTGTGGCTTCTGGCCCTGCTGCGGCTTCTGGGCCTGTGTTTGGTCCCTTTAGCTAGTGCCTTGGTGCCACGTGGGGGGGGATGTGGGGCAGGGTGGGGTGGGGCTTCGTCGCCTCTTACCCGTTTGGAGGGCATGAGCTGGTGTAGCCTTTGGTGCCTTGCTCTTTGGTTGGCCTGCTGCCACCTCCTTTTTTGCCGCAGCCTTTGTGGTAGGCCTTAGCCTCGCTTTGGCCTCTTGCGACCTTGTTTTTGGGCCCTCACCATGGTCAGCCCGCTTGGTAGCCTTCTGGGTGCTTGTTTTTTTTGGTGGCATTTTGCCTGGACTCTCAAAGAGAATGAGCTGTATGTGCATGGACCTTTAACTAAGGTGTGACGCCTACGCGTTCGCGTACGCGCACGTCCGGCCGGAACCCGGAAACCGCTGGGGCATTACTTATCTGCTGACAAGAAGAAAGATGGCGCCCACTATCTTCACCCGCCAACAAGAAGAGATCATCATGCTCGTAAGTGTATTTGTAGGCCTTTCAAGTGACATCTAAATGCTGCTCGACATGTTAAGAATGCGCACGAAGTAAGAGATTAGATCCAAATTTGGGTAAAATACATGCACACCCACGTGCCAAACAACAGTGCGGCCAGATTTGAAAGATAACTTAGCCTAGAAGTGTGTGTGGGTATGTTTTAATGTGATTGACCCTAAAAATGTATAGTTTGCAATTCTTTATAGGCATGTTTAATTTATTGCTATGTTTGATTTGTGTTTTGTAGACCATGCTGGAGGGCAGGTACGACTACCTGCCCAACTCGTTTGAAACGTCGCCCTGGAGATCATCTCGGAGATCCAACACCAGACCGACACCACCTTCACCCACACACAGATCATGCAGCATTGGTCGGACCTGAAACGACTGCACATGCCCCGGGTGCAGAGGTTTTTCGGGATCCATTTCCCAAGTAAGTACATAGCGATTGCATGCAAGATGTAACTACGCCAGAAGTTAGACCTTTTATTTATAATGCCTTTTCTTTGGTAGTGTTGGAAATGGATTACCGCATTCGCCACACCCGGAGGCGCACAGGCCGACCAGTGCTGCATGATTCTGCAGCTGGGAGTGAAGGTGGTGGTTCTCCAGGGCGACAGACCTACCCCTCCTCTGTGGGGTCCTCAGACCAGCCCCTGGACCTTACCACAGAGGAGGGGCGGCACAGCGTGGGCAGGCAGTCGTACCCTACCACGCATGCGGGAGCCTCTGGTATGTCACTCTTCATGTATACGCACAGACATATACATGTTAGCTCCTGATATCACCAAACTGATTCCTTGATTCTGTATTTTTAGATGCTTCGGGTGCGGGTGAGGTAGTGGTTGAGGAGGCAGCAGATATGGTCCCACAAGAACCTGGAGAAGGTGAGTGATGTGACCCAGACTTAGCTACAAACATTTGAGGACTGCTGAATCAGACATTAAAAATAACCATATTTCCCATGTTTCTACAGGCAATTCTTCACAGCAGAGCCAGGAACCAGGACATCGTGTTGTCCCCAACGAGCCATCTCTCAGCCACCAACCAAGTAAGTAGTCATGCCATTATTGCCATTTATGTGTAACTTCACATGAACACACAAATACATAATGCCCTAGTCAATGGCAATATAAGTGTGGCCACTTCCTTAGCTTAATGACTTGGCAAACTGACCTGTGGCCACTTCATTAGCTTAATGACTTGCCCAACTGACCTGTGGCCACTTCATTAGCTTAATGACTTGGCAAACTGACCTGTGGCCACTTCATTAGCTTAATGACTTGCCCAACTGACCTGTGGCCACTTCATTAGCTTAATGACTTGCCAAACTGACCTGTGGCCACTTCATTAGCTTAATGACTTGCCAAACTGACCTGTGGCCACTTCATTAGCTTAATGACTTGCCTAACTGACCTGTGGCCAATTCATTAGCTTAATGACTTGCAAGAATGACATATGTGGCTTTTAGTTAATTTGTTAACTAAAATACATTAAATCCACAGGTGATAAACATGTATTGTTCTCCAAATAATATTTGGGTCGAAATTTGTTCCAGGGACCACGCGACAAAGACTGGCGGACATGAATCGGAGGGTCCTTGAGTTGGTAGCCGATCTGCAGGCGATGCGTGACACGTTGGGGACAACAGAAGAGGAAGAGTAGTGTCCTGGTTCCTGGCCCTGTATCTTTGTATATAGTTTTTATAAATTTTAAATTGTACATAGTTTTTTAACAATGTAAATTGTATATCTTTTTTTTATATTTTATCCAAAATTTTTTAACAATTTAAAATATTTTGAACAATGCCACCCAAACATGGCAGTTGAATATTAAAAAAATTTCAACTAAACAAAAAATGGTGTGCCATTTATTTGCACAAATACATTTACACAAAACAAAGGGCCAATGACATATTTATAAATCAAGATTGTGATGTTCGTGAAGTGGTTTGGGTAAGTTTTAGGGTGCTGGAAATGAAGACGAAACTAACCGGGAAGTGGTTTGGGTAAGTTTTAGGGTGCTGAAAACGAAGAAGAAATTAACCGGGAAGTTTTAGGGACCGAAAATGGAAGAAGAACCTAACCGCTAAGTGATTTGGGTAAGTTTTAGGGACCAAAAATGGAAGAAGAACCTAACCACTAAGTGATTTGGGTAAGTTTTAGGGACCGAAAATGGAAGAAGAACCTAACCGCTAAGTGATTTGGGTAAGTTTTAGGGACCGAAAATGGAAGAAGAACCTAACCGCTAAGTGATTTGGGTAAGTTTTAGGGACCGAAAATGGAAGAAGAACCTAACCGCGAATTGGTTAGGGTGAGCTTTAAGGGATCAAAAGGGAAGCTGCAGGATAGCGCTAAGTGGTTAGGGTGAGCTTTAAGGGATCAAAAGGGAAGCTGCAGGATAGCGCTAAGTGGTTAGGGTGAGCTTTAAGGGATCAAAAGGGAAGAGGCAGGATAGCGCTAAGTGGTTAGGGTGAGCTTTAAGGGATCAAAAGGGAAGCTGCAGGATAGCGCTAAGTGGTTAGGGTGAGCTTTAAGGGATCAAAAGGGAAGAGGCAGGATAGCGCTAAGTGGTTTGGGTGAGCTTTAAGGGATCAAAAGGGAAGAGGCAGGATAGCGCTAAGTGGTTTAGCTATACATTGTAGTAGAAGTGATGGGAGTGAAATTATGTATGCGAGCACTTTAATGAGTTAAGTTTGTAGTGCGCAGGCGCAAGATCGTAAGGATTCCATCTGGACGATTATTTTTTGTAAAAGTGAAACAGAATGTATCGGGAAACGTAAAGGATTCGTGTGAGGATACGATGGGAAAAGGGCAAAAACGAAAGGCTACGTTGTTACCTGAGAAAATGAATCTGAAAAGTCTCGATGGAAAATGACATCCTCGTACGCGTACTCTGGCATACGAGCGGACGGAAACTTTACAGAAGGTTTACAATGCATGCATAGAATCGCTCGCACATTCATACGAGAGCGGGAACTTTTGAAAATGATACGACAACGGCACTAAAACAGAAGTTTTTTTTGTGTCTCTCTGAATCGAGGCTAATGTCCTGATTGAGATGAAAGGCAGACACAACCTTTGGAAAGAAATCCGGCTTAAGCCGAAACACCACCTTATCCTGATGCCTCTCAAAATAAGGAGGTTTGATGGAAAGCGTCGCCAGCTCAGAAACTCGCCTTACAGAAGTGATAGCCACCAAAAAGGCCACCTTAAGAGTCAGAATGGGCAAAGCAGCCCCACGGATAGGCTCAAAGGGAGGCCCTTGCAGAGCAGACAACACCAGATTCAAGTCCCAGACTGGTAGCAAAGGCTTACGAGGTAGATGCACATGTGTAACACCCTGGAAAAAAAGTCTTAACCAACCGGTGGTTGGCAAAAGATCTTTGGAAAAAAATTGCCAGAGCTGAAACATGGCCCTTGAGGGTTACTTAGTTGAAGGCCCGAATCCAAACCATGTTGCAAGAATTCCCGAATTCCTGGGGATAGAACACCAGACAAGGAAGAGACTTTGACTCACACCAGGCAATGTAAGCATGCCAGACCTTGTAATAGATAAAGGACGAGGACTTCTTCCTAGCCCGAATCATGGTATCCACAAGAGAGGCAAGCAACCCCTTTTCCATCAATATGGAGGTTTCAGCAGCCAAGCCGTTAAAGCCAGCGTTTGTAAATTGGGATGGCGTAGCCGTCCCTGAGTGAGAAGATCTGGATCCCTGGGCAAGACGTACTGATCTACTGCCAACTGCACAACATCTGCAAACCACACCCTTCTTGGCCAACAGGGGGCCACCAGGATGGCTGACACCCCCTCCTGGGCAATCTTGCGCATGACCCTGCCCAGCAGAGGAAACGGAGGGAACACATAGGGAAGCCGAAACTCCGTCCAAGGCATTGCCAGTGCATCCGTGGCGAAGGCCAGAGGATCCTGTGACAGGGAGACAAACCTGGGAAGTTTGGAAGAAATGGGTCCACATCTAGCTGACCCCAGTGGTGAGACAGGGAGAGAAACACCCGGTAGTTGAGGGACCATTCCCCCAGACGAGACGTCCCCCTGCTCAGGGAGTCCGCCACCTGGTTCTCCACCCCCGGAATGTAGACCTCTGAGATGCAGGAGACATTCTGTTCCGCCCAAGACAGTATCAGGGACACTTCCTTGAAGGCGCGCTTGCTCCGAGTCCCTCCCTGATGGTTGATGTAGGCAACCGCTGTCTGGTTGTCTGAGCGGATCTGAACAGCCCGACCCCGAAGGTGTGTGGTCAGGTGGGACAGAACCAACCTGATCACCCTCAGTTCCAGGACATTGATGGAGCATGGGCCTCCTGGGGGCCCCAACGACCCTGGAACTGTAGGGACTTCCAAAAGCCCCCCCCCCAGCCCGTCAGACTGGCATCTGTGGTGACAGTCTCCCAGCATGGGGGCAGGAAGGTCCTGCCCACCAGAAGGTTCCTTGAGTCCAGCCACCACGATAGGGACTGCCTGGCCAGGGGAGAAAGAGCAAATTCCTGATCCAGGGACACAGGGTCCTGATCCCAAACTGACAAGAGGTGCAACTGAAGAGGTCTCATGTGAAACTGAGCAAAGGGGACCGCCTCGAAGCAGGACACCATCAGGCCCACCAACTGCATCCCCAGACTGATAGAGGGATGAGGACACAAGAGCATAGCCTGTGCCTGCTTCTGAAGGCCCTCCACCTTCTGCTGAGGAAGGAACACCTTGACCTGAGAGGTATCCAGTGTCATGCCCAGAAAGGACCTCACCAAGGACGGGCACAGTGAAGACTTGTGAAAATTGATCACCCAGCCGAAGGACTCCAGAGTGGAGATCACCACCTGGGTGTCCTGTTCGGCCTGATGAAAGGACTGAGCCACAATGAGGATGTCGTCCAGGTAAGGAAGGATGCGAATGCCCCGGGTTCGCAGCAGAGCCATCACTCCCGCCAGCACCTTGGTGAACACCCGAGGCGCCCAGGTGATACCGAATGGTAAGGCCACAAACTGGTAATGCTGATCCTCCCGCACAAACCTCAGAAATCTCTGATGACCTGGGAAGATAGGCACATGAAGATAAGCATCCTTGATGTCCACGGTGGTCATGAAGTCGCCCGGGCGAAGGGTACTGTCACGCTCGGGGTAACTCCAGCCCTTTTGATAAGCCCACAACCCCCAATCTCCGCAGCCAGCTTCACCTGTAGGAGCCCCCGCTTGCCGGGACGCAGAATATGCCTACCCGGGATCGGTTGCCCCCAGGACTTAATGGCTCAAAGGATGTGAGCTTATATGTAGGAGGTCTGGAGAACCAATAGCTAGAGCGTTGGCAGAGGAAGTCCAGAGACAGGCCAGAGGTCGACGGCGGGAAGACAGAGATCGTAGCGGCACCAGGGATCAAGCAACTCGTAGTCTGGATACAGGCAGGGGTCAGCAACAGGGGTTCAGATCGAGAGTGGTCGGTACAATCAAGGTCGGCAACAGGAGTTCAGATCGAGAGTGGTCGGTACAATCAAGGTCGGCAACAGGAGTTCAGATCGAGAGTGGTCGGTACAATCAAGGTCGGCAACAGGAGTTCAGATCGGCTAATATTCACAAGACAGGCTAGGTACTAGGCGCTATAACAGGCACTGAAAAAGTGACGGGGCGAACCTTTATAGGGATTAGGTATGATTGGCCATGGGGAACCAGTGTAGTGATTGGTGCAAATTCAGACCCAGACAAGGATTGGACCAAAAGGGCGAGTAGCCCAGAACCTCCTTTGGGCTCATTGGCCCATAGCCAGAACCAAGGGGCGTGCCTGTGCCCCTTGGTTCAACCCCCCCCTACTACAGCCTCCGGCGGGCGCGCTGTGTGCAGCACGCGAGACAGTGACGCGGGAGCGAGGAAGGAGAGCAGCCGTGCTCGGCGCCGCCTGAGCCGCCACCGGGCAGGAGCTGCTGCGGCCGGCCGCCCGAAGACAGCGCCGGAACGGGGCCCAGGTAAGTGCCGATTCCTGACAGGTACTGACAGCAGAGCGTAGCTTCTCCATACGAAAATGTTTGAATCTAACAAACTTGTTGAGGCCCTTCAAGTCCAGAATGGGCCTCAGAGAGCCGTCCTTTTTGGGGACCGTGAGGAGATTGGAATAGTACCCCTGACCCTGTTCTTGATGGGGCACCGGACAAATGACCCCTGACTCCAGCAGGCATTGAACCGCCGAAAGTAACCCTTGAGCTGACAGGGGGTTTAAAGACATCGGGGATCTGATGAATCTTGGGGGCAGCCAGGCTGCAAACTCTATCTTGTAACCGGAGGACACCACCTCCTGAATCCACCGGTCTGAAACATTGAGCCTCCAGACGTGAGCAAAGAGCTGAAGCTGTCCCCCCACCCGGATGGGTGAGGGCGCCCCCTCATGCCTGGGGGGCCTTGGGAGGGGGTTTGCGCTTGGAACTCCAGGAGAGACCAGGGTGACCACGGGATCTGCCACGGCCCCAAGAATCTCTGCGGCTACCTGAGAAGAGGGAGCCACGACCTCCTCTGGAAGAATGAAGGGAGGAGAGGGAGATGGAGGTCCCCCGAAAAGGCCGGGGCTGTCTCCTACGCTGAGGCAGCCTGCCATCCTTGGCCAAAACATCAAGACGCTCACCAAAGAGCCGCAGCTCCGCAAAGGGGAGCCCAGTGAGAGCCTTAGCAGCAGCATCAGCTGCCCACTGACATAACAGAGCGGCACATAGCCACCAAAAGTGCAGAGGTCCTACCGCCCAGCCTCACAGCATCATCCATGGCAGTAAGGATAAATACAACAAAATCAGAGCAAAGCAAGAGGGCCCTATAATCCCCCCTCCTCCTACCAGCTATAGCGCCATCACATAGACGCTTGAACAGTTTCTTAAGGGCAATAACCGTAATGGCAACAGCACAGGCCGGGCGCAGTCCAGCCCCCACACAAGTAAAAGCATGGCAGGCCAGCTGATCCATGCGCCGGTCCTCGCTGTCCTTCAGAGTGGTAGTGTCAGGGGAAGGCATGACCGAAGTATTAGACAGGCCTAGCACGGGAGCGTCCACCTCAGGGGGACAGGACCAACACTTTACTAGATCAGCAGGAAAGGGATACCTCTTATCCAATCCCTTGGGCACAGCGGCCAGCCTGTTAGGACGTTCCCACTCCCTAAGCACCATAGAAGAGAAATGGCCCTGCTCAGGGACTCCAGACGCTGTTTATCAGGGCGAAAAAGCTCACCCTGCTTTCTTTCTTTTTCCTCAGGGTACCATGATTCCTCCCCGGACGCAGACCCAAGGCCACTATTGCAACCCTCCTGCTGGTCCCCAGAGGAGTCAGAGTCCTGGAACAGTTCCCCTTCCTCTAGGGAATAAAGTCCCCCAGTTGCATCAAACTCCTCATACTCCTCAGTGGAGCGGGAGGGTGTGGAAGTCAGGTGCTGCTTCTTGCCAGAAGCCCTCCTAGGAATAGGCCCGGCAAGCTGCTTCTCAATGTTGGCCACATGAAGTGCCAGATCAGACTGTGACCCCCTGCTAGCATCCCCCTCACTGGGAGCTAATTGCAGCAGTGGGGGGATAGGTGATGCCGAAGGGGGCGCAGAGCTGGGAAGTGATGCAGGCAAACCAAGCTGGAGCGCAAGGACACTTTGGGCGCACGGTACGCACACTGTGACATCATTGCTGATAGGGGATACCCCACACATGGAACACAGCCGGGATTGCCCCGAAGGACCCCCGAGCACGCCATCCCCAGAAGCCTCCATATGGTGATTAACACAGGCGCAATAGGCCAGCGCTGGGTAAAGGCTAATACAAAAGCCACCCGGGATGCCCTCCCACGGGATGCCCCCAGATCAGCAAAAAAGGGGGGGGGGGATGAGGGGGAGGAAGGAGTAGAGCCAGGAGAAACCGCAACCCACTGGTATCCCGCCTGAAAGACATAAGAAACAACACATGAGCATCCCGCAGCACATGCCCCACGAGACCAATTAAAAAACCCCAAGGGGGACTCACCGACCAAGGACACCGCAGGGTCACCAAGGCACAGATCGCAGGATGAAGCAACACACCGGAGGAAGGGAGAAAGCTAATCCAAAATGGCGCCGGCAGAGGTACCTCAAGGGGCGGGCCGCGGGGGGGCGACATGATATGCGTCATCCCCCGACCCCGCCTCCCCCCCCGGAGAGAGCAAAAACGGCGCCCACGTGACCATGCCGGTGCCATGACAAAGCAAATATGCCACAGGTTATAGCGGCCCCACAGCCGTGGAGCGGCGCGGCGGCCAAAAAACACAACTAACACCACTCGCCCCCCCCCCGAACAAAGTCAGAGAGGAGGAGAGAGAGAGAGACAAAAAGGCAGCAGTGAGGGCCGCAGGCTTGGTTGCCTCGCTCACCTGCGCAAGAGAGAGAGCCATCTTCTAACTTTGCAGTATCACTGCAGAGGAAACACTGGGAACTCTATGGTTAATCCAGTTTTTATAGGGGGCCGGGAGATGCCACAGCTTTCTGCAGTACCACTGCGCCACCTTGTGGCGGAATAACCCAACTGTTATGAATACATATAAAGAAAAGCCATGGTTAGAATAGAATAGATGAAATGGGTGTAAAGAAAGAAGGACTGAAAGAAAGAAAAGAAAGAATAGAAGGAATGAGTGATAAAGAAAGAAAAAAAACTGGAAAGAGGGGGAATAGCAGAAAAAATAGATGGAGAGAAAGAATAAATGACAAAGAAAAAAAATTCCAGCCTGACAGTTCTTAGACCTTCATAAGTACCGCCCAGGGGACAGGGAATTAGGTGGGGCCCCCCTAAGTTTCAGGGGCCCCGGCACCTGCCCAGTGCTGCCGTCAACTGCTCATCAAATGCCCCTAAACCACTGTTGCTAGGGTAAGATGGGGGGGGGGGTAATTTCTTTTTTCCCCCATTTAGGATGGAGCTTCAGAAACAACCTCACAGACAGGAGGGGGGCAATTATGGACTATGCTGATTGGAGCCCGAATATTCCTATGGCTGGAGCAGGCCATTAAGGTGACCACAGAAAATGCCTCGCCCTCCGTCACACACACAATCATAGGCCTCCATCACCCCATAAATGTGACTGATATAGCGGGACACACTGAGGCTCCTCCTGGCACCGCCCCCCCTCCCGGCGCAGTGGTACGCTCCGCCCTCCCCCCTGATCGCAGCGCTCGCTGGAGGAGTCCATTGTGCGGCGGAGGGGGGGAAAGCCGAGCACAGTGACACCCCGGAGCCGGGCGGAGGATGAGCGCTGCGTCATGGCGACCAGCTCCGGTGACATCGCCCGTCAGGGCTACGTGCGGATGAAGAGCCGGAAGCTGGGGGTGAGGATTGCCGCCACCTCCCCCCATCCCCGAAATCCCTGCCCGGTGCACCCGAAATATGTCCCCCCTCCCCTGTACACTCCTAACTCCTGTGCACCCCATATTATGCTCCTCATCTCCTGTGCACCCCATATTATGCTCCCCATCTCCTGTGTACCCCATATTATGCTCCTCATCTCCTGTGTACCCCATATTATGCTCCTCATCTCCTGTTCACCCCGTATTATGCTCCCCATCTCCTGTGCACCCCTTGTTATGCTCCCCATCTCCTGTGCACCCCATATTATGCTCCTCGTGTCCTGTGCACCCCATATTATGCTCCCCATCTCCTGTGCACCCCATATTATGCTCCTCATGTCCTGTGCACCCCATATTATGCCCCCCTAACTCCTGTGCACCCCATATTATGCTCCTCATCTCCTGTGCACTCCTTATTATGCTCCCCATCTCCTGTGCACCCATATTATGCTCCCCATCTCCTGTGCACCCCTTATTATGCTCCCCATCTCCTGTGCACCCCATATTATGCTCCCCATCTCCTGTGCACCCCATATTATGCTCCCCATCTCCTGTGCACCCCTTATGCTCCCCATCTCCTGTGCACCCCATATTATGCTCCCCATCTCCTGTGCACCCCATATTATGCCCCCCATCGCTCGTGCACCCCTTATGCTCCCCATCTCCCGTGCCCCCCCAATATTATGCTCCCCATCTCCTGTGCACCCCATATTATGCTCCCCATCTGCTGTGCACCCCATATTATGCTCCCCATCTCCTGTGCACCCAATATTATGCTCGACATCTCCTGTGTACCCCATATTATGCTCCCCATCTCCTGTGCACCCCATATTATGCTCCCCATCTCCTGTGCATCCCATATTATGCTCCCCATCTCCTGTGCACCCCATATTATGCTCCCCATCTCCTGTGCACCCCTTATTATGCTCCCCATCTCCTGTGCACCCCATATTATGCTCACCATCTTCTGTGCACCCCATATTATGCTCCCCATCTCCTGTGCACCCCATATTATGCTCCCCATCTCCTGTGCACCCCTTATTATGCTCCCCATCTCCTGTGCACCCCATATTATGCTCACCATCTTCTGTGCACCCCATATTATGTCCCCCATCTCCTGTGCACCCCATATTATGCTCCCCATCTCCTGTGCACCCCATATTATGCTCCCCATCTCCTGTGCACCCCTTATTATGCTCCCCATCTCCTGTGCACCCCATATTATGCTCACCATCTTCTGTGCACCCCATATTATGTCCCCCATCTCCTGTGCACCCCATATTATGTCCCCCATCTCCTGTGCACCCCATATTATGGTCCCCATCTCCTGTGTACCCCATATTATGTCCCCCATCTCCTGTGCACCCCATATTATGGTCCCCATCTCCTGTGCACCCCATATTATGCTCCCCATCTCCTGTGCACCCCATATTATGTCCCCCATCTCCTGTGCACCCCATATTATGGTCCCCATCTCCTGTGTACCCCATATTATGTCCACCATCTCCTGTGCACCCCATATTATGGTCCCCATCTCCTGTGCACCCCATATTATGCTCCCCATCTCCTGTGCACCCCATATTATGTCCCCCATCTCCTGTGCACCCCATATTATGCTCCCCATCTCCTGTGCACCCCATATTATGCTCCCCATCTCCTGTGCACCCCATATTATGCTCCCCATCTCCTGTGTACCCCATATTAATGCTCACCATCTCCTGTGCACCCCGTATTATTCTCCCCATCTCCTGTGCACCCCATATTATGCTCCCCATCTCCTGTGCACCCCATATTATGCTCCCCATCTCCCGTGCACCCCTTATTATGCTCCCCATCTCCCGTGCACCCCATATTATGCTCCCCATCTCCTGTGCATCCCATATTATGCTCCCCATCTCCTGTGCACCCCATATTATGCCCCCCATCGCCTGTGCACCCCATATTATGCTCCTCATCTCCTGTGCACCCCATATTATGCTCCCCATCTCCTGTGCACCCCATATTATGCCCCCCATCTCCTGTGCACCCCATATTATGCCCCCCATCGCCTGTGCACCCCATATTATGCTCCCCATCTCCTGTGCATCCCATATTATGCTCCCCATCTCCTGTGCACCCCATATTATGCCCCCCATCGCCTGTGCACCCCATATTATGCTCCCCATCTCCTGTGCATCCCATATTATGCTCCCCATCGCCTGTGCACCCCATATTATGCTCCCCATCTCCTGTGCATCCCATATTATGCCCCCCATCGCCTGTGCACCCCATATTATGCTCCTCATCTCCTGTGCATCCCATATTATGCTCCTCATCTCCTGTGCACCCCATATTATGCCCCCATCTCCTGTGCATCCCATATTATGCTCCCCATTTCCTGTGCACCCCATATTATGCCCCCATCTCCTGTGCACCCCATATTATGCCCCCATCTCCTGTGCACCCCATATTATGCTCCCCATCTCCTGTGCACCCCTTATTATGCTCCTCATTTCCTGTGCATCCCATATTATGCTCCCCATCTCCCGTGCACCCCATATTATGCTCCCCATCTCCTGTGCACCCCATATTATGCTCCTCATCTCCTGTGTACCCCTTATTATGCTCCCCATCTCCAGTGCACCCCTTATTATGCTCCTCATCTCCTGTGCATCCCATATTATGCTCCCCATCTCCTGTGCACCCCATATTATGCTCCTCATCTCCTGTGCACCCCATATTATGCTCCTCATCTCCTGTGCACCCCTTATTATGCTCCCCATCTCCTGTGCACCCCTTATTATGCTCCTCATCTCCTGTGCATCCCATATTATGCTCCCCATCTCCTGTGCACCCCATATTATGCTACTCATCTCCTGTGCACCCCTTATTATGCTCCCCATCTCCTGTGCACCCCTTATTATGCTCCCCATCTCCTGTGCACCCCATATTATGCTCCTCATCTCCTGTGCACCCCATATTATGCTCCTCATCTCCTGTGCACCCCATATTATGCCCCCCATCTACTGTGTACCCCATATTATGTCCCCCATCTCCTGTGCACCCCATATTATGGTCCCCATCT
This sequence comes from Gastrophryne carolinensis, assembly GCA_027917425.1. Lineage (NCBI taxonomy): Eukaryota > Metazoa > Chordata > Amphibia > Anura > Microhylidae > Gastrophryne > Gastrophryne carolinensis. Next base: position 10,172,854 of record CM051241.1, on the reverse strand, counting down.
CCTGTGCACCCCTTATTATGCTCCCCATCTCCTGTGCACCCCATATTATGCTCCTCATCTCCTGTGCACCCCATATTATGCTCCTCATCTCCTGTGCACCCCTTATTATGCCCCCCATCTCCTCTGCACCCCTTATTATGCTCCTCATCTCCTGTGCACCCCATATTATGCTCCTCATCTCCTGTGCACCCCATATTATGCTCCCCATCTCCCGTGCACCCCATATTATGCTCCCCATCTCCTGTGCACCCCTTATTATGCTCCCCATCTCCTGTGCACCCCATATTATGCTCCTCATCTCCTGTGCACCCCATATTATGCTCCTCATCTCCTGTGCACCCCTTATTATGCCCCCCATCTCCTCTGCACCCCTTATTATGCTCCTCATCTCCTGTGCACCCCATATTATGCTCCCCATCTCCCGTGCACCCCATATTATGCTCCCCATCTCCTGTGCACCCCTTATTATGCTCCCCATCTCCTGTGCACCCCTTATTATGCTCCTCATCTCCTGTGCACCCCATATTATGCTCCCCATCTCCTGTGCACCCCATATTATGTTCTCCATTTCCTGTGCACCCCATATTAATGCTCCCCATCTCCTGTGCACCCCATATTATGCCCCCCATCTCCCGTGCACCCCATATTATGCTGCCCATCTCCTGTGCACCCCATATTATGCTCCTCATCTCCTGTGCACCCCATATTATGCTCCCCCATCTCCTGTGCACCCCATATTATGCTCCCCATCTCCCGTGCACTCCATATTATGCTCCCCATCTCCAGTGCCCCCCCAATATTAATGCTCACCATCTCCTGTGCACCCCTTATTATGCTCCTCATCTCCTGTGCACCCCATATTATGCTCACCATTCCCTGTGCACCCCATATTATGCTCCTCATCTCCTGTGCACCCCATATTATGCTCCCCATCTCCCGTGCACCCCATATTATGCTCCCCATCTCCAGTGCCCCCCCAATATTAATGCTCACCATCTCCTGTGCACCCCTTATTATGCTCCTCATCTCCTGTGCACCCCATATTATGCTCACCATTCCCTGTGCACCCCATATTATGCTCCCCATCTCCTGTGCACACCATATTATGTTCCCCATCTCCTGTGCACCCCATATTATGCTCCCTATCTCCTGTGCACCTCATATTATGCTCCTCATTTCCTGTGCACCCCATATTATGCTCCCCCATCTCCTGTGCACCCCATATTATGCTCCCCATCTCCCGTGCACCCCATATTATGCTCCCCATCTCCAGTGCCCCCCCAATATTAATGCTCACCATCTCCTGTGCACCCCTTATTATGCTCCTCATCTCCTGTGCACCCCATATTATGCTCCCCATCTCCTGTGCACCCCATATTATGTTCCCCATCTCCTGTGCACCCCATATTATGCTCCTCATCTCCTGTTCACCCCGTATTATGCTCCCCATCTCCTGTGCACCCCATATTATGCTCCCCATCTCCTGTGCACCCCATATTATGCTCCCCATCTCCTGTGCACCCCATATTATGCTCCCCCATCTCCTGTGCACCCCATATTATGCTCTCCATCTCCTGTGCACCCCATATTATGCTCTCCATCTCCTGTGCACCCCATATTATGCTCCCCCCATCTCCTGTGCACCCCATATTATGCTCCCCATCTCCTGTGCACCCCATATTATGCTCCCCCATCTCCTGTGCACCCCATATTATGCTCTCCATCTCCTGTGCACCCCATATTATGCTCCCCATCTCCTGTGCACCCCATATTATGCTCCCCCATCTCCTGTGCACCCCATATTATGCTCCCCCATCTCCTGTGCACCCCATATTATGCTCCCCATCTCCTGTGCACCCCATATTATGCTCCCCCATCTCCTGTGCACCCCATATTATGCTCTCCATCTCCTGTGCACCCCATATTATGCTCTCCATCTCCTGTGCACCCCATATTATGCTCCCCCCATCTCCTGTGCACCCCATATTATGCTCCCCATCTCCTGTGCACCCCATATTATGCTCCCCATCTCCTGTGCACCCCATATTATGCTCCCCATCTCCTGTGCACCCCATATTATGCTCTCCATCTCCTGTGCACCCCATATTATGCTCCCCCCATCTCCTGTGTACCCCATATTATGCTCCCCATCTCCTGTGCACCCCATATTATGCTCCTCATCTCCTGTGCACCCCATATTATGCTCCCCATCTCCTGTGCACCCCATATTATGCTCCCCATCTCCTGTGCACCCCATATTATGCTCCCCATCTCCTGTGCACCCCATATTATGCTCCCCATCTCCTGTGCACCCCATATTATGCTCCCCATCTCCTGTGCACCCCATATTATGCTCCTCATCTCCTGTGCACCCCATATTATGCTCCCCATCTCCTGTGCACCCCATATTATGCTCCTCATCTCCTGTGCACCCCATATTATGCTCCTCATCTCCTGTGCATCCCATATTATGCTCCCCATCTCCTGTGCACCCCATATTATGCTCCTCATCTCCTGTGCACCCCATATTATGCTCCCCATCTCCTGTGCACCCCATATTATGCTCCTCATCTCCTGTGCACCCCATATTATGCTCCTCATCTCCTGTGCATCCCATATTATGCTCCCCATCTCCTGTGCACCCCATATTATGCTCCCCATCTCCTGTGCATCCCATATTATGCTCCTCATCTCCTGTGCACCCCATATTATGCTCCCCATCTCCTGTGCACCCCATATTATGCTCCCCATCTCCTGTGCACCCCATATTATGCTCCCCATCTCCTGTGCACCCCATATTATGCTCCCCATCTCCTGTGCACCCCATATTATGCTCCCCATCTCCTGTGCACCCCATATTATGCTCCCCATCTCCTGTGCACCCCATATTATGCTCCCTATCTCCTGTGCACCCCATATTATGCTCCTCATCTCCTGTGCACCCCATATTATGCTCCCCATCTCCTGTGCACCCCATATTATGCTCCTCATCTCCTGTGCACCCCATATTATGCTCCTCATCTCCTGTGCACCCCATATTATGCTCCTCATCTCCTGTGCACCCCATATTATGCTCCTCATCTCCTGTGCACCCCATATTATGCTCCTCATCTCCTGTGCACCCCATATTATGCTCCTCATCTCCTGTGCACCCCTTATTATGCTCCCCATCTCCTGTGTACCCCTTATTATGCTTCCCATCTCCTGTGCACCCCTTATTATGCTCCCCATCTCCTGTGCACCCCTTATTATGCTCCCCATCTCCTGTGCACCCCTTATTATGCTCCCCATCTCCTGTGTACCCCTTATTATGCTCCCCATCTCCTGTGTACCCCTTATTATGCTTCCCATCTCCTGTGCACCCCATATTATGCTCCTCATCTCCTGTGCACCCCTTATTATGCTCCCCATCTCCTGTGTACCCCTTATTATGCTTCCCATCTCCTGTGCACCCCTTATTATGCTCCCCATCTCCTGTGTACCCCATATTATGTTCCCCATCTCCTGTGCACCCCATATTATGCTCCCCATCTCCTGTGCACCCCATATTATGCTCCTCATCTCCTGTGCATCCCATATTATGCTCCCCATCTCCTGTGCACCCCATATTATGCTCCTCATCTCCTGTGCACCCCTTATTATGCTCCCCATCTCCTGTGCACCCCATATTATGCTCCTCATCTCCTGTGCACCCCATATTATGCTCCTCATCTCCTGTGCACCCCTTATTATGCTCCTCATCTCCTGTGCACCCCATATTATGCTCCCCATCTCCTGTGCACCCCATATTATGCTCCTCATCTCCTGTGCACCCCATATTATGCTCCCCATCTCCTGTGCACCCCATATTATGCTCCCCATCTCCTGTGCACCCCATATTATGCTCCTCATCTCCTGTGCACCCCATATTATGCTCCTCATCTCCTGTGCACCGCTTATTATGCTCCTCATCTCCTGTGCACCCCATATTATGCTCCTCATCTCCTGTGCACCCCATATTATGCTCCTCATCTCCTGTGCACCCCTTATTATGCTCCTCATCTCCTGTGCACCCCATATTATGCTCCTCATCTCCTGTGCACCCCTTATTATGCTGCCTTTTTCCTGTGCACCTCATATTATGCTCCTCATTTCCTGTGCACCCCTTATTATGCTCCCCATCTCCTGTGCACCCCTTATTATGCTCCCCATCTTCTGTGCACCCCATATTATGCTCCTCATCTCCTGTGCACCCCATATTATGCTCCTCATCTCCTGTGCACCCCTTATTATGCTCCTCATCTCCTGTGCACCCCATATTTTGCTCCTCATCTCCTGTGCACCCCATATTATGCTCCTCATCTCCTGTGCACCCCTTATTATGCTCCCCATCTTCTGTGCACCCCTTATTATGCTCCCCATCTCCTGTGCACCCCATATTATGTCCCCCATCTCCTGTGCACCCCATATTATGCTCCCCATCTCCTGTGCACCCCATATTATGCTCCCCATCTCCTGTGCACCCCATATTATGCTCCCCATCTCCTGTGCACCCCATATTATGCTCTCCATCTCCTGTGCACCCCATATTATGCTCCCCCCATCTCCTGTGTACCCCATATTATGCTCCCCATCTCCTGTGCACCCCATATTATGCTCCTCATCTCCTGTGCACCCCATATTATGCTCCTCATCTCCTGTGCATCCCATATTATGCTCCCCATCTCCTGTGCACCCCATATTATGCTCCCCATCTCCTGTGCATCCCATATTATGCTCCTCATCTCCTGTGCACCCCATATTATGCTCCCCATCTCCTGTGCACCCCATATTATGCTCCCCATCTCCTGTGCACCCCATATTATGCTCCCCATCTCCTGTGCACCCCATATTATGCTCCCCATCTCCTGTGCACCCCATATTATGCTCCCCATCTCCTGTGCACCCCATATTATGCTCCCCATCTCCTGTGCACCCCATATTATGCTCCCTATCTCCTGTGCACCCCATATTATGCTCCTCATCTCCTGTGCACCCCATATTATGCTCCCCATCTCCTGTGCACCCCATATTATGCTCCTCATCTCCTGTGCACCCCATATTATGCTCCTCATCTCCTGTGCACCCCATATTATGCTCCTCATCTCCTGTGCACCCCATATTATGCTCCTCATCTCCTGTGCACCCCATATTATGCTCCTCATCTCCTGTGCACCCCATATTATGCTCCTCATCTCCTGTGCACCCCTTATTATGCTCCCCATCTCCTGTGTACCCCTTATTATGCTTCCCATCTCCTGTGCACCCCTTATTATGCTCCCCATCTCCTGTGCACCCCTTATTATGCTCCCCATCTCCTGTGCACCCCTTATTATGCTCCCCATCTCCTGTGTACCCCTTATTATGCTCCCCATCTCCTGTGTACCCCTTATTATGCTTCCCATCTCCTGTGCACCCCATATTATGCTCCTCATCTCCTGTGCACCCCTTATTATGCTCCCCATCTCCTGTGTACCCCTTATTATGCTTCCCATCTCCTGTGCACCCCTTATTATGCTCCCCATCTCCTGTGTACCCCATATTATGTTCCCCATCTCCTGTGCACCCCATATTATGCTCCCCATCTCCTGTGCACCCCATATTATGCTCCTCATCTCCTGTGCATCCCATATTATGCTCCCCATCTCCTGTGCACCCCATATTATGCTCCTCATCTCCTGTGCACCCCTTATTATGCTCCCCATCTCCTGTGCACCCCATATTATGCTCCTCATCTCCTGTGCACCCCATATTATGCTCCTCATCTCCTGTGCACCCCTTATTATGCTCCTCATCTCCTGTGCACCCCATATTATGCTCCCCATCTCCTGTGCACCCCATATTATGCTCCTCATCTCCTGTGCACCCCATATTATGCTCCCCATCTCCTGTGCACCCCATATTATGCTCCCCATCTCCTGTGCACCCCATATTATGCTCCTCATCTCCTGTGCACCCCATATTATGCTCCTCATCTCCTGTGCACCCCTTATTATGCTCCTCATCTCCTGTGCACCCCATATTATGCTCCTCATCTCCTGTGCACCCCATATTATGCTCCTCATCTCCTGTGCACCCCTTATTATGCTCCTCATCTCCTGTGCACCCCATATTATGCTCCTCATCTCCTGTGCACCCCTTATTATGCTGCCTTTTTCCTGTGCACCTCATATTATGCTCCTCATTTCCTGTGCACCCCTTATTATGCTCCCCATCTCCTGTGCACCCCTTATTATGCTCCCCATCTTCTGTGCACCCCATATTATGCTCCTCATCTCCTGTGCACCCCATATTATGCTCCTCATCTCCTGTGCACCCCTTATTATGCTCCTCATCTCCTGTGCACCCCATATTATGCTCCTCATCTCCTGTGCACCCCTTATTATGCTGCCTTTTTCCTGTGCACCTCATATTATGCTCCTCATTTCCTGTGCACCCCTTATTATGCTCCCCATCTCCTGTGCACCCCTTATTATGCTCCCCATCTTCTGTGCACCCCTTATTATGCTCCCCATCTCCTGTGCACCCCATATTATGTCCCCCATCTCCTGTGCACCCCATATTATGCTCCCCATCTCCTGTGCACCCCATATTATGCTCCCCATCTCCTGTGCACCCCATATTATGCTCCCCATCTCCTGTGCACCCCTTATTATGCTCCCCATCTCCTGTGCACCCCTTATTATGCTCCCCATCTCCTGTGCACCCCATATTATGCTCCCCATCTCCTGTGCACCCCGTATTAATGCTCACCATCTCCTGTGCACCCCACATTATGCTCCCCATCTCCTGTGCACCCCATATTATGCTCCCCATCTCCTGTGCACCCCGTATTAATGCTCACCATCTCCTGTGCACCCCACATTATGCTCCCCATCTCCTGTGCACCCCATATTATGCTCCCCATCTCCTGTGCACCCCATATTAATGCTCACCATCTCCTGTGCACCCCATATTAATGCTCCCCATCTCCTGTGCACCCCATATTATGCTCCCCATCTCCTGTGCACCCCATATTAATGCTCACCATCTCCTGTGCACCCCATATTAATGCTCCCCATCTCCTGTGCACCCCATATTAATGCTCACCATCACCTATAACACGCCCCCTTCTTGTGCCCCTAAATGCTGACCCTTAACTCTGTGCACCCCCAATACCACCCCCTTTCCCCTATGCACATCATATAATGCTTTTCCCCATATAAGGCTCTCTCTCCCCTGTGCACCCCATATAAGGCTCCCTCTCCCCTGTGCACCCCATATAAGGCTCCCTCTCCCCTGTGCACCCCATATAAGGCTCCCTCTCCCTTGTGCACCCCATATAAGGCTCCCTCTCCCCTGTGCACCCCATATAAGGCTCCCTCACCCCTGTGCACCCCATATTAGCTCCCCTCTTTTGTGCACCCCTTATCAGGCTTCCCCTCTGTGCACCTCATATAAGGCTCCACCTTTCCTGTGCACCCCATATAAGGGCCCCCCTTCTCTGTGTACCCCAGTAACTTCTCCCCCTCGACTGTGCACCCCATCAAAGTCTCCCGCTTCTATGTGCACCCTATATAAGGCTCCTCTTCCACTGTGCACCCCATATAAGGCTCCTCTTCCACTGTGCACCCCAGTAACCTCTCCCCCTCCACTGTGCAGCCCATCAAAGTCTCCCCCTTCTCGGCGCACCCCATATAAGGGTCCCCCCTCCACTGTTCACCCATCAAAGTCTTTCCCTTTTCTGCGCACCCCATAAAAATCTCTCCCTCTGTGCCCCCCAGTAACCTCTCCCCCTCCACTGTGCACCCCATAAAAGTATCCCCCTTTTCTGTGTACCCCATATAAGGCGCCTCCTCCTCTGTGCACCCTATCCAAGTCTCCCCTTTCTCTGCACACCCCATATAAGGCTCCTCCTCTTCTGTGCACCCCAGTAACTTCTCCCCCTTCTCTGTGCACCCCATCAAAGTCTCCCCCTTCTCTGTGCACCCCATAGAAGGCTGCCCCTTCTCTGTGCACCCCATAGAAGGCTGCCCCTTCTCTGTGCACCCCATATAAGGCTGCCCTTCTCTGTGCACCCCATCAAAGTCTCCCCCTTCTCTGTGCACCCCATATAAGGCTCCCCCTTCTCTGTGCACCCCATCAAAGTCTCCCCCTTCTCTGTGTACCCCATATAAGGCTGCCCCTTCTCTGTGCACCCCATATAAGGCTGCCCCTTCTCTGTGCACCCCATAGAAGGCTGCCCCTTCTCTGTGCACCCCATAGAAGGCTGCCCCTTCTCTGTGCACCCCATAGAAGGCTGCCCCTTCTCTGTGCACCCCATAGAAGGCTGCCCCTTCTCTGTGCACCCCATAGAAGGCTGCCCCTTCTCTGTGCACCCCATCAAAGTCTCCCCCTTCTCTGCGCACCCCATATAAGGCTGCCCCTTCTCTGTGCACCCCATCAAAGTCTCCCCCTTCTCTGTGCACCCCATATAAGGCTCCCCCTTCTCTGTGCACCCCATATAAGGCTCCCCCTTCTCTGTGCACCCCATCAAAGTCTCCCCCTTCTCTGTGCACCCCATATAAGGCTGCCCCTTCTCTGTGCACCCCATATAAGGCTGCCCTTCTCTGTGCACCCCATCAAAGTCTCCCCCTTCTCTGCGCTCCCCATATAAGGCTCCTCCTCTATTCTAAGTATACAGTACGTCCTGCTCCAGATATAATACTTACACTTGGGTTATCCTCCGCCAGATGGCGCTGTGCACTGCAGACATGCAAAAACAGGCTCCTCCCGGCCCCTCAAATACCCGGGACCTCCCACAAATCCCCAGATTTCTCTGCAGTGCTGACTGCGAAGACATGAAGTATCACTCTGTCGCAGGTGAGCGGGGCTATTACAGCCTGCGGCCCTGTGGGACTATTCCCACCCGTTCCTCGTGTGATGTGCCTCCCAGCCTGGGCTGCGCTGGTCGGGTGAAGGTAGGCAGCACCATGCGTGCTTATGGAGCCATGCTCCACCTCAGTCCCCCACCATAGGGTAGGTGGTTTAGGCTGATGGTGAGCCTTTGGGGATGCCTCTCCCGCTTAATTGTCCCACGCCCCGTGTAGGGGGGAGGGGTTGTGAGTATGGCGGTCTCAGTGTACCCTATTACACGCTTATGGCCTCAGTGTCCTGTTTGACTGGGAATGGATGTCAGAGCCGCGTTATGTACTTTTACCTTATTGGTAGCCGCCGCGCCCTTTCTATATTGCTCGGACGGCGGTGGTTTTGTTAATGCTGCGGCGTCTTTTTTTCTTAAAGTGGACCAACACCCAGGATTTTGACTATCCTGGGTCTTGGTCCACTTCGGTCGGGCACCCCCGATCGGGGTGCCCCGCTGTGTGAAACCCCCCCCCCAAACACCCGAAAAACTCACCTCTCCCCGCTCCCAGCGCCGACGGACAAGCATTCTGACAGTCGCGGACAAGCGGCTCCTCCGCCGCCGCCTCCCGCGCGTCCCTCTTGACGCGCCCGCGCCGGCCATTCACAGACGGCCGGCGCGGGCGCGCGCACGCCTACAGGGGCGCGAGGGAGATGATAAGATAAGGTAAGGGGGTTTGGGGTGTTTCGGATGTCCCGCGGTGAGGGAGGTGATCGGCCCGGGAATCTTATAGATTCCCGGGCCGATCACCCGAGGGTGATGGTCCACTTTAATCCGTAGTGGCTCCGCTGCGGTAACACCGATCATCCTTCAGGGGCTTGTCTTGACTTCGTCACTGCCCTGTTCCCTTCTTCTCTATTTGCATCGCGCTTTCGGAGCTTCGCGCTCTCCGGGGGGGGGCGGGGTCCTGACTCGATGCGCTCCGCGTCACCTTCAGCTCTTGCCCGCCCTTCGAGGATCGTTTGGCGCCATTCTTTTTCGCGCGCGCGTGGTGATAACCGCCCTCCCCCTGCTGTCTGTAAGTGCCCTCGTGGGCGACCATATTTTATCCTTATAATATATCTTACCTAGTTACTCCTTGCGCTTGGCTCTGACATTCCTGTCCCTCTTATGTCTTTCAGACCGGGAATTCCGGTGGCTTCTCCCAGCCCGGTGTATCCCCCGGTTGAGACTATCAAAATTACTCCCACTTCCCAGTGGGTTATTGGGGCATCCAGGGTAGCTTACAGCATCAATCCCTACGGGCCTATTGTGCCGATACAATCACCATATGGAGGCGTCCCAGGATATTGTGAACGGGGTTCCTTCGGGACAAGCCCGTCTGTGTGTAGCTTGTGGGGTCTTACCTAGCAGCGGTGACAATGCACGGGTCTGTGTTCCTTGTGCACAGCAGGCGCTATCGGTTCTTCCCGCCTCTTCCGTGGCTGGGCCTGCACCTCGCCTCACTTCACCTACTCCCCCAAGCCTGAGTCTAACCCCCAATACAAGCGGGGATTCTCATCCTGATATGGCTACTAGACTGGCCAGTGTTGAAAAATTGCTTGCTAGCTCGCTAGCGCGTAAGGCCACCGCTAGGAGGCGGCATTTAACCCCTGACTCTGCTCTATTCCCTATGGAATCTGATGACTTGTTGCAGCCTTACGGCCATACCCCCTCGGACGAAGGGGAGCTGTTCTCTGACTCTGGGTCATACGACGAGGAGTCCAGGGGTCATGACGAATCTGGTTCCGAGCACTGGTCCTCGGATGATATTGACAGACTGCTGATATTGACAGATATTTGAAGTTTTGTCCATCTCTCCCCCTGTTGCTGCTCCCAGACAAAGGGGTGAGCTTTTTCATACTGCTAAGGCTCGTCTTGAATTTCCCGAGCAGACTCATTTCAATAGCCTCGTGCTTAAGGAATGGGAACATCCCAGCAGACTGCCTGGGATCCCTAAGAGTGTGGATAGAAAGTATCCCTTCCCGGCTGACTTGGTTAAGTGCTGGTCATCACCTCCCGAGGTTGATGCTCCTATTCTAGGGTTGCCTAACACCTCTATTATGCACTCCCCTGACACTACTACGCTACACTACATGCCAATTGATCAAGACCGGCGTCTTGATCAATTGGCATGCCATGCCTTTGCATTTGGGGGAGCGACCTTGCGCCCGGTTTGCGCCTTAGCCATTACGGCAGTAGCGCTCAGGGCCATGGTCAGGAATGCACTCCACGGCACAGATGAGTTGCCCGCTGATACTGTCAATAATCTGTCTAACTGTGACGTGTTCATAAACTTTATCCTGTCTGCATCGGACGATGCTATAAAGATGTGTGCCAGATCTTCTGCCTTGGCGGTAGCTATTCGCCGCACGGTTTGGTTGCGACAGTGGGCGGCTGACAACGCCGCTAAGAAAGCCCTTACTGGGCTTCCATTTAAAGGGCTAAGTCTGTTTGGAGACCGTCTAGACCTCTTCGCCAAAGGAGGCAAGTTGCCCCAGCGCAGGCGGCAGTTTCGGCCTTTTCAAGGCCAGGGCACCCTTTCAATCCCCTACCGCGGGGCTAAACAGGGAAAAGGGGTGTCCTTCGCGGGGCCCCGCGCAGATTCCTGTCACAGGAATAGAGGACGCCGTCCCGGTTCCTCCTGGGGGCCCAAGCCCAAAGCCCCTCCCAAGACCAAAGCCCCTCCCAAGACCCCTCAGGCATGAGGGGGCGCCCTCACCCGTCAGGGTGGGGGGACGTCTACAGCACTTCGAGCACGTCTGGCGGCGCCACGTCTCAGACCGGTGGATTCAGGAGGTAGTGTCCTTCGGATACAAGATAGAATTTGCTGTACGGCCCCCCACCAGATTCATTGGGTCCCAAATCCCTCAGGACCCTGCCTCAGCCCAGGTCTTGCTGCTGGCCGTACAGGGTCTCCTGGATCTAGGGGTCATTTGCAAGGTCCCCTTTGGAGACAGGGGCACGTGGTTCTACTCCAATCTCTTCACAGTACCCAAAAAGGATGGGTTAGTCAGGCCCATTCTGGATTTAAAATCCTCAACACATTTGTCAAGAACAGGCATTTCCGCATGGAAACTCTGCGCTCGGCCATAGGCTCATTGCGCCCAGGGGACTTCATGACGTCAAGGATGCTTACCTTCACGTTCCGGTGTTTGCAGGACACCAAAGGTTTCTCAGATTTGCACTGAAAGATCAGCATTACCAATTTGTGGCCTTGCCATTCGGCCTCACGTCGGCTCCCAGGGTGTTCACCAAGGTGCTGGCAGGGGTGATGTCCCTGTTAAGGCTAAGGGGCATACGTGTGCTGCCTTACCTGGACGGCATCCTCCTCACCTCCTGGTCTCTGCGGCAGGCAGAGTTGGACACCCAACTGGTAGTGTCCACCCTGGAGTCCTTCAGTTGGGTGATCAATTACCCCAAGTCCTCTCTGTCCCCATCCTCGGTGACCCCGTTCCTGGGAATGATTCTGGATACGGTTCAGTCACGGATATTCCTTCTTCAACAGAAGGTGGAAGCTCTGACTGCGCAGGCCAGGTTCCTGCTCTCGTGCCCACAGCCCTCCATCAGGCAGGGAATGCAGCTGGTGGGCCTGATGGTGGCGAGCTTCGAGGCGGTGCCCTTTGCTCAGTTCCACTTGAGACCTCTGCAGCTTCACCTTCTGTCAGTATGGGACAAGAACCCTGCGTCCTTGGACGGGGTCTGTGTGCTTCCCCCCTCGGTCAGACGGTCCCTTGCGTGGTGGTTGGACCTCGAGAACTTGACAGGGGGCAGGTCCTTTCTGGCCCCTTCCTGGGAGACGGTCACAACAGATGCCAGTCTGTCGGGTTGGGGGGGATTCTGGAAGTCCCTGCGCTTCCATGGGACGTGGGGCCCTCGGGAGGCCCATTTACCCATCAACATTCTGGAACTGTGGGCTGTCTGGTTGGTACTGGAGCGGTTGACCCACAACCTAAGAGGGCTGTCGGCCCAGGTACGCTCAGACAACAAGATGGCGGTTGCATACATCAACCATCAGGGAGTAACCTCTCCTCCTCCACTGTGCACCCCATCAAAGTCTCCCCCTTCTCTGTGCACCCCATCAAAGTCTCCCCCTTCTCTGTGCACCCCATCAAAGTCTCCCCCTTCTCTGTGCACCCCATATAAGGCTCCCCCTTCTCTGTGCACCCCATCAAAGTCTCCCCCTTCTCTGCGCACCCCATATAAGGCTCCTTCTCTGTGCACCCCAGTAACCTCTCCCCCTCCACTGTGAACCCCATCAAAGTCTCCCCCTTCTTTGTGCACCCCATCAAAGTTTCCCCCTTCTCTGTGCACCCCATCAAAGCCCTACCCTTTGCGGCCTATGTTCTGCTCTGTTTTTTCTGGTGCACCTTATATTTTGCTCCCCCTCTTGTATTCTGCCCCCTAAACCCCAACCCCGGAGGTGATGGCCTTGGCCTGACCTCTCTTTTTTTTTCATCCGGCAGATCTACCGTCGCTGCTGGTTGGTGCTGCGCAAATCCTCCAGCAAGGGGCCCTGGCGGCTGGAGAAATACCCGGATGAGCGCGCCGTCGTGCTTCGCGCCTCGCCCAAGGTGATCAATCACACACCTCAGCATGGCCAGAGGGGCAGACTGTGGGGGGCAGTAGAAAGAGGTAGAGGTTTCCCCAGGGAAATATGAGTGGGTATGTAAAAAGAAGTCTGGGGGCAGAAGTCCTCGGGGGGGCAGTAGGTAGAGTCTGGGTGGCTATTCTGTGGGCAGTGGGAGGAGTCTGGGTGGGTATTCTGTAGGAAGTGGGAGGAGTCTGGGGTAGGAGGCTGGGTGGGTATTCTGTGGGCAGTGGGGGGAGTCTGGGGCAGGAGTCTGGGTGGGTATTCTGTGGGCAGTGGGAGGAGTCTGGGTGGATATTCTGCGGACAGTGGGATGAGTCTGGGGCAGAAGTCTGGTGGGTATTCTGTGGGTGGAGTCTGGGTGGGTATTCTGTGGGCAGTGGGAGCAGTCTGGGGCAGGAGTCTGGGTGGGTATTCTGTGGGCAGTGGGAGGAGACTGGGTGGGTATTCTGTGGGCAGTGGGAGGAGTCTGGGGTAGGAGTCTGGGGTAGGAGTCTGGGGCAGGAGTCTGGGGCAGGAGTCTGGGGCAGGAGTCTGGGGCAGGAGTCTGGGGCAGGAGTCTGGGGCAGGAGTCTGGGGCAGGAGTCTGGGGTAGGAGTCTGGGGTAGGAGTCTGGGGCAGGAGTCTGGGGCAGGAGTCTGGGGCAGGAGTCTGGGGCAGGAGTCTGGGGCAGGAGTCTGGGGCAGGAGTCTGGGGCAGGAGTCTGGGTGGGTATTCTGTGGGCAGTGGGAGGAGTCTGGGGCAGGAGTCTGGGTGGGTATTCTGTGGGCAGTGGGAGGAGTCTGGGGCAGGAGTCTGGGTGGGTATTCTGTGGGCAGTGAGGGGGGGGGAAGTCTGGGGCAGGAGTCTGGGTGGGTATTCTGTGGGCAGTGGGAGGAGTCTGGGGGTATTCTGTGGCAGGAGTCTGGGTGGGTATTCTGTGGGCAGTGGGAGGAGTCTGGGGGTATTCTGTGGCAGGAGTCTGGGTGGGTATTCTGTGGGCAGTGGGAGGAGTCTGGGGGTATTCTGTGGCAGGAGTCTGGGTGGGTATTCTGTGGGCAGTGGGAGGAGTCTGGGGGTATTCTGTGGCAGGAGTCTGGGTGGGTATTCTGTGGGCAGTGGGAGGAGTCTGGGGGTATTCTGTGGCAGGAGTCTGGGTGGGTATTCTGTGGGCAGTGGGAGGAGTCTGGGGGTATTCTGTGGCAGGAGTCTGGGTGGGTATTCTGTGGGCAGTGGGAGGAGTCTGGGGGTATTCTGTGGCAGGAGTCAGGGTTGGTTTTCTGTGGGAAGTGGGAGGAGTCTGGGGCAGGAGTCTGAGTATTCTGTGGGCAGTGGGAGGAGTCTCGGACAGGAGTCTGATGGGTATTCTGTGGGCAGTAGGAGGAGTCTGGGTGGGTATTCTGTGGGCAGTGGGAGGAGTCTGTGGGTAGTGGGAGGAGTCAGGGGGTTAGGATTCCTGGGGACAGTGGGTGCATGCCCTCAAGGTGGGCGGATATTCTGGGGGACAATCAGAGGAGTCAGTAAGTCTGTGTCCTCAGAGGGCATGGAAGGAGTCAGGGGCTGGGTATTTTGGGCTAGTGGGAGGAGTCATTGGAAATGTATCAGGGGACAGGTATCCTGAGGAGTCAGTGGGAATGTGTCGGGGCAGGGTTTCTTGGGGAAAGTGGGAGGAGTCAGTAGGATATAACCCCTCCCCTTTTTTGGGCAGGTGACAGAGATCAGCAACGTGAAGTGCATCATGCGGCTGCCGAAGGAGACAAAGCGCCAAGCTGTGGCCATTATATTCAGCGATGACCTGGCCCGGATCTTCACATGTGACTCAGGTGAGCTGGGATTGGCTGGGATGGTTTAGGGGGCGTGGCCAAAGGCAGTCCGGTAACGCCATTGTCGGTGCGACGTCCCGCAGAGCTGGAGGCAGAGGAGTGGTACAAGGTGCTGTCTACGGAGTGCCTGGGGGTGCGGGCCAGCGAGAACACGCTGGGCGAGCCGGACCTGCTGACGCCGGGCGTGCAGAGTGAGCAGACAGGTGAGCCCTTATGATGTCAGGGGAGGTGGGCGGGATGTTGTTCTGGGGGGGCGGAGCTGTGACCACCCATCTTTCAGAGCGCTTCAGCGTCTTCCTGCTGCCCACGTCCAGCCTGGAGGTGTACGGCGAGTGCAAACTGCAGATAACAGAAGAGAACCTCTACCTCTGGGACACCCACAACCCGCGCACCAAGCTGCTGTCCTGGCCGCTCTGCTCCCTGCGGCGCTACGGCAACGACGCCACCCGCTTCACCTTCGAGGCAGAGAGGTAAGTGCGAGCATGGGGGCGGTGTGAGGGCTGGGTTGCCATGGCAGCCCAGGGTCAGCAGTATGGTGTGTTGCAGGGTGTGTGGGGTCAGCGAGGGGCTCTACACTTTCCAGACCACGGAAGGTCAGCGCATCTACGAGCGCATCCACAGCGCCGTCCTGTCATTGGCCGAGCAACACAAGAGCCTCCTGCTGGAGATGGAAAAGAACACGCGGGTAAGCCATGACTCCACCTCCCCTTCTGTTATCCCGCACCCTCAATTACCATCTGATTCCATGTCCCTTCCGTCTTTAGCGAATCAGCAAGGAGAGCGAGACGGCGTCGCAGACCTCCCCCGGCTCCTCCATGCTCCCGCGCAGCGCGTACTGGCACCACATCACCAGCGGACAGAGCGGCGCCGCAGAGTCTTCCTGCACCTACCGTAAGTTTCAGATGACATGATCACCCTCCTCCATGTGGAGTGCCACCAGCTACTTATATTAAAGTGGACCAAAACCCACGGAGATCGGCCCCAGGAATCTATAAGATTCCCAGGCCGATCTATTCCCTCCCCCTCGGGGCATCCAGAATCGGGATGCCTCACTGTGTGGAACCCCTCAGGTCGCCCATAAACTCACCTTCTCTCCCTGTCCTACAGCGTGTGCGCGAGCAACTGCTGCATCCCCGCGTGACCGGCATTTGTGAATAGACGTTCCTGTTAGAGGGTAGCGGAGAATCCAGGCCGATCGATTCCCTCTCTTCAGGGCATCCAGAATCGGGATGCCCCTCTGTGTGAACCCCCCCCCCTTAGGTTGTCCATAGACTGCGCGAGCAGCGGCCGCATCCCCACTATCCCTATGGCATTCGTGAAGTCACGCTCGGATCCGCTCATATTAGACGAGCGTGCTGATTGGACGAGCGCCCGTGCATGCATCGAAGGACGGGGAAGAAGTGAGTTGCTTGGGGCGACCTGGGGGGTTTCACACAGCGCCCCGGGGGGTAAGGACCAAAACCCAGGATAGTAAAAATCCTGGGATTTGGTCGACTTTAATGGCTTGGCCCATCTCCTGGATGCCCCGCCATTCCCTATATACTCACCTCACTCCATCCCAGTGCTGTTGCTAAGTTTAAAGTGGAACCTACTTAGGATGCCCTGCTGAGTGACTGTAAAACTCACCTGCCTCCTGTCTCCCTCGCCAATGTAAACATCATGTGACTGCATTCCTGTATCTTTGGGCTGTGAGCGCGCTCCCATCTCCAGGTATTCAGATAGGCTGGGTTGGGAGCGCTCCCGCTGATGGGGATGTGGCCGCACAAAATCCTGATTGCTGTAAACAGCCGTTTGCCGAACTTTCGATATGCACGATAAACGTCTCTGATTGGATGAGAGCCTGTGAATGTCCCCATAGGACTGGGAAGAGGTGAGTTTTACTGTGGGCTTTCACACTGCGGGCTACCCGAAATCGGTAAGCCCCCTGCGGCAAGGAACAAAACCCACGATAGTCAAAACTTTGAGCGGCTGTCCCTGGAAACTAAAAGATCCCAGGGCTGGCCTTTCCCGTTTTGGGATGCCCCCCTGTGTGAGACCCCCCCAGGTCACCGGTATTCACTCCCAATGGCGCTTGTGCGGGCTCTAGTCTGATCAATGTTTACTATGGGGAGCGAGAGTGCCTTGCCTACTGAGGTGGAAAATTAAATATAATAATTAGTATTAGTTTTATAAGCCGCCTGTACGCCATCTGTCACATTCCTGAGTGTGTGGAGGTTAGTATTAATTTTATAAGCTGCCTGTATGCCATCTCTCACATTCTCAGTGTGTGGAGGTGTTTGCACCCCTCCCTCCTCATATGACCATCGCTAAAGAATGTTACGTCTGCTTAATGAGACAAAGATGTTCTTCATGTCTGAACTATACCCTCCATGTATGTCTGTATATGTTTGAAATATCCAATCGCAGTCTGACATGTGTCCAAGTATCCAATCAGGAAGCTCCTTTGTCTGAACTGTATTTAAGCAAGCAAAAAGAGCCAGTAATTCGGGCAGTGGCAAGTAGCAGGGCCCCGGTCGACTGAATAAACATTGCATTTCTTGAAGACTTATGTTTCTGAGTTTTTTCCACATCAATATTTGGGCTGTGCACACGCTTCCACTCCTAGCCATTAAAATGGGCTGGGGCGGGAGCACGCACACCACCGAGGATGCACCAGCTCTCGCTCCTCATTGAAGCCAATCAGAGTCGTTGACCGAATTACATAGTTTCGGCAAACGGCTCTGGCCGACAGCTTGCGCAGGCACTGTTGGACCAGGCAGAGGAGAGTCATTGTGGGCAATTTGTGGGGTTTCACACAGAGGGGTATTCCAGATGTCCCCATAGCACGGAACAAAACCTGGGTTAGTCAAAATCCCAGGTTTTGTTCTACTTTCAAAGTAATACCATTTATTGTCTAACTCAATAGATTTTAAAGATCGCCTTTTCAAGCACCTTAAGCTTTTTCTTCAGGCATAATACAAACCTACACATTTATACACAGACTTACAAAAGAGTTACTATTGTTTTTCTACTGGCACACAAGAATTATAACAAAATCGTAAAATTGTAAGCTGTTGGATAAGGATCATTATCCCACTGCTCACAATTTTACGACTTTGTCATTATTCTTGTGTGTCAGCAGGAAAACAACTCTTTTGTAGCTTTGTGTATAAATGTGTGTTTACAAGTTATAGATTTGTATTATGCAGCTTAAGCTGCTTCGAAATCTCCTGTTTTCAATATATTGAGTTAGCCAATAAATGGTATTACTTTAACCTTGGTTTTTCTGGTAACTAAACTAAAATTCCCTTTCCTCGTCTCTTCCATTCCGGGGCACCACCATTAGCAACACGTGGGTTAATCTCAGCCATATGCGGGGACTGCAATACATGCGGCTTGACATTTCCAATATCTGGCACTGACATTCGGACTGTCCACTGCCCTGCGAGTGTTAACGAAAGTCTTTGTGGTGGTGATGGCACTCCTGCGGAGGCAGGGTGTGTACATCACCCCATACCTGGAGACTTGCTCATCCGAACCCCACCACTGGCAGAGGCACTGCGGGATGTTCGGATGGTCCTGTCCTCGCTGGAACTTTTCAAGTGGGTGATCAACTACCCCAAGTCCCAGGTGGTTCCCTCCATGGTGGTGACTTATCTAGGTAGGACATTGGACGGGCATGGGTCCTTCTTCCGGTGCAGAAGGGCACGGCTCTTCAGGAGGCGGTGAGGTCGCTGTTGACAGTGGAACATTCCACGGTCAGGCAGGGCGTGTGTCTCCTTGGCCTGATGGGGTCTACCATAGAGGCAGTACCGTATGCCCAGTTCCACTCCAGGCCTCCTATTGAAATGGCACAGGACTGTGCAGACTTTGAACCCTCGCTTCACCTTGACGGACACTGCCCGGCGATCCCTGAATTGGTGTACCAGCAGTCGCTGGCAGTGGGTCGGTCTTTCCTGCCGGTCCAGTGGGGCATCCGGACCACAGGCGCCGGGTTACAACCTGCTTTACGCATTCCCACCAACGCCACTTCTGGGTCGCGTGTTAAAGAAGGTCAACTGCGAGAAGATTCCTGTCATCCTAATCGCCCCACACTGGTCAGCCTGGGAGTGGTGACTCCCCAACAGCCTAGATCTTCTGCAGTACCCCAATTCTCCAGCGCTGGCTTTAGTAGCAGCTTGTCTGTTGAGACCAGCATATTGGAGGAGAGGGGTTTGTCTGTCGCACTAATTCGGACCTTGATTCGAGCACGGAAACGGTTGTCCTCTACAATTTACTACAGGACTTGGAGGGCCTTTGTGTCTAGGTGCACATCTATGGGCCCAGCACCCTTAAGGGCCAGGTCTTGGCCTTGTCTGTTGTTTAACAAAACGTATTCCAGCTCCAACACCTCAATATTGAAGAGCATAGTCATGGTATTGTGTGCTCCACCCCATTCCAGCTCCCAACACCTCAATATTGAAGAGCATAGTCATGGTATTGTGTGCTCCACCCTATTCCAGATCCAACACCTCAATATTGAAGAGCATAGTCATGGTATTGTGTGCTCCACCCTATTCCAGATCCAACACCTCAATATTGAAGAGCATAGTCGTGGTATTGTGTGCTCCACCCTATTCCAGATCCAACACCTCAATATTGAAGAGCATAGTCATGGTATTGGGTGCTCCATCCTATTCCAGCTCCAACACCTCAATATTGAAGACATAGTCATGGTATTGTGTGCTCCACCCCATTCCAGCTCCAACACCTCAATATTGAAGAGCATAGTCATGGTATTGTGTGCTCCACCCCATTACAGCTCCAACACCTCAATATTGAAGAGCATAGTTATGGTATTGTGTGCTCCACCCCATTCCAGCTCCAACACTTCAATATTGAAGAGCATAATCATGCTATTGTGTGCTCCACCCCATTCCAGCTCCCAACACTTCAATATTGAAGAGCATAGTCATGGTATTGTGTGCTCCACCCTATCCCAGATCCAACACCTCAATATTGAAGAGCATAGTCATGGTATTGTGTGCTCCACCCTATTCCAGATCCAACACCTCAATATTGAAGAGCATAGTCATGGTATTGGGTGCTCCATCCTATTCCAGCTCCAACACCTCAATATTGAAGAGCATAGTCATGGTATTGTGTGCTCCACCCTATTCCAGATCCAACACCTCAATATTGAAGAGCATAGTCATGGTATTGGGTGCTCCATCCTATTCCAGCTCCAACACCTCAATATTGAAGAGCATAGTCATGGTATTGTGTGCTCCACCCTATTCCAGATCCAACACCTCAATATTGAAGAGCATAGTCATGGTATTGGGTGCTCCACCCTATCCCAGATCCAACACCTCAATATTGAAGAGCATAGTCATGGTATTGTGTGCTCCACCCTATTCCAGATCCAACACCTCAATATTGAAGAGCATAATCATGGTATTGGGTGCTCCATCCTATTCCAGCTCCAACACCTCAATATTGAAGAGCATAGTCATGGTATTGTGTGCTCCATCCTATTCCAGATCCAACACTTCAATATTGAAGAGCATAATCATGGTATTGTGTGCTTCACCCTATTCCAGCTCCAACACTTCAATATTGAAGAGCATAGTCATGGTATTGTGTGCCCCACCCTATTCCAGATCCAACACCCCAATATTGAAGAGCATAGTCATAGTATTGTGTGCTTCACCCTATTCCAGCTCCAACACCTCAATATTGAAGACATAGTCATGGTATTGTGTGCTCCACCCCATTCCAGCTCCAACACCTCAATATTGAAGAGTATAGTCATGGTATTGTGTGCTCCACCTCATTACAGCTCCAACACCTCAATTTTGAAGAGCATAGTCATGGTATTGTGTGCTCCACCCCATTCCAGCTCCAACACCTCAATATTGAAGAGCATAGTTATGGTATTGTGTGCTCCACCCCATTCCAGCTCCAACACTTCAATATTGAAGAGCATAATCATGCTATTGTGTGCTCCACCCCATTCCAGCTCCCAACACCTCAATATTGAAGAGCATAGTCATGGTACTGTGTGCTCCACCCTATCCCAGATCCAACACCTCAATATTGAAGAGCATAGTCATGGTATTGTGTGCTCCACCCTATCCCAGATCCAACACCTCAATATTGAAGAGCATAGTCATGGTATTGGGTGCTCCATCCTATTCCAGCTCCAACACCTTAATATTGAAGAGCATAGTTATGGTATTGTGTGCTCCACCCCATTCCAGCTCCAACACCTCAATATTGAAGACCATAATCATGCTATTGTGTGCTCCACCCTATTTCAGCTCCCAACACCTCAATATTGAAGAGCATAGTCATGGTATTGTGTGCTCCATCCTATTCCAGATCCAACACTTCAATATTGAAGAGCATAATCATGGTATTGTGTGCTTCACCCTATTCCAGCTCCAACACTTCAATATTGAAGAGCATAGTCATGGTATTGTGTGCCCCACCCTATTCCAGATCCAACACCCCAATATTGAAGAGCATAGTCATAGTATTGTGTGCTTCACCCTATTCCAGCTCCAACACCTCAATATTGAAGAGCATAGTCATGGTATTGTGTGCTCCACCCTATTCCAGCTCCAACACTTCAATATTGAAGAGCATAATCATGGTATTATGTGCTCCACCGTATTCCAGCTCCAACACTTCAATATTGAAGAGCATAGTCATGGTATTGTGTGCCCCACCCTATTCCAGATCCAACACTTCAATATTGAAGAGCATAATCATGGTATTGTGTGCTTCACCCTATTCCAGCTCCAACACTTCAATATTGAAGAGCATAGTCATGGTATTGTGTGCCCCACCCTATTCCATTGTTTTCAAACGGACAATCGCGAAGCATAGGTCAGTCCGCACTTTCCTGCAGGGTGCTGCGCATTTTCGGCCTCCCAGGCGGTCGATAGTCCCTCCCTGGGATCTCAATCTGGTCCTATCAGCACTTCAGGGGCCACCCTTTGAACCCATGGCGGAGGCTTCCCTGATGACACACACGTTGAAGGCATTTCTAGTGGCGATCACCTCCATCCGACAGGTTTTGGAGTTGGCAGAGCTTTCAATCAGCTCACTTTTGGGTAGTTCAAGGTGGTCTCTCCCTTCCATCTTCAGTCAGGAGATAGTGCTACCCTTCTTGTGCCCACACCCCACTCGCCATAAGGAGTGACTCCTGCATTCTCTTGATGTGGTCAGGGCATTAAACCGGACCCTCACCCTGAATAAGAGTCTATCTTGTATGTTTCCCCCCTTTACATACAGATTGCCCACATTATCATCCTACCTGCATCTACTGCATTTTCTAAACATCCAAGATGGAGGCACAGAGTTTCAAGGCTGCCGGCAAACAGGAAGTGTCTTCTGACTAAGCTGCTCTGCATTCTGGGATTGCTGTCCTTTTCCTGACCCCAGCTCTGCTCTGTCTGTGCAAAGCACAGCTATAACCCCACCCCCAGCAGTTTTCTCCGCTCTCCTCAGTATGTGATGCTTATGAAGCAAGATGGCAGTGCCCGTATCCTAGAGCCATGAACAGAGTTGCAGCTCAGGCTCAGACTGAAAAAATAAAAAAGTGACTAATATAAAGAAAGTGACTAAAAAGTTAAAATATATTAATTTTAGATGCTGGGAAATAGGTTAAGAGTTTGGTCTTTTCATTAAATGAGGGTGAAGGTCTGGTTTAAAGTTTTACTTGGCCGCTACCTAAGGTACGCAAGATGGATATCTTGTTCGTGATCCAAGAAGGACCAGGGAGGGGCCTGGCGGCTGCTCTTAGCAGTTGGATTAGGCAGTCGGTCATACAAGCCTACGACTGGAAGGGTAAGGAGGCGCCTTTCCGGTCACCGCTCCCTCCACCAGGGCGATTGCTGCATCTTGGGCTTTCCAACACCAGGTGTCGGTGGAACAGGTCTGCAAGGCAGTGACCTGGTTGCCTCTCCACCTTCACCAAGTTTTACAGACTTGTTTTCAAGGTATCTGCCGATGATGCTCTGGGACTTAAACCTGACCTTCAGCATCATTTAATGAAAAGCCCAAACCTTTAAAAAAAAAAAAACTATTCCCCAGCATCTAAAATTAATATATTTAATGTTTTTACTCATTTACTTTTTATTCTTTCCCTCATTGGCCTGCTACTCTGTTCAGGACTCTAGGATACAGGCGACGCCATCTTGGCTCAGTACTTTCACCTACTGAGGAGAGAAGAGGGGTCAAAAGTGCAGGGGAGCGGAGATATAACTGTGCACAAACAGAGCAGAGCTGAGGTCAGGAAAAATACAATTCTGTGATTACTCACCTGTAGAATTGGTTTTATTGGTATCCTGCTTGGGTCGCTTCATTCTTGACAATTGTGTTATCCGCCACAAGATGGCGCAGTTGACTGCAAGATGAAACTTGTGGCTCCTCCCAGCTCATATAAAGGCATCTGCTTCCCTAATAATCCCCAGTGGTTGAAAAGCAGCAAATACAGAGACAAGCCGGGAGGCCAGAGACCATGTTACATCACACAGCCCCAAAACAGAACTCTCTCAACAGTAATAACCATAACAAGGCAAAAGAAGATAACAGAACAAGGGTGGGATGAAGCGACCTGAGCAGGATACCAATAAAACCAATTCTACAGGTGAGTAATCACAGAATTGCATTTTTCTTGGTATCCTGCTCGGGTGACTTCTTTCTTGACAATTGGGACATCCAAAAGCAGTGTCCAAGAAGGGTTGGATCCCCCAAGAGCAACAGCACGTAGTTCATGACACTACCGCCTGAAGCACCTTACGGCCAAAGACAGCATCAGCTGAGACCCTAACATCAACCTTGTAAAACTTAGAAAAAGTAAGAACTGAAGACCAAGTAGCGGCCTTACAAACCTGTTCAACCGAATCCAGGTGCTGAAAAGCCCAAGAAGCACCAATAGCTCTGGTAGAATGAGCTGTAACACGGAAAGGGGGTTCCTTCCCCTTGGCAGAATACGCTTGCACCACCGCCTGACAGATCCACATACTGATAGTGGGCTTAGCTGGAGGCAAGCCCTTCCTAGGCCCATCAGGAAGGACAAGAGAGAATCCGACTTCCTAAAGGATTCAGTAGCAACTAGGTAATACTTGAGAGCTCTGACCACATCCAGAGAATGGAGGGTCCTCTCCTTAGAATTAGAAGGCGCCGGACACAAGGAAGGCAAAACAATGTCCTCATGAAAATTATATAACATTCCAATTGTTGCCAGCCTCAGGTCCACAGGAATACAATCAAAGTTCATGCAGCAGGCAAACAGGCACAGAGCGCCCACCTCTGAAAAGACCAGTGATCCGGAAAATACAAGGCCAGCCACGCAGTATGAACCGTAAAAACATCCGTCCTTTATTATAGTCAGGTTAAAAGACCATCACAGCAATCAGGACGCACATAGAAGAACACGTCCTCGCATCATGTGACGCTAAGACGTGCTCTTGTATGTGCTTTTAATGTCCTGAATGCTGTGATGGCCTTTTAATCTGACTATAAAGGACGGATGTTTTTACGGTTCATACTGCATGGCTGGACTTGTATTCTCATGAAAATTATAGGCAGAGACAACCTTGGGTAAAAAATCTGGTTTAAGACGAAAAAAAACCACCTTATCCTGATGTCGCTCAAAGTAAGGAGGCTTCATACAAAGCGCCGCCAGCTCTGAAACGAGACGCACCGATGTGATAGCTACCAAAAAGACCACCTTCAGAGTAAAAATGGATAAAGCAGAATTGCACAAAGGCTCAAAGGGGGGACCCTGGAGAGCAGAAAGCACCAAATTCAAATCCCACACCGGTAGCAAAGGCATACGAGGCGGACGAACATGGGTAACTCCTTGGAAAAAGGTCTTGATAAGTCTATGATTGGCGAAGGATCTTTGGAAAAAAAGCCGAAACCTGTCCCTTGAGAGTACTCAACTGCAGACCCCAATCTAAACCATGTTGTAGGAACTCCAAGATCCTGTTGGAGTTCCTACATTTTGGAGTTTCTACAAGATCCTGGAAAGGGACCAGGGAGACTCACACCAGGCAATGTAAGCGTGCCAGACCCTGTAATAAATCATGGGAGGAGGATTTCTTCCGAGCCTGAATCATGGTACTCACGACCGAGGCAGGCAGCCCCTTTTCCGTCAGGATGGAGGTTTCAGCAGCCAAGCCATCAAAGCCAGCGTTTAAATTGGGGTAGCGTAGCAGTCCCTGAGTGAGAAGCCCTGGATCATCGGGCATGACGTAATGATCCACTGACATCTGGACTATGTCCGCGAACCAACACCGTCTCGGCCAGCGGGGGGGCACCAGGATGGTCGGGACCCCTTCCTGGGCTATCTTGCGCAGCACGCGACCCAGGAGAGGAAACGCATAGAGAAGTCGGAACTCCATCCAAGGAATAGCTAGCGCGTCTGTGGCGAAGGCCAGAGGATCTCTTGACAGAGAGACGAACCTTGGAAGCTTGTGATTGTGTCGGGACGCAAACAGGTCCACGTCTGGTAGACCCCAGCGGCGACACAGAGCGTGAAAGATCTTGTTGCTAAGAGACCATTCCCCCAGATTAGAAGTCCCCCTGCTCAGGGAGTCCGCCTCCTGGTTCTCCACCCCTGGGATGTAAACCGCCGAGATGCAGGGAACAATCTCCTCCGCCCAAGACAGGATTAGGGTCACCTCCTTGAGGGCTCGCTTGCTCCAAGTCCCGCCCTGATTGATGTAGGCGACCGCCATCTGATTATCCGCGCGGACCTGGGCCGCGCAACCCCGTAGATGGGGGACCAAGGATCGCTCTCAGCTCCAGGAGATTGATAGGCACATGGGCCTCCTGAGGGCCCCATTGGCCCTGGAACTTCAGCAATTGCCAAAACCCCCCCAACTGGAGGCAGAAAAGACCTGTTTCCGATCCCAAACAGACAAGAGATTCAACTGAAGAGGTCTCATGTGGAACTGGGCGAAGGGCACAGCTTTGTAGCAAGGCACCATGAGGCTCACCAACTGCATCCCCAGATGGATGGACTGGTGTGGACACGACAGCAAGGCCCGCGCCTGAAGACCCTCCACCTTCTGCTGGGGGAGGAACACCTTGACCTGAGAAGTGTCAAACGTCATGCCCAGGAAGGACCTCACCAATGACGGAGTGATCGAAGACTTAGGATAATTGACCACCCAGCCGAATGCCTCGAGAGTGGACAAAACCTTCTGAGTGTCGCTCTCGGCCTGCTGAAGAGATTGAGCAGCAATCAGCAAGTCGTCCAGGTAAGGAAGAATACTAATGCCCTGGCTCCTCAGCAGGGCCATAACACCCGCCAGCACCTTGGTGAACACCCGAGGGGCTGAGAAGATTCCAAACAGCAGTGCCACAAACTGGTAGTGCTGATCCTCCAAGGCGAACCTCAGGAACTTCTGATGTCCCCGGAAAATAGGGACGTGCAGATAGGCATCCCTGATGTCCACCGTGGTCATGAAGTCGCTGGGCCGAAGTGAACTCACAGCTGACCGTAAGGTCTCCATGCGGAAGTGTTTGAATCTGACAAAACCTGTTGAGACACTTCAGGTCCAGGATAGGTCTCAGAGAGCCGTCCTTCTTGGGCAACGTGAAAAGATTGGAATAAAACCCTCAACCCCGTTCCTGGTGAGGCACAGGACAAATCAGAAGTCGTTGGATGGCCAATTTGAGACCATGCACTGTCAAGGGGTTCTGGGAAATACCTCGCCCCCAGGAGTCTCTGCGGCCACCAGAGAAGGAAGATCCTCGTCCCCCTCGTAAGGGATGAAAGGAGGAAGAGCCCCGAAAGGGCCGCGCAGGCTTCCGACGCTGAGGAAGCCTGCCATCCTTTGCCAGGAGATCCAGGCGTTCCCCAAACAGCCGAAGGCCCAGGAAAGGGATACCGGTAAGGGCTTTCTTGGCGACAGCGTCCGCTGCCCACTGTCGCAGCCAAATAGATCGCTGAAGAGCGACCAGCAGAGCCGAAGCTCGGCTGCCAAGCCGGACGGAATCATCCATGGCTGAAATCACAAGGGCAATAAACTCCATGCGAGCTAGGAGTTCCTTATACTCCTCCGCTTGCTTGCGAGATCTGACAACATCCAAAAGACATCTCACCTTCTTTATGATAGCAATGGAAACAATGGCCGCGGCACAGACCGGATGAAGACCAGTGTCCACAAAGGTGAAGGCGTGACAAGCCAGCTGATCCATGCGCCTGTCGCGCAGGGAAGAAATGACAGGAGAAGGCATAACCGTGGAATTAGAGAGCCCCAAAACTGGGACATCAACCTCAGGGGGACGAGACTAAAGGCTAACGGATAACGTCTGTCCAGACCCCTAGGAACTGACGGCAGTTTATTTGGCTTCTCCCATTCCTTAAAAATAATTTTTGAGAAATGAGAGACTGTAAAATACACAAACACATACAGCAATAAAGCATGTGGGAGACATACCAACAGTAAGGGGTCCCAAGGTGGCTCCTCCCCCCCCATATAGGCTCACCATAGCCTATGGCCGGCTACCCTTTAGTACAGGGCCTGCGGCCCAGAGCATAGCTCTGTCGAACGCCTGACCCTCGGCGTTCCCCCTCCCATCACCTGATCAGCAGCCGAGGCTGGGAGGCAGAAGGGTCCATGAAGCAGGTGGGAATAGGGCTGCAGCGGCCGACAGGCTTGGGATGCCCCGCTTATCTGCGATATCCATGGAGAGAGAGAAGAGATCAATTTTCGCAGTCAGACTGCAAGAGAATTCTGGGAATTATTAGGGAGATAGCTGCCCTTATATGAGCCAGGAGGAGCCACAAGTTTCGTCTTGCAGTCAACTGCGCCACCTTGTGGCGGATAAACCAATTGTCAAGAATGAAGCGACCCGAGCAGGACACCAAGAAAAAGGTCAGCAATCCCAGAATGTAGAGCAACACAGTCAGAAGACACTTCCTGTTTCCAGACAGCCTGCACCTCCATGGGCCACCATCTTGGATGTTTAAAGTCTCAGAAACTGCAATAGATGCAGGAAGGATGATTTTTAATGTGGGCAATCTGTATGTACACCGTAGGGGAAACATATAAGATAGGCTCTTATTCAGGGTGAAAGTCCGGGTTAATGTGAGCAATCTGTATGTACACCGTAGGGGAAACATATAAGATAGGCTCTTATTCAGGGTGAAAGTCCGGGTTAATGTGAGCAATCTGTATGTACAGGGTGTGGGAAACATAAGATAGGCTCATATTCAGGGTGAAGGTCTGCTTAAATTAACTAACTGAGGATACCCTTCACCAGCCTGCCCTATATAGGCCGTGAGGAGCTAGGTTTTTTTCTCTCTTGCAGTCCCCACCTATGGCTGAGATTAACCCACACTTTGCTAATGGTGGTGCCCCGGAATGGAAGAGGTCGAGAAAGGAAATTTACCGGTGAGTACAGAATTTCCCTTTATTTTTCTTCCTTACCTAAGCAGCCTCAGGTGGGCACCTCACCTTCCCTTTTCACTGGTGCTGCCCCCTAAATGGTGTAATAAGATATGATTACAGAATGTTCCAGAGGGTTCTCCAGCCGCATTGTATACTAACACCTGTTTTGTCTGTTTCAGGATCGCACAGCGGCCGAGATTCGGATCCCATCACCAGGCGGACGTTCGAGAAGAAGCTTCCCACCTCGGCCTCCCAGTGACCCCCCCCCCCCCCATCCTCCAGCCTGCACCCAACCCCCGGGGTTATAAACAGCGCCGTCTATGAACTGGATCAGGCCTGTCTGCACAAAAGCCACGCCCCTTTGTGAGGACCCGCGCACCCTTCAGCATCCTCAGGGGGGATTGGCAGCCAAGCTGGGTGGAGGGGCACTCCCTGTAAAAATAAAAAGCCAATTTTGCACTATAAAAAAAAGGAGAGAAGTAAACCATGCGCACGCCTCTTTTGTAATGCTGGGCAAACCCACTAGCTCCGCCCCCAAACAGACCTCCGACCACCGGCACAAATATGGAGACACATTTTATTAGAAAATACAATATGGGGGGGGGGGGGGGGGGTCGGGGGTTAGTTGATGGTCAGGACGTCATTCTGGATCTCGTGGCTCAGCTGCGTCTGCAGATCACTTAGCTTCCTCTTCAGGCCCGACAGGGCCGACATGACGATGGTCTCGGGCCTCAGCGAGCCGCACGACTCCACGTTGTAATAGAACCTGGCGACGACAAGGAAGATCGGTCATGGAGGAGAAGGCTGGGTCTCCCCAGAAGAAACCTTCCCTATTCATAGTTACATAGTTAATACGGTTGAAAAAAATAAAATTCTGTGATTACTCACCTGTAGAATTGGTATTATGAGTATACAGTACGTCCTGCTCCAAATCTAATACTTACAGTTGGGATATACTCCGCCAGATGGCGCTGGACTGCAAAGACATCGAAGATAGGCTCCTCTCGGCCCCTCAAATACCCGGGGACCTCCCACAAATCCCCAGCATTGAAAAGCAGTTAATGAGAAGCCGTGAGAATTAAACAATCCAAACTATCAACTATAACAATGATAACAATCACCATACAGGGGATCCAAGAAAATGCAAACCAAGGGTGGGTTGGAGCAGGACGTACTGTATACTCATAATACCAATCCTACAGGTGAGTAGAATTGTATTATTCTTAGTATACAGTACGTCCTGCTCCAAATCTAATACAGTTGGGACATCCAAAAGCAGTGTCCATAAAGTAGGGTGGGATCCCCAAGAAAATCAGCAGCAGGCAGTTTAAACCACTGCCGCCTGCAGAAGCTTTCGGCCAAAAGCAGCATCAGCTGAGGCCCTAACATCAACCTTGTAAAACTTAGAAAAGGTATGAACAGAAGACCAAGTAGCGGCCTTGCAAACTTGTTCAACAGAAGCCTGGTGCTGAAAAGCCCAAGAGGCACCAATAGCACGAGTGGAATGAGCAGTAAGGCGGAAGGGAGGATTCTTCCCCTTAGCAGTGTAGGCCTGAATCACAGCCTGACCAATCCACTTGCTGATAGTAGACTTGGCAGGAGCCAAACCCTTCCTAGGACCAGAATGGACCACAAAAATAGCATCAGATAGTACTTCAAACACCTAACCACATCCAAAGAGTGCAAAACTCTCCTTAGCATTGCTAGGATTAGGGCACAAAGAAGGAAGAACAATGTCCTGATTCAAATGAAAGGCAGACACTACCTTAGGCAGAAAGTCAGGTTTGAAACGAACCACCACCTTGTCCTGGTGTCTCTCATAGTAGGGGGGCTGAATGGACAGCGCCGCCAACTCAGACACACGCCTGACAGAAGTGATAGCCACCAGAAACACAACCTTGAGGGTAAGAATGGCCAAGGCAGCATCCTGCACAGGTTCAAAGGGAGCACCCTGCAAGGCTGACAGAACCAAGTTCAGATCCCAAACAGGCACCATAGGCTTACGTGGGGGATGCACATGAGTGACCCCCTGGAAAAAAAGTCCTGATCAGAGGGTGCCGAGCAAAGGACTTCTGGAAGAAAACAGCCAGGGCAGAGACATGACCCTTCAGAGTACTGAGTTGGAGCCCCATCTCCAACCCATGCTGCAGGAACTCCAGAATCCTGGGAATAGAGAACACACGACAGGGAAGAGACTTAGACTCACACCAGTCAATGTAGGCACGCCAAACCCTTTGGTAAATGGAAGAGGAAGACTTCTTCCCAGCTTTAATCAAAGTATCCACAACCGAGGAAGACAGCCCCTTCTCCATCAAGATGGAGGTTTCAGCAGCCAAGCCGTCAAAGCCAGAGTTTGTAAATTGGGATGGCGTAGGTGCCCCTGAGTGAGCAGATCTGGCACCAAGGGCAGAGCGTACCGATCTACTGCCAGCTGCACCACGTCTGCGAACCACACTCTTCTTGGCCATCTGGGGGCCACCAGAATTGCTGGCACCCCTTCCAGAGCAATCTTGCACAGAACCCTGCCCAGCAGGAACTGAAAGTCCTTCCATAACATTGCTAGCGCATCCGAGGTCAGGGCCAGAGGATCCCTGGACAGAGACAAAAGCTGGGAGCTTGCGATTGTGGCAGGATGTAAACAGATCCACATCTGGTTGGCCCCAACGGTGACACAGAGATTGAAACACCCTGCTGCATAGGGACCATTCTTCCTGGCAAGATGTCCCCCTGCTCAGAGAGTCCGCCAGGTGATTTTCCACCCCTGGGATGTACACCGCTGAAATGCAGGGGACATTGGCCTCCGCCCAAGTCAGGATCAGAGACGCTTCCTGGAGGGCCCCCTTGCTCCGGGTCCCTCCCTGATGATTGATGTAGGCAACTGCCGTCTGGTTGTCCGAGTGCACCTGGGCAGGCCCAGAAGGGGAGTAGTCAAGCGAGCCAGAACTAACCTGATCGCCGCAGATCCAAAACATTGATAGGTGTGTGGGCCTCCTGAGGGCCCCACCTCCCCTGGAACCGCAGGGACTTCCAGAAACCCCCCCCCCTCCAACCTGACAGACTGGCATCCGTGGTGACCGTCTCCCAGGAAGGGGCAAGAAAGGATCTGCCCCCCCAACAGGTTCCTTGAGTCCATCCACCACAAGAGGGACCTCCTGACCAGGGGGGAGAGCACACAGACCCTGTCCAGGGACGCTGGGTCCTTGTCCCATACAGACAATAGGTGAAATTGCAGAGGCCTCAAGTGGAACTGAGCATAAGGGACCGCTTCGAAGCACGCCACCATCAGGCCCACCAGCTGCATCCCCTGCCTGATGGAGGGATGGGGACAAGCTAGGAGGGACTGAGCCTGTGCAATCAGACTGTCCACCTTCTGCTGAGGAAGGAAGATCCTTGCCTGAACTGTATCCAGATTCATTCCTAGGAATGGAGTTACCAAGGAAGAGGACAGTGAGGACTTGGGGTGGTTGATCACCCATCCAAGAGTGGACACCACCAGCTGAGTATCCAACTCTGCCTGATGTAGAGACTGGGAAGTGATGAGGATGTCGTCCAGATTGGGAAGCACGCGGACGCCCTGACATCTGAGCAGAGACATCACGCCAGCCAGCACCTTGGTGAACACCCTGGGAGCTGAAGTGAGGCCGAAAGGCAAGGCCACAAATTGGCAGTGTTGATCCATCACAGCGAACCTGAGGAACCTTTGATGACCTGGGAACAGGAATATGATATGAAGGTAAGCATCTTTGATGTCCACAGAAGTCATGAAACCCCCTTGGGGCAGGGAACTGATGGCAGAGCGCAGAGTTTCCATGTGAAAGCGCCTGTCCCTGACAAACTTGTTGAGAATCTTTAAGTCCAGGATGGGCTGACAGAACCATCCTCTTTGGGTACTGTGAATAGGTTGGAATAAAGGCCCTTGCCTTTTTCTCTTAAAGGGGCCTGGCAGATGACCCCCAGCTCCAGGAGGCCTTGCACTGCTTGCACTAGCTCCTGAGCTGACACAGGGTCCTGAGGAATCCAGGATCTGATGAATCTTGAAGGGGGATCTGCAGCAAACTCCAACTTGTAACCGGAGGACACTACCTCCTGAATCCACCGGTCTGAGACATGAAGCCTCCAGACGTGAGCGAAGTGCTGCAGCCGTCCCCCCACTCGGATGGGTGAGGGCGCCCCATCATGCCTGAGGGGGCTTGGGAGAGGATTTAGCTTTGGGACCCCAGGAGGAGCCAGGACGTCCACGCCCTCTGCCTCTACCCCAGAAATCTCCCCGGGCCCAGGGAAAGAAACCCCCCTTCCCTGTCTTGCACCACGGTAAGGGGAGGAGAAGGAACCCTGACCCCGAAAGGGCCGAGGTTGCCGCCTGCGCTGGGGTAACCTGCCTCCCTCAGCAAAAAGGTCCAGGCAGTCTCCAAACAGACGCAGTCCTTTAGAGGGAAACCCAGTGAGGGCCTTCTTGGCAGCGTTGTCAGCAGCCCACTGGCGCAGCCAAACCGAGCGGCGTATAGCCACCACGAGGGCAGAAGTTCTTGCACACATTCTGATGGTGTCATCCAATGCTAATAGTACAAAATTCACAAAAACATCACAACTGGAGAGTGTATTAAACACCTCACAAGGCAAATCATCAGGGGCACTATCAAGCATATTTCTGATAAGGGTTCTAGTGGCCACAGCAGTAATGGCAGAGGCACAGACCGGCACAGCGCCGTCCCCGCACATGCAAAGGCGTGGGATGCCAGCTGGTCAATGCGCCGGTCCTCAGCATCCTGCAGGGTAGTAGAGTCAGGGGAATGCATGACAGAGGTGTTAGATAGCCCTAGGATCGGGGCATCCACCTCGGGGGGGGGGGGGGGGGGGGGGATGACCAACATTTAACCACCTCAGCAGGAAAGGGTTACTTCCTATCCCAACTCTTTGGAACCCCGGGAAGTTTACTGGGGCGCTCCCATTCCTTGAGCACAAGGTTATGGAAATGTGCCTGCTCTGGAAATTCCAAAAGTGATTTTGCTGTATGGAAAAGCTCCCCTCTTTGCCTAGGAGACCTATGGACAGAACCTCAAAAATCTGGGTCAATAACCTGTCAGTGTCATCCGGGGCCCAGGGGTCAGAGCCAGAATCGTCATGACCCCTTGGTCTCTCATCAGATGAGCCTGAATCAGAGAAGAGCTCCCCTTCATCAGACGGGGTATAGCCACACAGATTCCAAAACTCCTCATTTCCCATAGGGAAAACAGTAACATTAGGCATCAAGTGCCGCTTCTTAGCAGGGGCCTTACGCGCTAAAGACTTCGCAATAATCTGTTCAACAGTAGCCAGTCTAGAAGACACATCAGGCTGAGAATCCTCACTAGTATGCAACTCAGCAGGAGTGAGATTTAAGCTTGGGGGAGTAGGTGAAGTGAAACGAGGTGCAGCCACTGGCAGGCCAGATTGCAATGCAAGCACCTGCTCAGCACAGGGTACACAGACCCGTGCCTTGTCAGCGTCAGCATGAGGCTGCCCACACGCTACACACAGCCGGTCTTGTCCCAAAGGGACCCCGGTAACATTATCCTGGGATGCCTGCATATGGTGATTATAGCGGCGCTATACGCCGATAGGGAATAACGCTATATAGCAACCCTGGATGCCCCAATAACCCGCTAGGGACGTGGGAATATAATTTTTACAAGGTCTACAAGTAATATACTAAAAACGGCCGGGAGAAGCCAAGAAGGGTTTGTCCTGCCTGAAAGACATAAGCAGACAAGACCTTAAGTACATCGTAACAAAAGATGGCGTCGGTATACCTTGAGGGGCGGGCCAGTAATAGCGATGACGCGGAATGTGCCAAAGACGGACCCCGCCCCCCCGAAGAGCGCGAAGCCAGAAAGGCCAACAGCCAATGATGGCGCACAGGCGCCGAGGTAATGCCGGCGCCAAGCGCGGAACCAAGTCAGCGCGCGGCGGTAAATTTAAAAGGCAATAAAGACACGTCAGCGCGGCGGCTAACACAAGACTGTGAAAAGGGAAAGCACAGACTGCATAACATACATATCTATACACATACACCCCCCCCCCTTTTCCCCCGAAGACTACAAGGAGGATGAGGGAGGACGGCGGTCACTTAAATAGGGCCCACCGATAGGCAGGGGCAATAGTGCGGGAGGGGCATCCCATAGAGGCTCACCATAAGCCTATACCGCCTACCCTATGGTGGGGGATTGCGGTGGAGCAGCGCTCCCAAGCACCTAACAGCGGTGCTGCCTACCTTCACCCGACCAGCGCAGCCAAGGCTGGGAGGCACAATACTAGTGGAAAGGGTGGGATTAGTCCTACAGGGCCGCAGGTTAATAACCCCGCTCACCTGCGAGTAGAGAACCAATTTCTCATCCTTCGCAGCCAGACTGCAGAGAAATTCTGGGGATTTGTGGGAGGTCCCTGGGTATCGCGTCGTCTCCCCGCGGCCCGCCCTTCGAGGTTCCTCTGCCGGCGCCATCTTGAGTCTGCTGCGCACTTCCTCCCTGGGATGCAGCGCCAATCTACTGTGTCGCTTCCTCCCGTGGCCTGGCGGCTTGGTGGCCCTTCGGTCTACTTGGTCCGTGAGTCCCCTTCGAGGGTTATGTTTTCCTTGGGGCATGTGCTGCGGGATGCTTATTTGCATATTACTTATGTCTTTCAGGCGGGACAACTGTGGGTTGTGGTTTCTCCCGGTTCTGCTCCTTATCCCCCCTCATCTTCCCCTTCCCGTCTCGGGGCATCCCGGGTGGCTTTTTTATTAGCCCTTACCCTGTGCTGGCCTATTGCACCTGTGTTAATCACCATATGGAGGCTTCTGGGGATAGAGTGCTCGGGGTCCTTCGGGGCAATCCCGGCTGTGTGCCATGTGTAGGGTATCCCCTTTGAGTAACAGTGCCGCGGTGTGCGTGCCGTGCACCCAGGGTATCGTTGCAGCCCAGGCTGGGCTACCCACGTCGCTTCCCAGCTCAATGCCCCCTTCGGCATCGCCTACCCCCCGGCGCCTGCATTTAGCCCCCAGTGAGGGGGGATACTAGTGGGGGCTCACAATCTGATCTGGCACTTCGAGAGGCCAGCATTGAAAGGCAGCTTGCCAGGCCTGTTCCACGTAAGGCCTCTGGCAAGAAGCGGCACCTGGCTCCCGCGCCCTCCCTCTTTCCTGAGGAGGATGAGGGAACTGGTGCTTTTGGTGGCCGTTACCCCCTAGAGGAGGGGGAACTCTACCAGGACTCTGACTCCTCTGGGGACCAGCAGGAGGGTTACGACAGTGACACTGATAACCTGTTGGATCACATTTTTTGAAATCTTGCACATTTTCCCCCCCTAGGGTGGCTAAGAGGAAGCAGGGTGAGCTCTTTCGTCCTGATAAACAGCGTTTGGATTTCCCTGAGCAGGGCCATTTCACTAATATGGTGCTCAAGGAGTGGGAACGTCCTAGTAGATTGCCTGCAGTGCCCAAAGGGTTGGATAAGAGGTATCCCTTTTCTTCTGACCTGGTCAAGCGATAGTCGTGTCCCCCTAAAGGTGGACGTTCCCGTTCTAGGTCATGCCTTCCCCTGACACTACTACACTGCGGGACAGCAAGGACTGGTGCATGGATCAGCTGGCCTGCCATGCTTTTACATTTTCGGGGGCTGTGTTGCGTCCGGTCTGCGCTGCTGCCATTACCGCTATTGCCCTTAAGAAACAGCTCAAGCGTCTTCTTGATGGCGCTACGGCTGGTAGGAGGGGGGGGGATTATAGGGCCCTCTTGCTTTGCTCTGATTTTGTGGCCTTTGTCCTCACTGCCATGGATGATGCGGTACGGCTGAGTGGTAGGGCCTCTGCCCTTTTGGTGGCTATGCGCCTCTCTTCGGTTGCGTCAGTGGGCGGCTGACGCTGCTGCTAAGAAGGCTCTCACTGGGCTCCCCTTTACGGGGCTGCGGCTCTTTGGTGAGCGTTCTAGGTGTTCTAGCCAAGGATGGTAGGCTGCCTCGGCCTTTTCGGGGGCCCTCCGCTTCCCTCCCCTCATACCCCCAGAGAAGGTTGTGGCTCCTTCTTTTCGGGTAGCCGCAGAGATTCTTGGGGCCGTGGCAGATCACGTGATCGTCCCGGTCTCTCATGGGGTCCCAAGCCCAACCCTTCTCCCAAGCCCCCTCAGGCATGAGGAGGCGCCCTCACCCATCCGGGTGGGGGGACCGCTTCGGCTCTTTGCTCACATCTGGAGGCTCCGCGTCTCAGACCGGTGGATTCAGGAGGTGGTGTCCTCCGGTTACAAGATAGAGTTTGCAGCCTGGCCACCCCAAAGATTCATCAGATCCCTGATGTCTCACAGCCCTCTGTCAGCTCAGGGTTTGCGCCTTGCGGTTCAATGTCTGTTAGAGTCAGGAGCCATTTGCCTGGTGCCTCCCCAGGAACGGGGTCAGGGCTTCTACTCCAATCTTTTCATGGTCCCCAAAAAAGACGGGTCCCTGAGGCCCACCCTGGACTTGAAGGGTCTCAACAGGTTTGTCAGGTTCAAGCACTTTCACATGGAGACGCTGCGCTCGGCTGTCAGTACCCTTTGCCCGGGCGACTTCATGACCTCTGGACATCAAGGATGCCCATCTTCACGTGCCAATCTTTCCAGGTCATCAGAGATTTCTCAGGTTCGCTCTAGAGGATCAGCATTACCCGTTTGTGGCCTTAACCGTTCAGTATCACCTCTGCGCCTCGGGTGTTCACCAAGGTGCTGGCGGGCATGATGGCTCTGCTGCGGAATTAGGGCATTCGCATTCTCCCTTATCTGGACGACATTCTGATTGCGTCTTAATCTCTTCATCAGGCCGAGAAGGATACTCAGGTGGTGACCTCCAATCTCGAGTCCTTCGGCTGGATGATCAACTATCCCAAGTCTTCACTTTCTCCGTCTTTGGTGAGGTTCTTTCTGGGCATGACTCTTGATACCTCTCAGGTCAAGGTATTTCTGCCTCAGCAGAAGGTGGAGGGCCTTCAGAAGCAGGCACGGACTCTGCTTTTGTGTCCCCATCCGGCAAGGGATGCAGTTAGTGGGCCTGATGGTGTCCTGCTTCGAGGCGGTCCCCTTTGCTCAGTTTCACATGAGCCCTCTTCAGTTGCACCTCTTGTCAGTTTGGGTTCGGTACCCTGTGTCCCTGGATCAGGAATTTGCTCTGCCCCCCCTGGCCAGACGGTCCCTTTCGTGGTGGCTGGACTCAAGGAACCTTCTAGGGGGCAGGACCTTTCTGCCTCCGTGCTGGTAGACTGTCACCACAGATGCCAGTCTGACCGGTTGGGGGGCTTTTGGAAGTCTCTGAAGTTCCAGGGCCGGTGGGGCCCTCAGGAGGCCCATGCTTCTATCAATGTCCTGGAACTGAGGGCGATCGGGTTGGTTCTTTCTCAGCTGACCACACACCTTTGGGGTCACGCTGTTCAGATCCGCTCGGACAACCAGACTGCGTTGCCTACATCAATCATCAGGGAGGGACTCTGAGCAAGCTAGCCCTCAAGGAAGTGTCCCTGATACTGTCTTGGGCGGAAGAGAATGTCCCTTGCATCTCGGCGGTTTACATTTTGGGGGTGGAGTACCAGGAGGCAGAATCCCTGAGCAGGGGGACATCTCGGCTGGGGGAATGGTCCCTCAGCAACGAGGTATTTCTCTCCCTGTGTCACCACTGGGGTCAGCCGGAGGTGGACCTGTTTGCGTCCCGCCACAATCACAAGCTTCCCAGATTTGTCTCCCTGTCACAGGACCCTCTGGCCTTCGCCACGGATGCGCTAGCAATGTCTTGGACGGAGTTTCGGCTTCTCTATGCGTTTTCTCCCTTTCCTCTGCTGGGCAGGGTGCAGCGCAAGATAGCCCAGGAAGGGGTACCAGCCATTCTGGTGGCCCCCTGTTGGCCAAGGAGGGTGTGGTTCACAGACGTCGTGCAGTTGGCAGTAGATCAGTATGTCTTGCCCAAGGATCCAGATCTGCTCACTCAGGGACAACTGTGCCATCCCAATTTACAAACGCTGGCTTTAACGGCTTGGCTGCTGAAACCTCCATCTTGATGGATAAGGGGTTACCGGCTTCTGTTGTTGATACCATGATTCGGGCTAGGAAGAAGTCCTCGTCCTTTATCTACTATAGGGTCTGGCATGCTTACATTGCCTGGTGTGAGTCCAAGTCTCTTCCTTGTCGGGTGTTTTCTGTCCCCAGGATTCTGGAATTTTTGCAACATGGTTTGGATTCGGGCCTTCAACTTAGTACCCTCAAGGGACAGGCATCAGCTCTGGCAATTTTTTTCCAAAGATCCTTTGGCAATCACCGGTTGGTTAAGACTTTTTTCCAGGGGGTTACCCATGTGCATCCGCCACGTAAGCCTATGCTACCGGTTTGGGACCTGAATCTGGTGTCTGCTCAGCAGGGTCCTCCCTTTGAGCCTATCTGTGGGGCTGCATTGCCTATTCCGACTCTTAAGGTTGCCTTTTTGGTGGCCATTACTTCGGTCAGGCGAGTCTCTGAGCTGGCGGCACTTTCCATCAAACCTCCTTATTTTGAGCGGCATCAGGATAAGGTGGTGTTTCGGCTTAAGCCGGATTTCTTGTCTAAGGTTGTGTCTGCTTTTCATCTCAATCAGGACATTGTTTTGCCTTCTTTGTGTCCTAACCCTGCTAATTCCAAGGAGCGGACCCTTCATTCTTTGGATGTTGTCAGGGCTCTGAAGTTTTATTTGGTTGCTACTGAGTCTTTCAGGAAATCTGACGCTTTTTGTTTTTCCTACTGGACCTAGGAAGGGTTTGCCTCCAGGTAAATCCACTATCAGCAAGTGGATCCGTCAGGCGGTGGAGCAGGCCTATTCCGCCAGGGGGAAGGTCCCTCCTTTTAGGGTTACTGCTCATTCCACTCGTGCTATTGGTGCGTTTTGGGCTTTTCAGCACCAAGCTTCTGTTGAACAAGTTTGTCAGGCTGCAACTTGGTCTTCTGTTCACACCTTTTCTAAAATGTACACGGTTGATGTTAAGGCCTCAGCTGATGCTGCTTTTGGCTGCAAGGTAATTCAGGTGGTAGTGGTTTGAACTGCCCGCTGTTACTTTTTGGGGATCCCACCCTACCTTACGGACACTGCTGTTGGACGTCCCATACATGAGGATTTCTTGAAGCAGGCTGTGCCATGCAATAGGAAAAAGACAATTCTATGAGTACTCACCTGTAGAATTGCTTTTACTATGCATGGCACGGCCTGCTTCACCCCACCCTTGTTATCGTTATTCTTGGTTGCCTCTTTATGGTGATTGTTCCAAGTTAGTTGGGTGTTTGCCTTTTTTACCTTTATTATCTCCCGGTTTCTTGAATAACTGCTTGTCAACGCTGGATAGGTCTATTGGTGATCCTGTTTTTATATGGTGCCGGGAGGAGCCACAGCTCTACTGCAGTACACTGTGCCACCTTGTGGCGGAATAACCCATACGTAAGGACTTCTTGAAGCAGGCCGTGCCATACATAGTAAAATAAAATTCTACAGGTGAGTACTCACAGAATTGTCTTTTTATAGGGGAAGCATTTATTTATTTTTACCGATAACCGCTAATAGTAACTGTTAATGTTATTTTCTTCTAAATAAGCATCTAATCCTTTTTTGAAGCTGTCAGCGGTTGATGCTGTAACAAGCTTCTGTGGG
The DNA here is from genome assembly GCA_027917425.1 of Gastrophryne carolinensis. Classification (NCBI taxonomy): domain Eukaryota; kingdom Metazoa; phylum Chordata; class Amphibia; order Anura; family Microhylidae; genus Gastrophryne; species Gastrophryne carolinensis. The sequence continues at coordinate 10,132,568 of CM051241.1, read as the reverse complement.
AGACTATTCCATAGATTTATAGTTCTTATGGTAAAAAAATGATTGTCGCCTCTGGAGATTACATTTTTTTTTCCAATCGAAGGGAGTGCCCCCTTGTCTTTAGAGAGGATTTTACATGAAATAGTGTTTCTCCCATATTTTTTGTATGGGCCATTTATATATTTATACAAGTTAAAGTGGACCAACACCCAGGATTTTGACTATCCTGGGTCTTGGTCCACTTCGGTGGGGCACCCCCGATCGGGGTGCCCCGCTGTGTGAAACCCCCCCTAACCCCCCGAATAACTCACCTCTCCCCGCTCCCAGCGCCAACGTACAAGGAACGTCTAAGCGGCGGCGGTCGCCGCCGCCTCCCTCGCGTCACTTTGAACGCGCGCGCCCCCGCGCCGGCCATTCGCAGACGGCCGGCGCGGAGGCGCGCACGCCTACAGGGGCGCGAGGGAGGCGGCGGCGGCCGGCCGCCGCCGAAGATAAGGTAGGTGAGTTGGGGTGTTTGGGGGGTGTTTGGGGGAGATCGGGATGTCCCGCGGGGTGGGGAGTGATCGGCCCGGGAATCTTATAGATTCCCGGGCCGATCACCCGTGGGTGTTGGTCCACTTTAATCATGTCCCCCCTCAGCTGTCTCCTCTCAAGACTAAACAGTTATGAGGAAAGATTACGAGAATTAAATCTAAGATCCTTCATTCCCTTTATTAGTTTGGTGGTTCCTCTGCACTCTTTCCAGAGTCAGAGCATCCTTTCTATGAACGGGTGCCCAGTGCCTTGTAAAGAGGCAAAATTACATCCCTATCCTGTGATTCCAGGCCTCTTTTAATGCATGATAATATCTTGGTGGCCTTGGAAGCAGCTGCTTGGCATTGCATGCTGTTATTTAGCCTGTGATCTACTAGTACCCCCAGATCCTTCTCAACAAATGACTCTCCCAGTTTGACTCCCCCGAGGATATATGTGGCCTTCGGGTTATTAGACCCCAAGTGCATGACTTTACATTTCTCCACATTGAACTTCATTTTCCAAGTGGATGCCCAGACACTCTGAAGCTTGTGAACATCTTCCATAGACTGCACTGTGCTACATATCTTTGTGTCATCTGCAAAAATAGAGACAGTGCTTCTAATTCCATCTTCTATGTCGTATATAAAAAAAAGTTTAATAGTGGGCCCAGCACTGAACCCTGGGGTACACCATTTACAACCGGTAACCATTCAGAGTAGGGATCATTGCCCACAACTCTCTGAACATGATCCTTTAGCCAGTTTTCAATCCATTTACAAACTGCGTTTTCTAATCCTGAAGATCTCAATTTCCCCAATAAGCATCTATGGGGGACAGTGATAAATGCTTGTGCAAAATCCAGAAAAACTATATCCACAGCCGCCCCTCTGTCCAGGCTTCTACTCACCTCATAAAGCCAATCAGACTAGTCTGGCAGCTTCTGCCCTTAGTAAAACTGTGTTGGTCGTCACTTATAATATTATGGATAGTTACATATTCGTGTATGTTGTCCCTTAATAGTCCCTCAAGCAATTTCCCCACAATGGATGTTAAGCTAACAGGTCTGTAATTGCCCGAAGACCTTGAGCCCTTTTTAAAAATGGGCACCACATTTGCCTTGCGCCAGTCCCTTGGCACTATACCAGTTGCTAGTGAGTCTTTAAAGATCAACAACAAGGGTGATGAGATAACGGAACCAAGTTCTTTGAGAACTCTTGGGTGAAGTCCATCTGGTCCTCCAGTCTTATTCACATTTAAATTATTTAGTTTTTCTTGGATGATATCCATGTTTAGCTTGTTATTATACTTGGGCTATTGCTATCAGTGGCATCTCCTGTGTTGGCTCCTTGCTCTTCTCTTGTGTACACAGAGCTAAAATACAACTCTGTGAAGCACTCACCTGTAGAGTTGATATTATACGCATACAGCACGTCCTGCTCCAGATATAGTAATAACATGTGGGTAATCCTCCGCCGCCGTGCACTGCAGACATGTAGAAAACAAGCTCCTCCCGGCCCTTCATATACCGAGGGACCTCCCACAAATCCCCAGCATTGAAAAGCAGTGAGAAAGAGAGGCCAGGAGAAAACAACCACCCAAAACTGGCAATAATACCAAAGATAACAATCACCAAACAGGGGATCCAGAACAAGGTGAAACAGGGTGGGGTGGAGCAGAACGTGCTGTATGCATATAATATCAACTCTACAGGTGAGTACTTCACAGAGTTGTATTATTCTAAGCATACAGCACGTCCTGCTCCAGAGATAGTAATAACATGTGGGACATCCAATAGCAGTGTCCTAAAAAAGGGTGGGATCCCCAACAGAAGGCAACAGCAAGCAGTTTAAACTACTGCTGCCTACAAAACCTTGCGGCCAAACACAGCGTCAGCTGAGGCCCTAACATCAACCTTATAAAACTTTGTGAAGGTATGAACAGAAGACCAAGTAGCGGCCTTGCAAACTTGTTCAACAGAGGCCTGGTGCTGAAAAGCCCAAGAAGCCCCAACAGCTCTAGTAGAATGAGCAGTAAGACGAAAGGAGAGAGTCTTCCCCTTAGTAGTATAGGCTTGAACCACAGCCTGACGAATCCATTTACTGATGGTAAACTTGGCGGGAGCCACACCCTTCCTAGGTCCATGAGGCACAACGAAGAGAGCATCCGTCTTCCTAAAGGCCTGAGTGGTAACCAGGTAAGACTTGACACACCTAACCACATCCAAGGAATGCAAACCCCTCTCCTTAGGGTTACTAGGATTAGGGCACAGGGAAGGAAGTACAATAATACCATTTTGTGAATACTCACCTTGTAAAATGGGTATTATAAGTATGTCACACACCCCGCTTCAAGAATCCATAACATGTGGGTAATATCGTCCTGAAGAGGGCGTTCCTGCAGAGATGATAGCAAAAGAAAGCCCCTCCCTGATCCATAAATACCTGGTACCTCCCACTCATTACCCAGTATACAGAAGCAGTAAGGTAAAGGACCAGGAAGAGGCAAATATAAACCACAACCACGCAAAGTTCACAATAAAGAGGATCCTGAATACAGAAAGGGCGGGTGAAGCGGGGTGTGTGACATACTTATAATACCCATTTTACAAGGTGAGTATTCACAAAATGGTATTATTCTAAGTATGTCACACACCCCGCTTCAAGAATCCATAACATGTGGGACATCCAATAGCAGTGTCCATGGTCGCAGAGGATGGGTGTCAGGTCGCAGAGGATGTGACGTCACCGCTCGTCGCCGCCGGTTTCTGCTCCTGTGAGCTGTACATGATGTCCGGGAGAGCTCCCCGCTGAGCCCGCCGGATGATCACTTTCTGACTCGACCACGATCGCATACCCGCCACCGGCCACCGCCACCGGCATCGACCCCGCTCCGGCCGTCTACCCGCCGCACAGACCTACCGTCGTCACCCAGGCTGATTTAGGGCTCCCGTGGATAGCTCCTAGCGGCAGTGAGCAAGTAAGTGCAAATAAATGCAAGTTAGTGCTATTTCGTATCGGGCTGCCGCTATTACCTTCAACGCCAACCGACCTCCGCTGCAGGCCTCCCCATAGCTGTGGTTCCTGTGGATGCCAGCACTCGCAATAGCGGCATAGGCAACATTGCACCTCTTCATTTTAAGCTGCCTGACAGATCCATAGATAAAGACACTGGCATCATGCAGCCGGTACACTGATCGCGGTACCCGACGGTACCCAACGGTCACATTTTGGCTGGGCTCACCTACGGGGGTAGAGTACATTAATCCTGCAGCCAGCAGCCTAAGGGCTGCCGGGCACCTCGCCGCGGATTACATTAATCTTGCAGCCAACAGGCTCATACTGCTAGGCTCCTCGTCACGTCTGGGTTAGAAATAGCCGCCCCGGTAAAACACCATTCGGATATAGCGCCTGGGATTTACCGCCTAGGAGTTACTGTTAGTAACAAGCACGCCACCGGTAGCAGGGAGAGTAAAGCGTACCGGCAACCACAGCAACAGAGGCAGTGAATATACACTGCAAACACACTGCCTACCGTTACCGTTAGCGACAAGCACGCCACCGGTAGCAGGGAGATTAAAGAGTACCGGCAACCACAGCAACAGAGGCTGTGAAAATACACTGCCTATCGTTACCGTTAGCGACAAGCACGCCACCGGTAGCAGGGAGATTAAAGCATACCGGCAACCACAGCAACAGAGGCAGTGAAAATACACTCCCAACATATTACCTGGCAGCCAAGATCCCAATTTTGAGCATCCACGGTTAGTTCCCAGCTGCAACTAGGTGTGCGGTTCCAAGGCAGTTGGAAAACATTTCAATCTTACATCAGCAACTGGAAAGTCCAGTATATAACATTATAAACCAGTACTAAGTAAACAGCCAGCATATGATACCGCTGCACATCATATGTACAGTTCTGTGCGGGCCATATACCTGAGACAACCCCTACTCACCTCGCAGCCTCCCTACCACGGCTGTTTCTAAATTAGCCCCCCCGATAATATACCTCGTGTAGGGAGCCCTCCAGCTATCAGTGCCATAAACTGCCTCCTCTTGCACAGTGAAAGCTATCGCACTGGAAATTATAACACCACGGCTATTTGTGCCGCTCGGGCAGCCCTTCTCTAACCAGCTTCCAGTGGAAATACCACTATACAGACGCCAGTTCTCGCCATCCGGTCTCCCCGTATCAGTCGAAGACAACAGATACTCCAGACCGGGAGTAGAACTGCTGTTGCAGTTATAAAGGGGCCTCCCTCAGTCGCTAATGTTGACTGATTACCAGAGTGACAGTAGTACCTACGCTACCACAGCTAGGTAACTGCACTACCTGTCCCATCCGCCAGACCCCTGTTCCACTGCTAAGGGTGCAACTAAACAACAGGAGTGCTTACCCATAGGGCAGTCGATAATACGGCCGCTCCTCTAATTTCCTACGGTCTGATTAGGGTTACTTCTTTTGGGCTGGCAATATACCCGGCTTTTTCTAAACCATCCCGCTGAACGTTACTAAGGCAACGTCTAGGTTGTCAGTAAATGATATTACTTTGCCCGCTGACTACCCATTGAATGTCCACCACAATTAACAACTGCATATGGGTTTTAGCTCTGAAATAGAGGCCTTGCTCCTATAGACTGGCACAAGGCATCGCCGCGGAGACCAGTAGACCTTCGATTGTTCTCTGATAACCTAGCTGAAATCCCCACCGCTGGCAAAATAGCCGTTGCAGAAATACGGTAAAAAAAAAAAAAAAAAAAAAAAAGAAGAAAAAAGGAAGAGGAGCGGCGAATCTGTATCCGAAGGAAGGGATGACTTCCAAAACAAAACACAGTGAACTTAAGCAAACTTCCATCCTTACCTTTAATCAGCGTACCCCGAACAGAATGTACCAACCTACTAACAACAATATGGACTCAACAGTATCAAACTTAGGTACACCGCCTCGTATGCCACAAGGTTATGAGGCATCCATACCACATACACCGGGCGAGATCCATAATCATCTCCAACAGATCCATATGGCACATGAAAAAATATCACTAATGGAACAAGCAACAGATCGGAATGCTGCCGCCTTCAACACCCGAACACAGACCAAGCAAAAAGAGAAAATAAAAAAAGGTGCATCTCGTACACAGGAAACAACTCCAAGTAAAGAATCCAACCAAAAAATAATAGAAAAGGAAACGAGCGAGACTGGTACGCAGGAGCTATGTAAAACAGTTCAGAATCTCATGTGGGAAGTAAGAGAATTTAAAAACTCAATGGAAAGGCAAGTAGCTGACGTTAAAGAGTCGCAAAGCGCCATGGAACTACAGCTGACGGAGATTGAAAAATCGTTAGTACACTCAGTCCAAACGACAGTCAAGGAAACGATAGCCGAAGAACTGTGCCAGATCAAAGAAGGCCTAAATAGTATAATGCAGAGAATAGACATCTTAGAAGCAGACGTCATCACCCTTGCCCGTGAACGGAAAAGGAACCAAGAGCTAATAACAACCCACAACAAAACGATTGACTACTTAGTTTCTAAAGTAGATGACCTGGAGAATAGATCAAGACGACACAATATCAAAATAAAAGGTATTTCTACCAGGATCACCAGAGATGAGTTAGCACCACTAACACAAAGAATTTTTAAGATGGTCCTTCAACAAGATGACGAAGTAAAAATGGATCGATGCCATAGAGTTGGCAGAATAAGGGCAATGTCGGGAACTAATACACAAGACGTCCTGTGTCGAATAACGGACTATACCATGAAGGAAAAAATCCTAGATAGAGTAAGAAATCACAAAGACCTTCAGATAGACAATATGAAAATTCACCTGTTTCAAGACTTTTCAGCACGTACTATGCAGAGGCGCTACATCCTAAAACCGCTTACAGACAGTCTGATTAAAGCTAATATACGATACCGATGGATTGGACCACTGACTCTACAGATCCGTAGGGATGGTAAAACCCTTCTCCTTAAGGACGGTGAATCCATAGACAAGATTACTGCGCCCCTTGGCCTACCAAAACTAATAATCCCCGAATGGGACTTAAGCCCGGGAACTAGGGAGCTATCCCCACAGAACCTCTTAACTGAAGACTGGTCTAATCATTAACTATACGCCTAATCGAATTGGCGATGTAACCTTTGCAATGCAGAACTTGAACAGCGGAGTAATGTAGGGGGAGAACGGCAAGGAGGAATGGAAAGATGACGATAGAAAAAAAGGAAAGGGGAAAAAAAAAAAAAAATAAAAAAAATAAAAAAAAAAATGGTGATGGAACAGGTGACGGGGTAGAAATCGTGATGATATTCATACGTATTCAGAAACAAAACTATGAATAAATATATTAAACCCTCACAGGAGCAACTCGGCGGGGAGGATTTAGGCAAACTCCTACAATAGTGGGGGTTAGAAGAATGGAGGCGTACAAAGCCTCAGGTAAGCCTAAATCAGGGCGGGCTAGGGAGGAGGGGAAAGAGGGGAGGGGGTGGGAGGAAAAAAGGATGACATGGAATAATACCACTATGAAAATACATGGTCACCATAAAAAGCCAAATAACGCACAAAGGGAAAATGACAGAAACAAACATAATAGGAAGAAACCGACAGAAACAAACATAATAGGAAGAAACCCACAGCAGATGATACAAACTGCTGCAAAAAAAAAAAAAACAAAAAAAAAAATCACAGAACACACTAAATGGCCAATAACCAAACTAGGCAAGGCCTGCTCGGCGATTTGAAAATATGCACATATAACGTCAGAGGAGCTAACTCCCCTTATAAGAGGAGCAAAATCACGAAAGAATTACTAAGGGAAAAAATCGATATATGCTTCATACAAGAAACACACTTTAAGAGTAGTAAAACACCAAGGTTTGCCTTTCAGGACTTTGGAAGTATCATAACTAGTTCAATTGATAAAAAGAAAAGAGGAGTAGCGATTTTGATCAAAAATCGCTGTCCTCTTGAACAATTAACAAGCCATAGAGATGATGAAGGACGCTTAATTATAAGTGTCTGCAAACTGAAAGGTCAGATTTGCACTTTAGTCTGCACCTACGCTCCCAATCAGGGTCAAAAGCGTTTCTTAAATAAAGTAATAAAAAAATTGGACACAGTGAAAAAGGGACCCATTATTTGGGGGGGGGACCACAACCTTATAAGTGACAACAAGTTGGATACGTCGGGAGGCCCAAGGAAGCTGTCAGAAACACTATGGAACCAAACACTGCGGCAGAACTTCAGAAGATTGAAAATGGTTGACGCGTGGCGTACCCTTCATGCCAACACCCGTGATTATACCTGCTACAACCGGGCACATAATGTGTACTCACGCATAGACTATATCTTCATCTCCCAATTCCTCCTCACAGATGTACTCTCCTGTATACATGGCCCCATAACGCTGTCCGATCACGCCCCAGTAACATGTTCTCTTGCCTGGAATAACACACCCAGAGAACAGCGAATATGGTCATTAAACCGCAATATTTTAGATAAACCAGTGCTTAAAGAACAACTTGCAACTGCGATTACAGAATACTTCAACTTCAATGATAATCGGGACACCTCAATACAATCCCTGTGGGAATGTCATAAGTGCTATATAAGAGGAATAGCCATTTCTATCGCTGCACGCCAGAGAAAACAACAAGAGCAGATAATTAACGACACTTTAGGAAATATTACAAAACTAGAAAACGAGCATAAGACCTCCCTATCAGAAGACGTATACAAGAATCTCTGTATAGAAAGACAGAAATTGAACGATATAATATCACTTGAAAAAAAAGAATTAGTAAGGAACCAATTAAAGAAAAAATTAAATCTAGGTAAATGCGGGAAAACCCTGGCTGATCATCTTACTGATCACAGGGCAAATAACTTTATAGACAAGATATGCAACAAGGATGGTGATATTAAGTACCTCCCAGGAGAAATCGCCCGCGAATTTGAGGATTTTTATCGGGGAATCTATAACATTAAAACCCGGGAGGAACTCCTCGACTATGATACCTTCCTTAAAACCATTAACACCCCTAAACTTAAGCAAGAAATAATGGAGGAAATGGATAAGCCATTTACTCTAGAAGAAGTGGAGACTGCGGTATCACAACAGAAGCCTGGCAAATCCAACGGATCTGACGGCTTCCCGGCAGAATATTTTAAAGCATTTCAATCACAATTAAACGCCCTATATTCTTAGATTAGCAAATGATATTGATACGCAAAATCCACTATCATCCACAATGAATACCGCTATAATCCGGTTAATCCCAAAAACAGGCAAAGACCCAAGCCAATGTTCAAACTACCGCCCAATTTCCCTGATAAATGTTGACGTAAAAATCCTGTCCACAATCATCGCAAATAGATTTCAACTATTTGCCCAAGACATAACCTCACAATATCAAACGGGGTTTATGCGAAACCGCGGGGTATACCAGAATATTGCCACATCAGTATCCGTAATCAATCATATACAAACGCACCGTATAAAAGCGGTTATAGTGGCCCTAGACGCAGAAAAAGCGTTTGACCGTGTTTCCTGGATTTTCCTCCAGAAATCATTAACCCATTTAGGAATTGGCCCAAACCTATTAGGTAAAACCATGTCACTTTACAAAAATCAGGCTGCCAGATTAAACATCAACGACATACTATCTCAACCGATAAATATGTCTAATGGAACCAGACAAGGATGCCCCTTATCACCCATCCTCTTCAATTTGCATCTTGAGATACTGCTGAGCATCTTAACTAACGACCCGACAATTAAGGGAATTTCAATAGGGGGCAATAATATAAAATACTTAGCCTACGCAGATGATATCCTATTAACACTCCAGGATCCACTATCATCACTTCCTAAAGCTCTTAACATAATTAAGGAATTTGGCAGGTACGCAAATCTCAAACTGAACTATCAGAAAACGATCATAATGCCTTTTGCTCTGCCCAAGGTGGAAATCGATACTCTGAAACAGGCAGATAACTTTCAATGGGAAACCTCACACCTGAAATACTTAGGAATAAACATACCCATACATCTGGACCAACTATTTAACCTAAACTATATACCCTTAGTAAAATTGTTAAAAGATCAGACGTTGAAATGGAAAAACTCTCAGTTAAATATCCTCGGAAGAATTGCAGCGGTCAAGATGTTTTTTTTACCACATTTTCTATACTTACTGCAAAACATTCCAATACGTTTACCGTACTGCTTTATACAACAGCTAAACAAACAACTCGCCGCTATTTATTGGAATAATAGTCAACATCGCATCGCATATAAAAACTTAACCAGACAACCTGAGCTTGGAGGGATGGGAGCCCCTGACCTCAGTGCATACTACAAGGCCGCCCAATTTAAAAGAGTGGACGAATGGCTAATAACTTACCACAACACAAAATGGCCAGGTATCGAGATATACCCAGCATCCTTAGAAGCGATCACATCATGTAACCATAACAATCTACAGGAAATAACACGAAACAATGAGCATATGAATCCCATTGTGAATAATATATGCTCGACACTAATAACATCTCTGAAAGACAAAGCACTATTCCCATTCCCAGATATGATGCGCTCACTAACTACTAACTGTGACTTTCCTCAGGCTCAACACCAAGCCGCCAGTTATATCAGAACATTGACCCTTCCATCCGAGATCTTTAAACCAACAGCAATACAGGAGATTTTTCTCTCCAGCAGACAAAGACCAAATAGAATCTCATTTTATTACAACCATATAAAGAAACTAACGACAAATAAACTAACAGAGTATACTAAGAAATGGGAACGTGACCTGGGGACACGGTTAAATGAAGACGAGTGGACTAATATTTATCTAGCGATCAAATTAGTTCAGTCTCCTGGTTTAAGAATTTTCTGTACTAAATTCATATCTCGCTTCTATTTTACAGCGGACTACAATGACAGATACCCATCTTATAATTGCTGGTGGTGCAGCCAGGTACCGGCAACTCTAATGCACCTATGGTGGGAGTGTAAGCATTCAAAACTCCTATGGCAGATTGCTACAGAAAAACTAGAAATTATGTTAGGGGATAAAATAACCATGACCCCTAGATGGGGGCTATTGAATTTGTTCCCCAAGAGCTGGCCCACAGAGAAAAAACGACTGGGGTCGGTGGTGATCTGGGCAACAAAAAAAATTATTACGCTGCGCTGGGCCAACACTGACCCACCAGATAAAGGGCTGTGGTATAAAACTATAATACTGGAACTTAAAAACGAATTGGTACTAACAAACTGGCCTATTTACAGAGATTTGATAAATCAATTCCTCATAGGACTTGGCAGTATATCGAAGTGACTAGGGAATAATTGTCATTCGGATAGGGGGAAATAAGGGGGTTGGGAGGCAGGGAGGCACATAGGGGATAATATATAGCAAAAAAAAAAAAAAAAAAAATCTTTCCACGACGATCGAAACAACTCCACAATGACGAGCAAGTACCTCCGACTAGGCATGTCCATCATGATAATGACGCTCGATATTTGGGCTACCTCACATGAAGAAGGAGATACAAAAACTGAGTGGAAAAAAAAAAAAAAAAGCAGTGTCCATAACAAGGGCGGGGATCCAAAACTAGGCAACAATGCACAACTTTAAACCACTACAGCTTGCAAAACTTTGCGGCCAAAAACAGCATCCGCTGATGCCCGAACATCAACCTTGTAAAACTTGGAAAAGGTGTGAACAGAAGACCAGGTAGCGGCCTTACAAACTTGCTCAACAGAAGCCTGGTGCTGAAAAGCCCAGGACGCACCAACTGCACGAGTAGAATGAGCAGTAACACGAAAAGGGGGACTCCTCCCCTTGGCAGAATAGGCCCCAATGATGGCCTGACGGAATCCATTTACTAATGGAAGATTTGGCAGGAGCCAAACCTTTCCTAGGCCCACAGGGCACCACAAAAAAAGCATCAGTCTTACGAAAGGAAGACGTAACCTCCAGATAACGTTCCACAACACGAACTACATCCAAGGAATGCAACGCCCTTTCCATGTCGTTGCTGGGATTTGGGCATAGAGAAGGCAAAACAATGTCCTGATTCAGATGAAAAGCCGAGACCACTTTAGGAAGAAAATCCGGCTTGAAACGAAAGACCACCTTGTCCTGATGTCTCTCGAAGTACGGAGCTTTAATGGATAAAGCTGCCAACTCAGAAACACGCCTAACCGAAGTGATAGCCACCAAAAAGGCCACCTTTTGCGTAAGAGAAGACAAAGCTACCTCATTCAAGGGCTCAAACGGAGGGCCCTGGAGAGCAGAAAGAACCAGGTTCAAATCCCAAACTGGAACAAAAGGCTTCCTAGGAGGCCGTACATGCGTAACACCTTGGAAAAAGGTCTTGACTAAGGGATGAAGTGCAAAGGACCTTTGGAAGAACACCGCCAGGGCAGAAACCTGCCCCTTCAATGTACTAAGCTGGAGCCCCAGATCTAGACCATGTTGAAGAAACTCTAAAATTCTAGGAATGGAGAACTCTCGACAAGAGAAAGACCTACTTTCACATCAATCAATATAGGCCCTCCAAGTCCTGTAGTAAATAGAAGAGGAAGAGCGCTTCCTGGCACAGATAAGAGTCTGAATCACCGCGTCAGAAAGACCTTCTTCCTTCAAGATGGCGGCTTCAGCAGCCATGCCGTCAAAGCCAGCGATGGTAAATTGGGATAGCGTAGCCGACGCTGGGTGAGCAGGTCCGGCAGCAGAGGCAGGGCGAACTGATCCTCTGCCAGTCTTACAAGATCTGCGAACCAAACGCGCCTTGGCCACCTTGGGGCCACCAGAATTGCCGACGCGCCTTCCAAGGCCAGTTTGCGCACCACTCTGGCTAGCATTGGGAACGGAGGGAACAGGTAAAGGAACCCCAGATCCCTCCAGTTCAGAGACATGGCATCCACTGCCAGAGCCAGAGGATCCTGCGAGAGAGACACAAAGACTGGGAGCTTGTGATTGTGACGAGAGGCAAAGAGGTCCACCGCTGGGACCCCCCAACTGAGACATATCGAACGAAACACCCTGGGACTGAGAGACCACTCCCCCTGACGAGAGGAGGCCCTGCTCAGCAAGTCCGCCTCCGTGTTCTCCACCCCCGGAATGTAGACTGCTGAGATACACGGGACGTGGGTCTCCGCCCAGTCCAGAATCAAAGACACTTCCCTGAGGGCACTCCTGCTGCGAGTCCCTCCTTGGTGATTGATGTAAGCAACCGCCGTCCTGTTGTCCGACCGGACCTGCACTGGCAGGCCTCTCAACTGATGAGTCAAGCGAGACAGAACCAGCCTGATGGCTCTCAACTCCAGAACATTGATGGGTTCGTGCGCCTCCTGCGGGCCCCACAGACCCTGAAACTGGAGGTCCTTCCAAACACCCCCCCAACCTGACAGACTGGCATCCGTGGTGACTGTTTCCCAACACGGTGCCAGAAAAGATCTGCCCTTCAACAGATTGACAGACCCCACCACCATTGCAGGGATCGACGAACTCGGGGAGTCATCAGGAAGGACTGATCCAACGATAGAGGAGACTTGTCCCAAACCTTCAACAGATGAAGCTGAAGTGTCCTTGTGTGAAACTGCGCAAAGGGAACTGCCTCGAATGAGGCCACCATTAACCCCACCAGCCTCATCCCTAGCCGGATGGTCGGATGAAGGGTTGACAAGAGAAGCCGAACTAACTCCTGAATCAAAAGAATCTTGGCCTGGGGCAGAAACACCCTGGCCTGTGAAGTGTCCAGAGACATTCCCAGAAAGGTCAGAATTCTGGACGGAGAAAGAGAAGACTTGGGGTGGTTGATCACCCAACCGAACCTCTCTAGAGTAGACACCACCGCTCTGGTGTCCAACTCCGCTTGGTTGAAGGAAGAGGCCATGATTAGTAGATCGTCCAAATAGGGCACGATGCGGATACCCTGAACTCTGAGCAGAGCCATCACCCCCGCTAGCACCTTGGTGAACACCCGAGGAGCTGAGGTGAGACCGAAAGGAAGTGCCACAAACTGAAAGTGCCGATCCTCCACCACGAACCTGAGAAACCTCTGGTGTGCTGGAAAAACCGGAACGTGTAAATACGCATCCTTGATGTCTATGGACGTCAGAAAATCTCCCTGACGAAGAGAGTGAATGGCCGAACGCAGCGTTTCCATGCGGAATTTCCTCGGCCGGATGAACCTGTTGAGGAACTTCAGATCCAAGATGGGTCGGACCAACCCGTCCTTCTTGGGTACCGTGAACAGATTGGAATAAAAGCCCCTGCCCCGATCTGAAGGGGGCACAGGGCAAATGACAGCCATGTCCAGAAGATTCTCCACTGCCACCAGGAGCCCCTGCGCCGCCAGAGGCTCCGGCGGCATCCGAGACCTGACAAATCTGGAAGGGGGCGGAGCTCGAACTCCAGCTTGTAACCGGAAGACACCACTTCCCGGATCCATCTGTCCGAGACCTCTTGATCCCAGATCTGAGAGAAGTGCTGCAACCGTCCCCCCACCCGCATGGGTGAGGGCGCCCCCTCATTGCTGAGCCGGCTTAGCAGCCGGTTTGGGCTTAGAGCCCCAACTGTATCCAGAACGGGCACGTCCTCTGCCCCTGCTTCCGGAATCTCCTCTGGAAGAGGGAAATGCAGAACCCCTGCCAGATCTGGCCCCCCGAAAGGAGGGGTTAAAGGCAGGCGCCCCCCGAAAGGAGCGGCGTTGTTTCTTACGTTGAGGTAACCTACCACCCTTGGTGACAGAGTCCAATGTCTCTCCAAAGAGCCGTAGACCAACAAAGGGTAAAGCCGTCAGTGACTTTTTGGACATAAAATCGGCCGCCCACTGGCGCAGCCACACCGACCGCCGAATAGCCACAAGCAGAGCCGACGTCCTACCACACATCATCAAAGTGTCATCTAAGGCAGTCAACACAAAAGATAAAAACAACTCACATCGTTTAAGGCTAAGGAACTCGTTACTACCAGGACGAAGCCCAGAAGAAGACAACAGGTCCCTGACCACAGACCTGGCAGCCAACACCATTAGTTCCGAAGCACACACAGGCCGGATGGCCGACCCAATGCTAGTAAAGCCATGACAAGCCATCTGATCAATACGTTTATCCTCTCCATCTTTGAGAATGGAACAATCAGGTCTGTTTAAAACCGAGGAGTTGGATAACCCCAAAACCGGAGCATCCACCTCGGGGGGAGATGCCCAGCGCTTGACCGCCTCAGAAGGAAAGGGATATTTCCTATCCCACCCCTGAGGGATGCCAGGGAGCCGAGCCGGCCTATCCCATTCCTTGTCAATGATTCTATCAAAATGCCGTTGCGTAGGAAACTCCAGGCGCTGCCTGGATTCCTCAAACAATTCACCCTTCTGCTGTGACACCTCCTCGGGAGGGGAAATATTCAGAACTTCCAGCATGAGAGACAGAGCGTGAGGAGAGTCCAAGGATCTCCCTAAGTCAGAAAGCTCGGCATCAGCGCCAGCAGACTGCTCATCGTCCGAAAATTCTGAACCCTCGTCAACCTCCCCTTCCTCTAGCTGGGGATAATCAGACCAATCCAGATTATCTCTGTCGTCAAGATCATCCACCGGCGGAGCCGGCGACAAATGCTTTCTCTTAGACGGAGCCTTACGGGCGACCGAGCTGGAGAGCATTTTCTCAAGGCTAGCCAATCTGGCGCACATTTCAGATTGCAGGTCCCTGCCCATGACTACGTCACACGGGGCACGAGTCAAGGCGGGAGGGGGAGTCGAGGCGACCGGCTGTGCTGACCCCGATGCTTGGGGTTCGGACTGCCGCGTAATAGTTTGCTGTGCACATGGTATACAAAGTAACACATCATCCCCAGTAATGGAAACCCCACACAACATACACTTTTTGGGATGCCCCGAAGGGGTCCCAGTCCCAGTATCCGGGGATGCCTCCATAAGGTTAACTTTGAATAGTCGCTAAGACCCAGGGAATTACGCCAATTAGACTACCCGGGATGCCCCTTTAATGTCCCGAGTGGGAGGATTTGTGAACATATAAAATGAACCCAGGGATTAGGACCGGGAGAAAACCTCTAATACTATAGAAGATCCTCCTAACAAGCCTCCGTTCTGAAAGAAAGAAGAAAGAAAGAAACCATGAGGAGAAGTAGAAACAAGAAGCAAAGTAGAAAGAGAAGGGCCACAGGCCACTCACAATACCGCCGGGACTTCACACGGCCACCCGATCGTGAGGAGACTTTTTCTCTGACAGAAAGAAGAGGAGGAGGGGGTGTGGCCAGCGCGGGACGCGCGCGTCGCCAAGGTCACGCCCCCCCCCCCTCCTATGCATGGCAACAGTCCTCAGCGGCGCTGGAAAGGTAGCGGGCGGGCCGCGACGACGCGCCGCACGTCCGGCCCCGCCCCCATCAGAATCGTGAGGGAAAAATCCCCTCACGAAAAGAAGCGCCAAACCGGCCGGCGCCGCAGCAAATGTACGGCTGCGGTGCTTGGCCAGCTCTGAAGTAAAGCAGTACACCAACACAGTAACACAAAAAAGCCGGGAGGAACGGACCCCGGCCCCGCGCCGAAGGTCCGGCCCCGCCCCCTCTAATACCTAACATAGTCAAGTGTCCCTGAGGTAAAATACCGCCACAATTATGGCAAGGGAAACCCCAGCACAGCACGGAGGCCAATATTACAAACGGCCGCGGTGCTGACAAGATTAAAAGAGACACACACATAAAAAAGGTGGTTAAAAGACAGAGCTTGAAACAAAATGGGAAAGAAAAAGGAAAGAGTAATAAAAAGAGGACCCACTCCCCCCATCCCCACAGTGGAAAGGGATCCTGGGAGGGCCATTCCCATGTTAAGGCTAAGGGACAGGGCATCCCAAACCGGGGTCACCAACCCGGTGAAGCCGCCTACCCTCTTGTATAGGGTCTCACGGCGGAGCGTTGCTCCTGAGCACCAGAGGTGCCAATCTACCCTCGCCTGGACCTGCAGCCACGGCTGGGAGGCATTATATTCAATTGGAAAAAAGAGGTCCAAACGGAAATACATAACGGGCCGGGAAACATCCCGGCTACCTTAAATCCCCCTGTGCAAGGAGGAGCCATCATCTTCTGACTTGCTCGCCGTCTGCAGAGATGGAAAACTGGGTAATGAGTGGGAGGTACCAGGTATTTATGGATCAGGGAGGGGCTTTCTTTTGCTATCATCTCTGCAGGAACGCCCTCTTCAGGACGATATTACCCACATGTTATGGATTCTTGAAGCGGGGTGTGTGACATACTTAGAATATCCTGATTCAAATGAAATGCAGACACCACCTTAGGCAGGAAGTCTGGCTTGAAGCGAAACACCACCTTATCCCGGTGTCTCTCAAAGTAGGGAGGCTGAATAGACAAAGCAGCCAACTCAGACACACGTCTAACAGAAGTGATAGCTACCAGGAAGACAACCTTGAGCGTGAGCACAGCGAGAGCGGCCTCATGAATAGGCTCGAAAGGAGCCCCCTGCAGGGCCGACAAAAGCAAGTTCAGATCCCAAACAGCAACCATAGGTTTCCGAGGAAGACGCACATGAGTGACCCCCTGAAAGAAGGTCTTGATAAGAGGGTGCTGGGCAAAGGTCTTCTGAAAGAAGATAGACAGGGCCAAAACCTGGCCCTTCAAGGTACTAAGCTTAAGACCCAAGTCTAGACCATGTTGTAAAAACTCCAGCACCCTGGAGACTAAGAATTCCCGGCAGGGAAGAGACCTGGATTCACACCAGTCAATGTAAGCACGCCATACTCTATAATATATAGCAGCAGAAGTCTTCTTCCTGGCTTGCACCATAGTAGCCACAACAGAAGCAGACAAACCCTTTCCCATTAAGATGGAGGTTTCAATAGCCAAGCCGTCAAAGCCAGAGTTAGTAAATTGGGATGGCGTAGAGACCCCTGGGTTAGAAGATCTGGCAACCTTGGCAGATCGTACTGATCTACTGCCATTTGAACCACGTCCGCGAACCACCCTCTTCTTGGCCACCTTGGGGCCACCAGAATCGCGGGTATCTCTTCCAGAGCGATCCTGTTTAGGATTTTCAAATCCAGAATGGGTCTGACTAACCCGTCCTTTTTGGGCACTGTGAACAGTTGGAATAAAACCCCATGCCCCTGTCTCTCAAAGGGACCTCGCAAATGACCCCGAGATCCAGAAGGTCCTGTACAGCCAGCATCAAGACTCGAGCTGAGGCAGGGTCCTGTGGGATCCGGGACCCGACGAACCTGGTAGGGGGCAGTACAGCAAATTCTATCTTGTAACCGGAGGACACTACCTCCTGAATCCACCGGTCTGGGACGAGGCGTCTCCAGACATGCTCGAAGTGCTGCAGACGTCCCCCAGCGAAGGACACCACTCTACCCTGCTAGGCCCCACGGTAGGGGGTCGAATGGGAGCTTGGGCCACGAAAGGGCAGAATCTGACGCTTGCGCTGGGGCAACTTGCCACCCTTGGCAAAGATATCTAACCTTTCTCCAAACAGGCGCAGCCCTTTAAATGGAAGCCCTGTAAGGGCCTTCTTGGCGACGTGGTCAGCAGCCCACTGGCGTAACCAGATCGCACGGCGTATGGCTACCACCAGAGCTGAAGATCTAGCGCTCAGCTTAATAGCATCATCCGATGCCGATAGGATATAATTCACAAAGGTCTCACAGGTGGCCAGAGCGTTGGCGGCATCAGAGGGCAAGTCATTCACCCCTTCCAGAGCAGTCTTAACCACCGTCCTGAGCGCCACCGCCGTGATGGCTAAGGTGCAAACCGGGCGGAGTGACGCTCACCCAAATGCAAAGGCATGACATGCCAATTGATCAACTCGCCGATCCTCTAAATCCCGCAGCGTAGTAGTGTCGGGGGAGTGCATAATAGAGGTGTTGGACAGACTCAGAATCGGGGCATCGACCTCGGGCGGCGATGTCCAACACTTAACCAGATCGGCAGGAAATGGATACTTCTTATCCACAGCTTTAGGGATCCCCTGGAGTTTGCTGGGGTGTTCCCATTCTTTCAGCACGAGACTATTAAAATGAGTTTGTTCGGGAAACTCCAACCGCACCCTAGCGGTATGAAACAGATCACCCCTTTGCCGAGGAGCCACGGGAGGGGGAGAGAGGGATAACACATCAAAGATCTGGGTCAGCAGTCTATCAATGTCGTCCTGGGACCAATGATCAGAACCAGACTTCTCCTGACTCCTGGACTCGTCATCGTAGGACCCCGAGTCAGAGAGCAGTTCCCCTTCCTCTGAGGGGGAATGTGCATAGGAAAGCAGTAAATCATCAGATTCTACAGGAAGAATAGTAGATTCAGGATTCAAATGACGCCTCTTGGCAGTAGCCTTGCGCACCAAGGAGCCAGCGATGAAGTTTTCCACACTAGCCAGTCTAGAGGCCAAATCAGCATGAGAATCCCCACTAGTATTGGGGGTTAGGCTCAAGCTTGGGGGAGTAGGGGAAGTAAGGTGAGGTGCGGGCCCAGCCTCGGAAGAGGTGGGGAGACCGGTTAGTGCCTGCTGGGCACAAGGGACGCAGACTCGTGAATTGTCACTGCTGCTAGGTAAGACCCCACAAGCTACACACAGACGCCTGATAAAACTGACGAGTTGGAGTCAGGCTTCGGCTTACCACAGCGGGGGGGGGGGGGGGGGGGGGGGGGGGCATGGGGGAGGAGAGGAGTCCGGGCCTGTTACAGCAGATCCAGGGCTGGCCTGCTTAGGTTTTGTTCTGCTTTAAAGATTCCAGAGCTGGCCACTGGCCTTCCCCTGGGGCGTACCGAATTTTGATGCCCAGCTGCCCCCAAATGTGTAACCTGCCCCTGCAACCCCACATTGATCATTACCCACCATCGCCATGGTGTTTCTGGTCCACCATTTTATTGAGCATATGTGGGGTCACGGTCACGCCCACCTATTGGGGGGGGGGGGGTGCAGAGCCAGGAAACCGCCTCAGGGATGATGGAGTCAACATGAACTTGATGGATATAGGTCTTATTTTAACCGTATTAACTATGTAACTATGAAGCCCCTCCCCCTCTCCCAAGGCCCCTCCCCCTTCCCGGCAGACTCACCTCTCAGGCTTGCCGTTGGGATCGTACGGTGCTTGCGCCTCATCTTCGTCGATTTCCGAATACTCGCTCTTGGGCCTGGGAGGAGGAAACACGGCAGATTGTAACCAGCGAACAGGACGAGCAGCCAATCACACGCA
>CM051241.1:10058385-10112631 GCA_027917425.1 Gastrophryne carolinensis | reverse complement strand
TCGGTCTAGGAGCCACATTGTCGTATTTTTCCACTTTAAAGTGGACCAAAACGCAGGATTTTTACTATCCTGGCTTTTGGTTCTTTCCCCGGGGCATCCCAATCGGCGGGTGCCCCGCTGTGTGAAACCCTCTCCAGATCTTCCTGTGGCGCATTCGCGGGCGCTCGTCCAATCGGCACACTCAGAGCTGCTAACGTCACGTTGTCTGAGGCCAGTGGCTCCGAGCGAGATGGCGGCCGCATCCCCCGCTTCACTCTAACAGGAAGCGGGTCCATGCCAGCCATTCACAAATGCCTGGGCACGCGCCCTCATAGAGGGATAGCGGGGATGTGGCCGCGCTTGCGCATGCGCCACTGAACCAGGAAGCAAAGTAAGTGCATGGGGCGACCTGGGGAGTTTCACACAGTGGGGCATCCCGATTTTGGATGCCCGGGGGGGGGGGCGATCACCCTGGGAATCCTATATATTCCCGAGCCAATCGGCGTGGGTTTTGGTCCACTTTAAGGGGGGGCAAAAAAATGTAGGCTGCGATGGCCTGTATGTGAGCAGAGGCGGCAGGTGGGGGGGGGGGGGGGGGGGGTGAAATGAAGTGGAAGAGGCGAGGTCACCAGAGGTGAGAAGGAGTGGGAAAAGGTAAGGCAGGGAAGGTCATTTCAGAGGTGGAAGTGGAAAGAGGCGAGGTGGGCAGAGAAGCGATGGACAGAGGTGAGGTGGGCAGGGGTGAGATGGTAAAAGAAGCGATGAACAGAGGGGAGATAGGAAGAGGTGTGGGAAGAGGTAAGTCAGGGGGAGGAGAATTGAGCAGAGATGAGACAGTAAGAGAAGTGATAGATGAGGTGGTAAGAGGTGGATAGAGATAGGTGGGCTCTCATCTGCATGATGAAGTGGGTGATGCGCCCACGGAACGCGTGGCTCCTGGTGCGGTAGGCGGTGGGGAGACTTCACACATGTTATTTTCATGATACCTTGGCTTTATTTCTGGTGTTTTTTGTGATAGATGTGATATTTTTTGATTGGTATTGTGATATATCAGTGCTTCCCCTTTGGGATGCTTAAATAATATATACAGGTGATTATATTTTCATTGGTGAATAGAGTAGATTGATTTGTTTATGAGTTGTTACGGTTGGGAATATTAAGGCCGCAGGCCTCTGTGTGATCAAGCCTGCCAGGGGACAGGACAGTAGAGCTCGTTTTCCCCTCAATTTCCTTTAAAGTGGAGCAGCACCCTCCCGGATCGGCCCGGGAATCTTATCGAACCGATCCCTCCCTGCGGGGCATCCAAAATCGGGATGCCCCGCTGTGTGAAATCCCCCCAGGACGCCCAGCGCGGACGCGCTCCCTGTTAGAGGGAAGCGCGAGATGCGGCCACCAGTGTGCTCGGAGCCGCTGTGGTTGTACGTCACTTGGACACGCCGATTGGACGAGCGGCCACGCATGTGCTGTAGGAGCAGGGTGAGGTGAGTTTTAACGAGCGATCGGGGGAAGGGGTTCACATAGCGGGGCAGCCCTGATCGGGGTGCCCCGAGGAAGTGGACCAAGACCAGGATAGTCAAAATTCCGGGTGTTAGTCCACCCAGCATAATCAGCCCGGGAATCTTCTCGATTCCTCCACCCCGGGCATCCACAAATCGGGATGCCCCACTGTGTGAAACCCCCTCCATACACTTACCTTGCTTCCCGGTACAACGGCGCATGCGCGAGCCGCATCCCCGCTATCCCTCTAGCAGGGCGCGCGCCGGAGCCAAGCATTTGTAAAATGGCCGATGCAGACACGCTCATGTTAGAGGGAAGTGGGGGATGCAGCCGGCAGCGTGTTCGGATCCGCTCGCCTTAGACGGCGTGACATCAGCTGCTCCGAGCGCACTGATTGGGCGAGCGGCCACACATGCACCGTAGGACGGGAGGAGGTGAGTTGATATCAGCGATCTGGGGGGTTTCATGCAGCGGGGCATCCCCCGATCGGGGGGAGAAGGACCAAAACCCAGAAGTGTCAAAATCCAGGGTTTTGGTCCACTTTAAACCGGACCTTCACCACGATTTATTGAAAAGCCCAACACTTAAAAAATTATTCCCCAGCATCTAAATTTTAAATTTTAAGTTTTTAGTCCCTTACTTATTCTTTCCCCCACTGGGCTGCAACTCTGTTCAGGACTTTAGGATACAGGAGCCGCCATCTTGACTCAGAAGCATCACACTTACTGAGAAGAGGAGAGTGGGATAAAGTACAGGGGGCGGGCTATAGCTGTGCTTTGCTCAGACAGAGCAGAGCTGGGGTCAGGAAAAGGTCAGCAGTCCCAGAATGCAGAGCCAGAAGCCTGTTTGCAGGCTGCCTGATGTTCCATAAGCTGCCATCTTGGATGTTTAAAGCTCATAAAAGGCAGTAGATGCAGGTAGGATGATTTTTAATGTGGGCGAGTCCTCACGTAGCTGACTTTAAACCCCATTAAAAAAAAACACTATAAAAGACTTACCTGACCCCTCGTTTGATTCTCTTCGAGAATCAGCACAGTTTGATTCTCGCCCCTGCCTTCTGCATTCTGGGATTGCGGTCCTTTTCCTGACCCCAGCTCTGCTCTGTCTGAGCAACGCCCAGCTATCACCCCACCCCCTGTACTTTATCCCACTCTCCTCAGTAAGTGTGATGCTTTTGAGTCAAGATGGCAGCGCCCGTATCTTAGGAGTCCTGAACAGAGTTGCAGCCCAGTGGGGGAAAGAAAAACTAACTAAAAACGTAAAATACATTAACTTTAGATGCTGGGGAATAGATTTTAAGGGTTTGGGCTTTCCAATAAATCATGGTGAAGGTCCGGTTCAATTCAGGCGAGTATAGGGTGATCCCAGGGGACAGGAAACCAGCCGGCGATGCAGTCACCGGGGGATAAGCGCCCACTCACGCCAGGTCGGTGTTCTCGATGATGAATTTGACGTTCTCATCGCTCAGTTCGGTGATGCGGACGGTGGGCTGGTTGGCGTACGGCATCTTCCTCCCCACACACCGGAAACCGGAGCCTGAGCAACACACCGGAAGTCAGGCTGATAGAGGAGCGCACTGGAAAGCAAGGGAGATAGGGGCGGGGCGAGGCCAAGTCACGTGCTTCCTCACACGCCGTAGTGGAAAGCAAGGACGATAGGGCGGGGCGAGGCCGAGTCACGTGCTTCCTCACACGCCGTAGTGGAAAGTAAAGATGATAGGGGCGGGGCGAGACGTCACGTGCTTCCTCACACGCCGGCAGCAGCATGGCGGAGTTCGTACAGCGGCGGGTGGAGGATCAGATCCCGGAATTGGAGCAGCTGCAGAGGGTCGGGCTGCTCACCGCACCGGAACTCAGGTCAGAGGGTCACCCCACTGCCTGCTGAGGGGGCCCAGAGAGTCGGGGGGGGCCCAGTCATAGCTCCGCCCCCTTATTTCATTCACAGTAACAGGAAGCACTGCCTCTAACTTTCTAACCAGTCGGAGTACTGGGAGAGTTCCTGGTGGTCCTGTTTTTTTTTTTTTCTTTTAACAGCCATGGGTGCACTGTTTACTATCTTGGTGACTGGCCCTTTTCCCTGGGGTCCCAGGGGCGTGCTTAGCCCTGATGGGACCCCATTGCAGGGCCCCCATTATCAGCTGACCCGCACAAACTAACCCCCCCCCCCCATACTCCCCTGCCTGGTCTGCAAACTTCAGTGCCAGGCGTGGGGCAGGTACATACTGCAGAGGCAAAGGAGGCAGCTTGTTCCATGGGCCCGTGCCTGCACTGCCCCTATGGTATGTACTTCCTGATTCTGATCGGGCATCCCGATTCAGGATTGGTCCTCTTACCTGGGGGCATCCCGATTCAGCATTGGTCCTTTTACTTGGGGGCATCCCGATTCGGCATTGGTCCTCTTACTGGGGGGCATCCCGATTCAGCATTGGTCCTTTTACTTGGGGGCATCCCGATTCGGCATTGGTCCTCTTACCTGGGGGGCATCCCGATTCGGCATTGGTCCTCTTACTGGGGGGGCATCCCGATTCGGCATTGGTCCTCTTACCTGGGGGGGCATCCCGATTCGGCATTGGTCCTCTTACCTGGGGGGCATCCCGATTCGGCATTGGTCCACTTACCTGGGGGGCATCCCGATTCGGCATTGGTCCTCTTACCTGGGGGGGCATCCCGATTCGGCATTGGTCCTCTTACCTGGGGGGGCATCCCGATTCGACATTGGTCCTCTTACCTGGGGGGGCATCCCGATTCGGCATTGGTCCTCTTACCTGGGGGGCATCCCGATTCGGCATTGGTCCTCTTACCTGGGGGGCATCCCGATTTGGCATTGGTCCTCTTACCTGGGGGGCATCCCGATTTGGCATTGGTCCTCTTACCTGGGGGGCATCCCGATTCGGCATTGGTCCTCTTACCTGGGGGGGGCATCCCGATTCGACATTGGTCCTCTTACCTGGGGGGGCATCCCGATTCGGCATTGGTCCTCTTACCTGGGGGGGCATCCCGATTCGGCATTGGTCCTCTTACCTGGGGGGCATCCCGATTCAGCATTGCTCCTCCTCTTACCTGGGGGGCATCCCGATTCAGGATTGGTCCTCTGCTTACCTGGGGGGCATCCCGATTCAGGATTGGTCCTCTCACCTGGGGGCATCCCGATTCAGCATTGGTCCTTCTCTTACCTGGGGGCATCCCGAATCAGCATTGGTCCTTCTCTTACCTGGGGGCATCCCGATTCAGGATTGATCCTCTCACCTGGGGGCATCCCGATTCAGCATTGGTCCTTCTCTTACCTGGGGGCATCCCGAATCAGCATTGGTCCTTCTCTTACCTGGGGGCATCCCGAATCAGCATTGGTCCTCCTCTTACCTGGGGGCATCCCGAATCAGCATTGGTCCTCCTCTTACCTGGGGGCATCCCAATTCAGCATTGGTCCTTCTTACCTGGGGGCATCCCAATTCAGGATTGGTCCTCTTGCCTGGAGGCATCCCGATTCAGCATTGGTCCTCTCGCCTGGGGCATCCCGATTGGGCAGTGATCCTCCTCTTACCTGGGGGAATCCCGATTGGGCATTGGTCCTCCTCTTACCGGGGGGCATGCCGATTGGGCATTGGTCCTCCTCTTACAAGGGGGCATCCCGATTGGACATTGGTCCTCCTCTTACCGGGGGGCATCCCGATTGGGCATTGGTCCTCCTCTTACTCGGGGGGGGGGGGGGGCCATCCCGATTCGGCACTGGTCCTCCTCTTACCCGGGGGGCATCCCGATTCGGCACTGGTCCTCCTCTTACCCGGGGGGCATCCCGATTCGGCATTGGTCCTCCTCTTTCCCGGGGGGGGGGCATCCCGATTCGGCATTGGTCCTCCTCTTACCCGGGGGGCATCCCGATTGGGCATTGGTCCTCCTCTTACCTGGGGGGCATCCCGATTGGGCATTGGTCCTCCTCTTACCCGGGGGGCATCCCGATTGGCATTGGTCCTCCTCTTACCTGGGGGGCATCCCGATTGGGCATTGGTCCTCCTCTTACCGGGGGGCATCCCGATTGGGCATTGGTCCTCCTCTTACCCGGGGGGGGCATCCCGATTGGGCATTGGTCCTCCTCTTACCTGGGGGCATCCCGATTTGGCATTGGTCCTTCTCTTACCTGGGGGCATGCCGATTGGGCATTGGTCGTCCTCTTACCGGGGGGCATCCCGATTGGGCATTGGTCCTCCTCTTACTCGGGGGGGCATCCCGATTCGGCCACTGGTCCTCCTCTTTCCCGGGGGGGCATCCCGATTCGGCATTGGTCCTCCTCTTTCCCGGGGGGGCATCCCGATTCGGCATTGGTCCTCCTCTTTCCCGGGGGGGTATCCCGATTCGGCGTTGGTCCTCCTCTTTCCCGGGGGGGCATCCCGATTCGGCGTTGGTCCTCCTCTTTCCGGGGGGGGCATCCCGATTGGGCATTGGTCCTCCTCTTACCCGGGGGGCATCCCGATTCGGCATTGGTCCTCCTCTTACCCGGGGGGCATCCCGATTCGGCATTGGTCCTCCTCTTACCTGGGGGGCATCCCAATTGGGCATTGGTCCTCCTCTTACCCGGTTGGCATCCCGATTTGGCATTGGTCCTCTTACCCTGTGAGCCCACCAGGTCGCCCACTCAACTCGCCTTTCCCGTGGTGCATGTGCGGTCCTTTGTCCAATCCTCTTTTGTGTTGGATAGAACGGAGTATAGGAATCGGGGACAGCCGCACCCCGACCCCCCCCCCCCCCCCCCCCGTTTACCCACAGAGTGCGCACTCCCCCGTCCAGCCTATCTGAATGACTGGGCACGGGAGCGCGCCTCAGCTGCTGGGACGCGTCCCGCGGTCACACCAAGGGACCGATAGAAATGTAAGTGATTTGACACGGAGGGGGGGGGGGGTCACACAGTGGCGCATAGTCAAAGCAGCCAGTGTTTCTCTTTTTACTAAAGCCTGTGCCCAATATTCATAACAACAGTAACAGGAAGCGGATGATAAATGTCAGCCGTATGCTAATTAGTTCAGTTATGGCTAAACTGTCTCATAATGGCAGTTAAGTTGAAGTGCTGAGCTGTGTGCACTGTAGCTGAATGTATCATGGCTGGGGGCGGGGCTGCCCGGCCAGGGAGCAATATGGCCGACTGCATCCGGTTCGTGTTATGAATATTGGGCAAAGGCTTTAGTAAAAAAATAAATAAAAGAAACTCCGGCTGGTTTGGGTGCACTGAGCTGGGGGGTGGAAGGTGACCACATCCACTTCCTGTCTGGGTATAGGACCACTAGGCGAGGTTTGGTTTCCTCTCCAGCAGGGCATCCTGTAAAAACCCACCTTTATGGATATCCCACGTCACATGTGCGGCCCGCCAGCCAATCAGCAGCTTGCTTTTCCATTCCAGGGGATTTCAGCCGGGATGCTGCAGGGTCATGGAGTTGGCTGGCCCTTGGGGGTTTCTATGACTCCCTCGCTGTCACCCTATTCCCCCCCCCCCTTTTTCTGGGTGTCACCCTCCCTCCCTCCCTCTCTCTGCAGGTCAGTAATTAAGAAGCGCACTGCTCTGGAATACAAGCTGCGGAGGAGGCAGGTGGAGAAGGACGACTTTATCGGCTACGTCCAGGTAATAGGGGGGGGTGTGGTTTGCGGGGGGCGGGAATCCCAGAAAGACCTCGTCTCACCCCGTGTTCTCCTCTCTCCACAGTATGAGATCAACTTCCTGGAGCTGCTGAAGAAGAGGCGGCAGGTGAGATTTCCTGTCCCCCATATGTGTGTGTGTGAGTGTCAGGGGGGCGTGGTTATATAGCGGCTGTCACCAGTTAAAGTGGACCAAAACCCAGAATTTTCACTGTCCTGGGTTTTGGACCTTTCTCCCCTGATCGGTGTGTGAAACCCCCCCAGATCGCAACTGGCCCCTTCCCCGGTCCTACGACGCATGTGCGGCCGCTCGTCCAATCAGCGCGCTCGGAGCTGCTGATGTCACGCCATCTAAGACTGCGTCTAAGGCAAGCAGCTCCGAGCGCGCTGGCAGCCGCACCCCCGCTTCCTCTAACAGGGAGTCTGTCCGCGCCGGCCATTCACAAATACCTGCCCTGCTAGAGGGACAGCGGGGATGCGGCTTGCGCGTGCGCCGTTGGACCGGGAAGCAAGGTAAGTGAATGGGGCGACCTGGGGGGTTTTCACACAGCGGGGCATCACGATTTTTGGATGCACCGGGGGGGGGGGGGGAATTGATCAGCAGGGAGTTTTGGTCCACTTTAGGTCCACTTTAAAGGGCCCATCCAGCCAGACTTCCCGTTTTTTTAACAAAGATGGCGGCACCCAGCACTGGAATCTCCTGATGGTTGATGCTGGATTGAGGGTGAGGTAAGTTTAGGGATGCCCTGCTTTGTGAAACCCTCTGAATCGCCTGTAAAACCTTACTTGTCGCGGGGCACAGGCTGCCATCCATTCGGCACCATATCCATGCATGTTAAAGTGGACCAAAAAAAACCAAATTTTGACTATCCTGGGTTTTGGTCCTTTTCCCCCGGGTACACCCCGATCGGGGATGCCCCCGCTGTGTGAAGCCCCCCCCAGATCGTCCGAAGAAACTCACCTCTTCACGGTCCTGTTAGAGGGTAGCGGGGGATGCGGCCACTAGCGCAATCTGATCGGCTCGCCTTAGACGAGCTCTAAGGGGCGGGAGTGAATTCAAGTGCACTGATTGGACGAGAGGCCATAGGACCGGGGAGGGGTAAGTCCGATCGGGCGACCTGGGGGGTGGCACACATTGGGAAAAGGAAAAAAGGGGGGAAATAGTGGGGAAAGGGACCGACCCTGTGTCTGTGGGAGGTGCTACCGCGATGCTGACACCCGATTGGCTCGTCTCTCTGCAGCGGATCGGTTACTCCTTCAAGAAGGACGAGATCGAGTATGTGATCGTCCAGAGGATCCACCAGCTGTTCAGCCGCGCTACCAACAAGTGGAAGGTGAGGCCACACCCCCCCAACGGCCGCCATCTGCTGCTCCACACTGGCACCCCCCCCCCTCACCCGCTGCCACCTTTTCTCTTGCAGGAGGACCTGCAGCTCTGGATGTCGCACGTGGCGTTCTGCAGGAAGTGGGTGCGTGTGATCTGGGTTCGGGGTGATCTGGGTTTCCGGGTTCCTGGTGATCTGGGTTTTCCGGGTGATCTGGGTTTTCCGGGTGATCTGGGTTTCCGGGTGATCTGGGATTCCGGGTGATCTGGGATTCCGGGTGATCTGGGATTCCGGGTGATCTGGGGTTTCCGGGGGATCCGGGTTCCGGGTGCGTGTGACCCGGATTCCGGGTGCGAGGTGAGAAGCCAATCGTTCCCCCTTCCTCCTGATCGGACTCTCGTTTTCTTTTTCCCGCAGAACTGCAGATATCAACTCAGCAAAATCTTCTCCTCCATGCTGGCCGTCCACCCCGACAAGCCAGGTGAGCAAGCCCCTCCCCCTGACAGATGCCCCTCCCTTGGCCTCCCAAAGGATTCGCCCCCATGGGGGAAGTCAACCCTTCCCCCGATACCCAGAAGAGGGGTGCCCCTCTTCTCCCCTGTAACGAGGGGGGTGCCCCTCTTCTCCCCTGTAACGAGGGGGGTGCCCCTCTTCTCCCCTGTAACGAGGGGGGTGCCCCTCTTCTCCCCTGTAACGAGGGGGGTGCCCCTCTTCTCCCCTGTAACGGGGGGTGCCCCTCTTCTCCCCTGTAACGGGGGGGTGCCCCTCTTCTCCCCTGTAACGGGGGGGTGCCCCTCTTCTCCCCTGTAACGGGGGGGGGTGCCCCTCTTCTCCCCTGTAACGAGGGGGGCGCCCCTCTTCTCCCCTGTAACGAGGGGGGCGCCCCTCTTCTCCCCTGTAACGAGGGGGGCGCCCCTCTTCTCCCCTGTAACGAGGGGGGCGCCCCTCTTCTCCCCTGTAACGAGGGGGGCGCCCCTCTTCTCCCCTGTAACGGACAGCCTATAGGGAATGAGTTACCTCTCCCCCGAAGCCCACAGGGGAGTGTCACTTCTCCGCCTGCTCCCATTGGACGCCAGCTGCCTGCGCCAGCTGTGATTGGTCAGGTTGTCATCAGCTGTTTGTCTCTCTCCAGCTCTTTGGATCATGGCGGCCAAGTGGGAGTTTGAAGATCAGCTGTCGGCCGAGAGCGCCCGGCATCTCTTCCTGCGGGCGCTCCGCTTCCACCCCGACTGCCCCAAGCTCTACCAGGAGGTGAGTGCGCCCAATCCCATCATACCGCAACCTATAGAGGGCGTCGCTCCTCACCGCTTCCTGTCCCAACCACCCTACAGGGGCAACACTCCTCACTGCTTCCTGTCCCAGCAGCCCTATACAGGATGTCACTCCTCACTGCTTCCTGTCCCAGCAGCCCTATACAGGATGTCACTCCTCACTGCTTCCTGCCTCAGCAGCCCTATACAGGATGTCACTCCTCACCGCTTCCTGTCCCAGCAGCCCTATACAGGATGTCACTCCTCACCGCTTCCTGTCCCAGCCACCCTACAGGGGCAACACTCCTCACCGCTTCCTGCCCCAGCAGCCCTATAGGGGGCTGTCACTCCTCACTGCTTCCTGCCCCAGCAGCCCTATAGAGGGCGTCGCTCCTCACTGCTTCCTGTCCCAGCAGCCCTATACAGGATGTCACTCCTCACCGCTTCCTGCCCCAGCAGCCCTATAGAGGATGTCACTCCTCACTGCTTCCTGTCCCTGCAGCCCTATAGAGGATGTCACTCCTCACCGCTTCCTGCCCCAGCAGCCCTATAGGGATGTCACTCCTCACCGCTTCCTGCCCCAGCAGCCCTATAGGGATGTCACTCCTCATTGCTTCCTGTCCCCGCAGCCCTATAGAGGGCATCGCTCCTCACTGCTTCCTGTCCCAGCAGCCCTATAGAGGGCATCGCTCCTCATTGCTTCCTGTCCCTGCAGCTCTATAGAGGGCATCGCTCCTCACTGCTTCCTGTCCCAGCTGTCCTATAGGGGGTGTCACTCCTCATTGCTTCCTGTCCCAGCAGTCCTATAGGGGGTGTCACTCCTCACTGCTTCCTGTCCCAGCTGTCCTATAGGGGGTTGTCACTCCTCACTGCTTCCTGTCCCAGCAGCCCTATAGGGGGTGTCACTCCTCACTGCTTCCTGTCCCAGCAGCCCTATAGGGGGTGTCACTCCTCACTGCTTCCTGTCCCAGCAGTCCTATAGGGGGTGTCACTCCTCACTGCTTCCTGTCCCAGCAGTCCTATAGGGGGTGTCACTCCTCACTGCTTCCTGTCCCAGCAGTCCTATAGGGGTGTCACTCATTGCTTCCTGTCCCTGCTGTCCTATAGGGGGTTGTCACTCCTCATTGCTTCCTGCCTCAGCAGTCCTACAGGGGGTTGTCACTCCTCACTGCTTCCTGTCCCAGCAGTCCTATAGGGGGTGTCACTCCTCACTGCTTCCTGTCCCAGCAGTCCTATAGGGGGTTGTCACTCCTCACTGCTTCCTGTCCCAGCTGTCCTATAGGGGGTGTCACTCCTCACTGCTTCCTGTCCCAGCTGTCCTATAGGGGGTGTCACTCCTCACTGCTTCCTGTCCCAGCTGTCCTATAGGGGGTGTCACTCCTCATTGCTTCCTGTCCCTGCTGTCCTATAGGGGGTTGTCACTCCTCACTGCTTCCTGTCCCAGCAGTCCTATAGGGGTTGTCACTCCTCACTGCTTCCTGTCCCAGCAGTCCTATAGAGGGCATCGCTCCTCACTGCTTCCTGCCCCAGCAGCCCTATAGGCCCCCTAAAGTCTCTCCTCGCTCCATAGGCCCCATATAAATGTATTTTCTCTCCTGCAGTATTTCCGAATGGAGCTGATGAATGTGGAGAAGCAGAGGAAGGAGAATGAGGAGCTGGAGAAAGCCAAGATGGATGTGGTGAGGGTCTGTCATGCGCCGTGTGTTATCGGTGCTCCCCGGCGCGCGCTCTTGCATGTCGCACCCTGATTCTCCTCTTGTCGGTTCTGCAGGGGGAAGCCGGGTACTCTGAGGACATCCTGCAGGGGGCGCTGGCCCAGGTGGTGTATAAAGCTGCTTTGGAGAAGATAACGGGTGAGTGTTACAGCGGCTTGAGTGTTAAAGGGATATGTTTCGAAAGTACCCCAATGGTGCTGAAGTGGGTGGGGCCACTCATACAGCAGGGGGCGGGGTCTGTGCAGCCCGATGCTGTACTCTTCTGATAAATTGTACTGCATCCCGGGCAAGGTAAGTTGTTTTCTGATTTGGGATGCCCCACTGTATAAAATTGCCCAGTAAAATTCATTCGTACCCGGCAGGCTCTCGACCAATCAGACATTTGCCTAAATCTTCGGCAAACAGCCCAATAGGGGGCGTCGCTCCTCGCTGCTTCCTGTCCCAGCAGCCCTATAGGGGGCATCGCTCCTCGCTGCTTCCTGTCCCAGCAGCCCTATAGGGGGCATCGCTCCTCGCTGCTTCCTGTCCCAGCAGCCCTATAGGGGGCATCGCTCCTCGCTGCTTCCTGTCCCAGCAGCCCTATAGGGGGCATCGCTCCTCGCTGCTTCCTGTCCCAGCAGCCCTATAGGGGGCATCGCTCCTCGCTGCTTCCTGTCCCAGCAGCCCTATAGGGGGCATCGCTCCTCAGTTTCCTGTCCCTGCAGCCCTATAGGGGGCATCACTCCTCACTGCTTCCTGTCCTAGCAGCCATATAGAGGATGTCACTCCTCAATGCTTCCTGTCCCAGCAGTCCTATAGGGGGTGTCACTGCTTCCTGTCTCAGCAGCCCTATAGAGGATGTCGCTGCTTCCTGTCCCTGCAGCCCTATAGGGGGCATCGCTCCTCACTGTTTCCTGTCCCAGTAGCCCTATAGGGGGCATCCCTCCTCACTGCTTCCTTCCCCAGCAGCCATATAGAGGATGTCACTCCTCACTGCTTCCTGTCCCGGCAGCCCTATAGGGGGTGTCACTGCTTCTGTCCCAGCAGCCATATAGGGGGTGTCACTGCTTCCTGTCTCAGCAGCCCTATAGAGGATGTCGCTGCTTCCTGTCTCAGCAGCCCTATAGAGGATGTCGCTGCTTCCTGTCTCAGCAGCCCTATAGAGGATGTCGCTGCTTCCTGTCCCTGCAGCCCTATAGAGGATGTCGCTGCTTCCTGTCCCAGCAGCCCTATTGGGGGTGTTACTGCTTCCTGTCTCAGCAGCCCTATAGAGGATGTCACTGCTTCCTGTCCCTGCAGCCCTATAGGGGGTGTCACTGCTTCCTGTCCCTGCAGCCCTATAGGGGGTGTCACTGCTTCCTGTCCCAGCAGCCCTATAGAGGATGTCGCTGCTTCCTGTCTCAGCAGCCCTATAGAGGATGTCGCTGCTTCCTGTCTCAGCAGCCCTATAGAGGATGTCGCTGCTTCCTGTCCCTGCAGCCCTATAGAGGATGTCGCTGCTTCCTGTCCCAGCAGCCCTATTGGGGGTGTTACTGCTTCCTGTCTCAGCAGCCCTATAGAGGATGTCACTGCTTCCTGTCCCTGCAGCCCTATAGGGGGTGTCACTGCTTCCTGTCCCTGCAGCCCTATAGGGGGTGTCACTGCTTCCTGTCCCAGCAGCCCTATAGAGGATGTCGCTGCTTCCTGTCTCAGCAGCCCTATAGAGGATGTCGCTGCTTCCTGTCTCAGCAGCCCTATAGAGGATGTCGCTGCTTCCTGTCTCAGCAGCCCTATAGAGGATGTCGCTGCTTCCTGTCTCAGCAGCCCTATAGAGGATGTCGCTGCTTCCTGTCTCAGCAGCCCTATAGAGGATGTCGCTGCTTCCTGTCTCAGCAGCCCTATAGAGGATGTCACTGCTTCCTGTCTCAGCAGCCCTATAGAGGATGTCGCTGCTTCCTGTCTCAGCAGCCCTATAGAGGATGTCGCTGCTTCTGTCCCAGCAGCCCTATAGAGGATGTCGTTGCTTCCTGTCTCAGCAGCCCTATAGAGGATGTCGTTGCTTCCTGTCTCAGCAGCCCTATAGAGGATGTCGCTGCTTCCTGTCTCAGCAGCCCTATAGAGGATGTCGCTGCTTCTGTCCCAGCAGCCCTATAGAGGATGTCGCTGCTTCCTGTCTCAGCAGCCCTATAGAGGATGTCGCTGCTTCCTGTCTCAGCAGCCCTATAGAGGATGTCGCTGCTTCCTGTCTCAGCAGCCCTATAGAGGATGTTGCTGCTTCCTGTCCCTGCAGCCCTATAGAGGATGTCGCTGCTTCCTGTCTCAGCAGCCCTATAGAGGATGTCGCTGCTTCCTGTCTCAGCAGCCCTATAGAGGATGTCGCTGCTTCCTGTCCCTGCAGCCCTATAGGGGGCATCCCTCCTCACTGCTTCCTTCCCCAGCAGCCATATAGAGGATGTCACTCCTCACTGCTTCCTGTCCCGGCAGCCCTATAGGGGGTGTCACTGCTTCTGTCCCAGCAGCCATATAGGGGGTGTCACTGCTTCCTGTCTCAGCAGCCCTATAGAGGATGTCGCTGCTTCCTGTCTCAGCAGCCCTATAGAGGATGTCGCTGCTTCCTGTCTCAGCAGCCCTATAGAGGATGTCGCTGCTTCCTGTCTCAGCAGCCCTATAGAGGATGTCGCTGCTTCCTGTCTCAGCAGCCCTATAGAGGATGTCGCTGCTTCCTGTCCCTGCAGCCCTATAGAGGATGTCGCTGCTTCCTGTCCCAGCAGCCCTATTGGGGGTGTTACTGCTTCCTGTCTCAGCAGCCCTATAGAGGATGTCACTGCTTCCTGTCCCTGCAGCCCTATAGGGGGTGTCACTGCTTCCTGTCCCTGCAGCCCTATAGGGGGTGTCACTGCTTCCTGTCCCAGCAGCCCTATAGAGGATGTCGCTGCTTCCTGTCTCAGCAGCCCTATAGAGGATGTCGCTGCTTCCTGTCTCAGCAGCCCTATAGAGGATGTCGCTGCTTCCTGTCTCAGCAGCCCTATAGAGGATGTCGCTGCTTCCTGTCTCAGCAGCCCTATAGAGGATGTCACTGCTTCCTGTCTCAGCAGCCCTATAGAGGATGTCGCTGCTTCCTGTCTCAGCAGCCCTATAGAGGATGTCGCTGCTTCTGTCCCAGCAGCCCTATAGAGGATGTCGTTGCTTCCTGTCTCAGCAGCCCTATAGAGGATGTCGTTGCTTCCTGTCTCAGCAGCCCTATAGAGGATGTCGCTGCTTCCTGTCTCAGCAGCCCTATAGAGGATGTCGCTGCTTCTGTCCCAGCAGCCCTATAGAGGATGTCGCTGCTTCCTGTCTCAGCAGCCCTATAGAGGATGTCGCTGCTTCCTGTCTCAGCAGCCCTATAGAGGATGTCGCTGCTTCCTGTCTCAGCAGCCCTATAGAGGATGTTGCTGCTTCCTGTCCCTGCAGCCCTATAGAGGATGTCGCTGCTTCCTGTCTCAGCAGCCCTATAGAGGATGTCGCTGCTTCCTGTCTCAGCAGCCCTATAGAGGATGTCGCTGCTTCCTGTCCCAGCAGCCCTATTGGGGGTGTTACTGCTTCCTGTCTCAGCAGCCCTATAGAGGATGTCACTGCTTCCTGTCCCTGCAGCCCTATAGGGGGTGTCACTGCTTCCTGTCCCTGCAGCCCTATAGGGGGTGTCACTGCTTCCTGTCCCTGCAGCCCTATTGGGGGTGTTACTGCTTCCTGTCCCTGCAGCCCTATAGAGGATGTCGCTGCTTCCTGTCCCTGCAGCCCTATTGGGGGTGTCACTGCTTCCTGTCCCTGCAGCCCTATAGAGGATGTCGCTGCTTCCTGTCCCAGCAGCCCTATTGGGGGTGTTACTGCTTCCTGTCCATGCAGCCCTATTGGGGGTGTCACTGCTTCCTGTCCATGCAGCCCTATTGGGGGTGTCACTGCTTCCTGTCCCTGCAGCCCTATTGGGGGTGTCACTGCTTCCTGTCCCTGCAGCCCTATTGGGGGTGTCACTGCTTCCTGTCCCTGCAGCCCTATTGGGGGTGTCACTGCTTCCTGTCCCTGCAGCCCTATAGAGGATGTTGTTGCTTCCTGTCCCTGCAGCCCTATAGAGGGTGTCACTGCTTCCGCATCCAATGTCGAGCATTCACATCCCTAGCATTGGCCCCGGGGGGGGAGTTTTGGGATGTTCCACAGGGAAGGCCAGCAGCCGGCCCTGGAGTTTCCACTTTAAAGGTGATGTGAAATGGTCATGTGAGCTGCGCTTTATTTCCCCCGCAGGGGCGGAGTTCCACCTGGCGCTGCTCTCCATTGCCAAGAAATTTGACTTCACGGAGGAGCTGCAGACGGCCATGATGGCGGAGTGAGTGAGGGCATTGGTTGGTTGGGGGGTGGCAGGGGCGTTGAGCAGCGCTGTAAACATGGCTTCCCCTTCAGCCTGCAGAGCCGCCATGCTGGTGACCCGCTCACCTGGGACTTCCTGGCCCGGCAGGAGCTTTCCGCCAAAGTCACCCCTGCGCCGGAGTGCGCTTCCAAATCCAGCAAAGCGCAGGAGGTGGCGCGGCAGGAGGAGCGATGCAGCCGGGTGTACGAGGAGGCGCTCGGCTCCATTCACACAGGTAAGCTCCGCCCCCGGCGATGACCCGTCGCGGCGACGTGTTGTCACGCCGGTGACCTCATCTCTCCTCTCTCTGCAGAGGCCATGTATGAGCTGTACCTCGCCTTCTGCTGGGAACGATACAAGCGCCAGACCAACAACCGCAACGTAAAGCTGCAGGTGAGAACGTGCTGGCGCAGGGCGCCTCCGGTGGCCGCAACTCGATTGCAAGCTCCCGGGTAATATTATTATCTGATGTTACAGAGGCAGGAGAGGCTGCTGGGTACGCTCAGAAGGGCACATGGCGACGGTCTGCTGCCACAAGCGCGCTACAACGACTGGGTGAGCATAACCCTGCGGCAACCTTCTGTGTGTGTCGGCCGGGTGACGTCCCGTGTGTGTGTCGGCCGGGTGACGTCCCGTGTGTGTGTCGGCCGGGTGACGTCCCGTGTGTGTGTGTGTGTCGGCCGGGTGACGTCCCGTGTGTGTGTGTCGGCCGGGTGACGTCCCGTGTGTGTGTGTCGGCCGGGTGACGTCCTCTGTGTGTGTGTGTGTGTGTGTCGGCCGGGTGGCGTCCTCTGTGTGTGTGTGTCGGCCGGGTGACGTCCTCTGTGTGTGTGTGTGTGTGTGTGTGTGTGTGTGTGTCGGCCGGGCGACGTCCTCTGTGTGTGTGTGTGTGTGTGTGTGTGTGTGTGTGTCGGCCGGGTGACGTCCTCTGTGTGTGTGTGTGTCGGCCGGGTGACGTCCCGTGTGTGTGTGTGTCGGCCGGGTG
The DNA here is from genome assembly GCA_027917425.1 of Gastrophryne carolinensis. Classification (NCBI taxonomy): domain Eukaryota; kingdom Metazoa; phylum Chordata; class Amphibia; order Anura; family Microhylidae; genus Gastrophryne; species Gastrophryne carolinensis. The sequence continues at coordinate 10,095,920 of CM051241.1, read as the reverse complement.
ACGTCCCGTGTGTGTGTGTCGGCCGGGTGACGTCCCGTGTGTGTGTGTCGGCCGGGTGACGTCCCGTGTGTGTGTGTCGGCCGGGTGACGTCCCGTGTGTGTGTGTCGGCCGGGTGACGTCCCGTGTGTGTGTGTGTCGGCCGGGTGGCGTCCTCTGTGTGTGTGTGTGTGTGTGTGTGTGTCGGCCGGGTGGCGTCCTCTGTGTGTGTGTGTCGGCCGGGTGGCGTCCTCTGTGTGTGTGTGTGTGTGTCGGCCGGGTGACGTCCTCTGTGTGTGTGTGTGTGTGTGTGTGTGTGTGTGTGTGTGTCGGCCGGGCGACGTCCTCTGTGTGTGTGTGTGTGTGTGTGTGTGTGTGTGTGTGTGTGTCGGCCGGGCGACGTCCTCTGTGTGTGTGTGTGTGTGTGTGTGTCGGCCGGGCGACGTCCTCTGTGTGTGTGTGTGTGTGTGTGTGTCGGCCGGGTGACGTCCTCTGTGTGTGTGTGTGTGTGTCGGCCGGGCGACGTCCTCTGTGTGTGTGTGTGTGTGTGTGTCGGCCGGGCGACGTCCTCTGTGTGTGTGTGTGTGTGTGTGTGTCGGCCGGGTGACGTCCTCTGTGTGTGTGTGTGTGTGTGTGTGTGTCGGCCGGGCGACGTCCTCTGTGTGTGTGTGTGTGTGTGTGTGTGTCGGCCGGGTGACGTCCTCTGTGTGTGTGTGTGTGTGTGTGTGTCGGCCGGGTGACGTCCTCTGTGTGTGTGTGTGTCGTCCGGGTGGCGTCCTCTGTGTGTGTGTGTCGGCCGGGTGACGTCCTCTGTGTGTGTGTGTGTGTGTTGGCCGAGTGACGTCCTCTGTGTGTGTGTGTCGGCCGGGTGACGTCCTCTGTGTGTGTGTGTGTGTGTGTGTGTGTGTGTGTGTGTGTCGGCCGGGTGACGTTCTCTGTGTGTGTGTCGGCCGGGTGACGTCCTGTGTGTGTGTGTCGGCCGGGTGACGTCCTGTGTGTGTGTCGGCCGGGTGACGTCCTGTGTGTGTGTCGGCCGGGTGACGTCCTCTGTGTGTGTGTCGGCCGGATGACGTCCTCTGTATGTGTGTGTGTGTCGGCCGGGTGACGTCCTCTGTATGTGTGTGTGTGTCGGCCGGGTGACGTCCTCTGTGTGTGTGTGTGTGTTGGCCGAGTGACGTCGTGTGTGTGTGTGTGTGTGTCGGCCGGGTGACATCCTCTGTATGTGTGCGTGTCGGCCGGATGACGTCCTCTGTGTGTGTGTCGGCCGGGTGACGTCCTCTGTGTGTGTGTGTGTGTGTCGGCCGGGTGACGTTCTCTGTGTGTGTGTGTGTCGGCCGGGTGACGTCCTGTGTGTGTCGGCCGGGTGACGTCCTCTGTGTGTGTGTCGGCCGGATGACGTCCTCTGTGTGTGTGTGTCGGCCGGGTGACGTCCTCTGTGTGTGTGTGTGTGTGTGTGTCGGCCGGGTGACGTTCTCTGTGTGTGTGTCGGCCGGGTGACGTCCTGTGTGTGTGTGTCGGCCGGGTGACGTCCTGTGTGTGTGTGTCGGCCGGGTGACGTCCTGTGTGTGTGTGTCGGCCGGGTGACGTCCTGTGTGTGTGTGTCGGCCGGGTGACGTCCTGTGTGTGTGTCGGCCGGGTGACGTCCTGTGTGTGTGTCGGCCGGGTGACGTCCTCTGTGTGTGTGTCGGCCGGGTGACGTCCTCTGTGTGTGTGTGTTGGCTGAGTGACGTTGTGTGTGTGTGTGTGTGTGTGTGTGTGTGTGTGTGTGTCGGCCGGGTGACATCCTCTGTATGTGTGTGTGTGTCGGCCGGGTGACATCCTCTGTATGTGTGTGTGTGTCGGCCGGGTGACGTCCTCTGTGTGTGTGTTGGCTGAGTGACGTTGTGTGTGTGTGTGTGTGTGTGTGTGTCGGCCGGGTGACGTCCTCTGTATGTGTGTGTGTCGGCCGGGTGACGTCCTCTGTATGTGTGTGTGTCGGCCGGGTGACGTCCTCTGTATGTGTGTGTGTCGGCCGGGTGACGTCCTCTGTGTGTGTGTCGGCCGGATGACGTCCTCTGTGTGTGTGTGTCGGCCGGGTGACGTCCTCTGTGTGTGTGTGTGTGTGTGTGTGTCGGCCGGGTGACGTTCTCTGTGTGTGTGTCGGCCGGGTGACGTCCTGTGTGTGTGTGTCGGCCGGGTGACGTCCTGTGTGTGTGTGTCGGCCGGGTGACGTCCTGTGTGTGTGTGTCGGCCGGGTGACGTCCTGTGTGTGTGTCGGCCGGGTGACGTCCTGTGTGTGTGTCGGCCGGGTGACGTCCTCTGTGTGTGTGTCGGCCGGATGACGTCCTCTGTATGTGTGTGTGTGTCGGCCGGGTGACGTCCTCTGTATGTGTGTGTGTGTCGGCCGGGTGACGTCCTCTGTGTGTGTGTGTGTGTGTGTGTCGGCCGAGTGACGTCGTGTGTGTGTGTGTGTGTGTCGGCCGGGTGACATCCTCTGTATGTGTGCGTGTCGGCCGGATGACGTCCTCTGTGTGTGTGTCGGCCGGGTGACGTCCTCTGTGTGTGTGTGTCGGCCGGGTGACGTTCTCTGTGTGTGTGTGTGTCGGCCGGGTGACGTCCTGTGTGTGTCGGCCGGGTGACGTCCTCTGTGTGTGTGTCGGCCGGATGACGTCCTCTGTGTGTGTGTGTCGGCCGGGTGACGTCCTCTGTGTGTGTGTGTGTGTGTGTGTGTGTGTGTGTGTGTGTGTGTCGGCCGGGTGACGTCCTGTGTGTGTGTGTCGGCCGGGTGACGTCCTGTGTGTGTGTGTCGGCCGGGTGACGTCCTGTGTGTGTGTGTCGGCCGGGTGACGTCCTGTGTGTGTGTGTCGGCCGGGTGACGTCCTGTGTGTGTGTGTCGGCCGGGTGACGTCCTGTGTGTGTGTCGGCCGGGTGACGTCCTGTGTGTGTGTCGGCCGGGTGACGTCCTGTGTGTGTGTCGGCCGGGTGACGTCCTCTGTGTGTGTGTCGGCCGGATGACGTCCTCTGTATGTGTGTGTGTGTCGGCCGGGTGACGTCCTCTGTATGTGTGTGTGTGTCGGCCGGGTGACGTCCTCTGTGTGTGTGTGTGTTGGCCGAGTGACGTCGTGTGTGTGTGTGTGTGTGTGTGTGTGTGTCGGCCGGGTGACATCCTCTGTATGTGTGCGTGTCGGCCGGATGACGTCCTCTGTGTGTGTGTCGGCCGGGTGACGTCCTCTGTGTGTGTGTGTGTGTGTGTGTGTCGGCCGGGTGACGTTCTCTGTGTGTGTGTGTGTGTCGGCCGGGTGACGTTCTCTGTGTGTGTGTGTGTCGGCCGGGTGACGTCCTGTGTGTGTCGGCCGGGTGACGTCCTGTGTGTGTGTGTCGGCCGGGTGACGTCCTGTGTGTGTGTGTCGGCCGGATGACGTCCTCTGTGTGTGTGTCGGCCGGGTGACGTCCTGTGTGTGTGTGTGTGTGTGTGTGTCGGCCGGGTGATGTTCTCTGTGTGTGTGTGTGTCGGCCGGGTGACGTTCTCTGTGTGTGTGTGTGTCGGCCGGGTGACGTCCTGTGTGTGTGTGTCGGCCGGGTGACGTCCTGTGTGTGTGTGTCGGCCGGGTGACGTCCTGTGTGTGTGTGTCGGCCGGGTGACGTCCTGTGTGTGTGTGTCGGCCGGGTGACGTCCTGTGTGTGTGTGTCGGCCGGGTGACGTCCTGTGTGTGTGTGTCGGCCGGGTGACGTCCTGTGTGTGTGTGTCGGCCGGGTGACGTCCTGTGTGTGTGTCGGCCGGGTGACGTCCTGTGTGTGTGTGTGTCGGCCGGGTGACGTCCTGTGTGTGTGTGTGTCGGCCGGGTGACGTCCTGTGTGTGTGTGTGTGTGTGTGTGTGTCGGCCGGGTGACGTCCTGTGTGTGTGTGTCGGCCGGGTGACGTCCTGTGTGTGTGTGTGTGTGTGTGTCGGCCGGGTGACGTCCTGTGTGTGTGTCGACCGGGTGACGTCCTGTGTGTGTGTGTGTGTGTGTGTGTGTGTGTGTGTGTGTCGGCCGGGTGACGTCCTGTGTGTGTGTGTCGGCCGGGTGACGTCCTGTGTGTGTGTGTCGGCCGGGTGACGTCCTGTGTGTGTGTGTCGGCCGGGTGACGTCCTGTGTGTGTGTGTGTGTCGGCCGGGTGACGTTCTGTGTGTGTGTGTGTCGGCCGGGTGACGTCCTGTGTGTGTGTGTGTCACTTTGTAGGGGCCTGGGGGTGGGATACTGCACACTGTAACGCTGTTCTGTCCCCAGGTGGCGCTGCTGTTGCAGCTTGGACAGGCAGAGGCGGCGCTGGAGGCGTCTTCAGCCGCCGTGGCTCGGTTCTCCTCCTCGGTGGATGTCTGGAGGTCGCGGCTGGAGCTGCTCCTCAACCTGGAGGGTGAGCAGGTGGAGCCAGAGTTTGAGAAGGCGGTGGCTGCAGTGAAGCCTCAGGTGAGTCTCGTTCTTGTCCCGCGATATGGGAGGTGGGGTCTCGGCAGCGGCCATAGCTGTGTTTTCTCCTCTCTGCAGGAAGCGCTGCCTCTATGGACGTTAATGTTGGAATGGAGCGAGCGGGAGAGAACAGCGGAGCACACAGAGGCCTTGTATCAGGTACGTTGACCAATCGCACACAGTTTGCACTGTCCGGTGTTCCCCCGCAGCTCCGCTTCATACTTGGCAATGGCGGGGAGCCAGCGATTCCGTCTTCCAGCACCAATGGTCTCTCATTGAGGCGTCAATGGAGCCTCGTTTAGGACCCCACAAGCCTACTCCGGTCATTGCAACAGAGGGGGCGATCCAAAGCAGATTCAGCACCCCCACCCCCCATTAAAATAATGCAATTCTGTGAAACTCATCTGTAGAATTGTTTTTGAATATATCCAGTCCAGGTCGTCCCAGAAGTAATGACGGTTGGGTAATCCACCGCTAGGTGGCGCCTGACTGCAGGATCAAAAGATGTAGCTCCTCCCAGCCCCCTATAAAAACAGGTGTCTCTCTATGATTCTCCAGTGGTTAAACAGCAGTAAGAAAAGAGACAGGCCGGGAGGCCAAGAAACCATGTTACTTCACATAGCTTCAGCATGTACTCACTCCAACAAAACTAAGGACAACGGTCCAATACAAAAAGGCAATCACCATAACGGGCAATCCAGATGTAATGAATAAGGGCGGGGTGGGACGATCTGGACTGGATATATTCAAAAACAATTCTACAGGTGAGTTTCACAGAATTGTATTTTTCACTATATCCAGTCCAGGTCGTCCCAGAAGTCATGACAGTTGGGACATCCAAAAGCAGTGTCCATTAGGGCGGGATCCCCAGTGCGAAACAGCATGTAGTTCATTTCACTACTGCCTGAAGCACTTTTCGGCCAAAGACAGCATCAGCTGAGGCCCTAACATCAACATTGTATAACTTTATAAAGGTATGAACTGAAGACCAAGTGGTGGCCTTACAAACTTGTTCAACAGATGCCTGGTGCTGAAAAGCCCAGGAAGCACCAATAGCTCTAGTAGAATGAGCTGTAACACGAAAAAGGGGGTTCCTTCCCCTTGGCAGAATATACTTGCATATATGACCGCCTGTCTGATTCACTTACTGAGAGTGGACTTGGCCGGAGGCAAGCCCTTCCTAGACCCCCTCGGAGAGGACAAAAAGACAATCCGACTTCCTGAAGGACTCAGTCGCAACCAGGTAGTACTTAATGGCTCTGACCACATTCAGGGAATGGAGGGTCCTTTCCTTAGAGTTAGTCAGAGCTTGACACAAGGAAGGCAAGACAATTTCCTCATTAAGGTGAAAAGGAGACACGACCTTAAGCTCTGACACACGACGCACCAAGGTGATAGGTACCAAAAATACCACCTTTAGGGCAAAATAGACAATGCAGCATCGCACAAGGGCTCGAAGGGGGGACCCTGGAGAGCAGAAAGCACCAGATTCAAGTCCCACACTGGTAATACAGGCTTACGCGGTGGGCGTACATGGGTAACCCCTTGGAAAAAGGTCTTGCTCAGTCTATGATTGGCAATGGATCTCTGGAAGAATATGGCTAAGGCCGAGACCTGGCCCTTGAGGGAGCTCAGCTGGAGACCCAAGTCTAAGCCGTGTTGTAAAAAACTCCAAAATCTTAGAGATAGGGAAAGTGCGACAAAGAAGGCTCTTGGATTCACACCAAGCAATGTAGGCATGCCAAACTCAGTAGTATATCATGGAAGAAACTTCTTCCGCATCTGAATCATGGTCTGAACAACCGTGGCTGACAGCCCCTTGTCTGTCAGGATTGAGGTTTCAACAGCCAGGCCTTCAAGCCAGTGTCTGTAAATTGGGATGCCGCAGTGACCCCCTGCGTGAGAAGCCCTGGATCGTCGGGCAAGACGTAGCGAATGACTGACCTCTGAATTATGTCCGCGAACCAACTCCGCCTCGGCCAGCGAGGAGCCACCAGGATGGTTGGTACCCCCTCCTGGGCTATCTTGCGCAGCACTCGGCCCAGGAGTGGAAACGGAGGGAACGCATAAAGGAGCCTGAACTCTGTCCAAGGAATCACCAGAGCGTCTGTGGCAAAGGCCAGAGGATCTCTCGACAGGGAGACGAATCTCGGGAGCTTGTAATTGTGTCTGGACGCAAATAGGTCCACGCCCGGCTGACCCCAGCGGAGACAAGAGCGTGACAAATCTTGTTGCTGAGAGACCATTCCCCCAGGCATGAGGCACTCCTGCTCAGGGAGTCTGCCTCCTGGGTCTCTATCCCAGGAATGTAGTCATGGGAATGGGAACATTCTCCTCTGCCCTTCTCCCCAAGTCCTTGAGGGCTCGCTTGCTCCGAGTTCCGCCTCGGTGATTTATGTAGACTATATTTATAGGTAAGTGGGCCTCCTGTGGCCCCCACTGACCCTAGATCTTCTGAGTCAGCCAAAAGCCTCCCCAGCCGGTCAGGCTGGCGTCTGTGGTGACAATCTCCCGTCGTGGAGTCAGAAATGACTTGCCTACCAGCAGATTTCTGGAGTCCAGCCACCACAAAAGGGACTGCCTGGCCGGGGGAGACAGTGTAAACTCCTGTTCCAGTGACTCCTGCGTCCGATCCCAACCGGTCAACAGATTCAACTGAAGATGTCTCATGGAACTGAGCAAAGGGCACTGCCTCGAAGCGTGACACCATCAGGCCCACAGTTTCATCCCCAGACGAACAGATGGATGCTGACAAGACAGCAAGGCCTGCACCTGCGTCTGAAGACCCACCACCTTCTGCTGTGGCAGAAATATCCTGGCCAGAGAGGTGTCCAAAGTCATGCCCAGAAAAGACCTCACCATCAAGTGAGTGATTGAAGACTTGGGATAATTGACTACCCAACCGAAATCCTCGAGAGTGGACAACACCGTCCGAGTGTCGCTCTCGGCCTGAAGAAGAGACTGAGCCGCAATCGGTAAATCGTCCAGATAAGGCAGCACGCGAATGCCCTGGATACTGAGGATAGCCTGACACCCGCCAGCACCTTGGTGAACACACGGGGGGCTGAGGATATCCTGAATGCAACACCACAAAATGGTAGTGTTGATCCTCCAGGAACTTCTGATGCCCCTGGAATATAGGGATGTGCAGATAAACATCCTTGATGTCCACCGCGGTCAAGAAGTCGCCAGGTCGAAGCGAGCTCACTGCGAAAATGTCTGACTCTGACAAACCTGTTGAGACCCTTCAGGTCCAGGATGACCTTCTTAGGAGCTGAGCATGAGATCTGTCTTTCAAGGCTGGCCACCCGATAAGCCAATCAGAATGGGACCCCCTACTGGCTTCCCCCTCGCTGGGGGCTGAGAGCAAGCGTGGGGGTTCTGGAGAGGCCGCAGGCAATAATAAGCTAGGGACAGATACGCCGGCACGATCATGCTCCGAGATAACACTTCTGGGCGCAAGTAACACAACCGTGCTGAGTCCGCCCAGAGGGCTAGCACCGCACCTGGGGCAGAGCTTCACCCGCCCAGATGGTGTCCCAAGCTCACTATCCCCAGAAGCCTCCATTATGGTTATTTGAGTTATGTTAAACCGGACCTTCACCATGATTTATTGAAAAGCCCAAAACCTTGAACTATTCCCCAGCATCTAAAATTAATATATTCTAAGTATGTCACACACCCCGCTTCAAGATATCCATAACACGTGGGTAATACCGACCTGAAGAGGGCGTTCTGCAGAGATGATAGGAAAAAGAAAGCCCCTCCCGGTCCATAAATACCTGGGACCTCCCACTCATCACCCAGTCTTCCATCTCTGCAGTCGGCGAGCAAGTCAGAAGATGATGCCTCCTCCTTGCACAGGGGGAACTTAGGTAGCCAGGACCTTCCCGGCCCGCTTTTGATTTCTATTTCTGCCCAGATCCCTCTTTTTTTTTTTTTATTGCTATGCATGCCTCCCAGCCTTGGCTGAGGTCTGGGCGAGGGTAGAACAGCACATTAGGTGCTCAGGAGCTATGCTCCACCGTGAGACCCTGTACCAAAGGGTAGGCGGTTATCCGGGCTGGTGACCCCGGTTTGGGATGCCCTGTTCCTTGGCCCTTTACCCCAGGTAGTGTCCCCCTCTGCGGATGCCCTTCTCCTTGTGGGGGGGGGGTGGGGGGGTGTTGAGGGGCTTTTATTATGGTGTAGTGTAGTGCTTTTCACTGTATTTTTGCTGGCTGAGGAGATCCCTCTCCTCAGCCTGGTACTTGGAGGCGGGGCCGGGCGAGGACTCTATCGCCGTGGCCCGCCTGTGTGCTTGTCTTACATGTACTGGCGCCGCGGTCGCCGCCATTACCGCAGCGCCGGTACCCTGTCACATTGCGGCGCGCGGGTGAGGAGTTTGTCTCCTCACATGCCGGAGGGGGGGGCCGGGCCGGGCGTCGGAGCGTCGCCGCGGCCCGCCCCCCTCCATTCTATCTGCTCACCGGCGCCGCAGCTGCCGCATACCGCTGCGGCGCCGGTCTTTATTCGGTTAGTGTGTCGTGAGGGGAGATCTCCCCTCACGCTTGTGTTAGAGGGGGCAGGACGGGGCTTTCGGCGGGACGCCGAGGCCCGCCCCCGTTTGGCAGGCGCCGCCGCGGAGCCTGGCCGTGACATGGAGGGGGGGGGCGGGGCCATGGACAATCGCGCTCTCCGCACTGGCCACGTCCCCCTTCTCCTCTCTGCCTTCCTGCTGCTGCTGGCTCCTGTGAGACGGACGTCATCTTGGAAGGAGGAAGCACCGTGAGTGGCCCTGCGGGCCCCATATCTTTTTTTATTCTTTGTGTCCTTTTCAATGTGCTGATAGCCTTTTCTATTGTGTCTTTCAGGTAGACCTACGTTAGGTTTAGGGGGTTTCTCCCGGTCCTAGGGTCCCTGGGTTACCTTTACCTATCTCAAATCCTCCCACTTGGGACATTAAAGGGGCATCCCGGGTTGCTTATACGCGTAATTCCCTTGGTCATAGCGACTACACACAAGTTCACCATATGGAGGCATCCCCGGATACTGGGCTCGGGATCCCCTCGGGGCAATTCCGGAAGTGTATGTTGTGTGGGGTATCCATTACTGGGGATGATGTACTTCTGTGTATACCTTGTGCACAGCAAACTATTACGCGGCAGTCCGAACCCCAGGCGTCTGGGTCAGCACCGCCGGTCGCTTCCTCTCCTCCTCCCAGCCTGATACGCACCCCGTGTGACGTTGTCATGGGTAGGGAGCTACAATCTGAGATGTGCGCCAGATTGGCCAACCTTGAAAACTTAATTTCCAGCTCGGCCGCCCGTAAGGCTCCGGCTAAGAGAAAGCACTTGTCGCCGGCTCCGCCGGTGGATGATTTTGACGATGTTAATAATTTGGACTATTCTGATTATTCCCCGCTAGAGGAAGGGGAGGTTTATGAGGACTCTGATAAATCAGATGATGAGCAGTTTGTTGGCGCTGATGCTGAGCTGGGGGACTTGGGGAGATCCTCGGATACTCCTAACGCTCTGGCTCAGATGTTTGAGGTTTTGGCTATTTCTCCTCCTGAGGAGGCTCCACAGCAGAAGGGTGAGTTTTTTGAGGAATCCAGGCCGCGCTTGGAATTTCCTAATCAAAGACACTTTGACAAAATTATTGCTAAGGAATGGGACAGGCCGGCTCGGCTCCCTGGTATTCCTCAGGGGTGGGATAAAAAATATCCCTTCCCTTCGGATACGGTTAAGCGTTGGGCATCCGCCCCCCCCCCCCCCCCCCCCCCCCCCGAGGTGGATGCACCGGTTTTGGGGTTGTCCAACACTTCTGTTTTAAATAATCCTGATTGTTCCACCCTCAAAGATGGAGAGGATAAACGCATTGACCAGATGGCTTGTCATGGTTTTGCTAGCGTTGGGTCAGCCATGCGGCCCGTTTGCGCTTCGGCGCTGATGGTGGTGGCCGCCAGGTCCGTGGTCAGGGACCTGTTGGCTTCTTCCGGGCTTCGTCCTGGTAGTGACGAGTTCCTTGGCCTTAAACGGTGTGAGTTGTTTTTGTCTTTTGTATTAGCCGCCTTGGATGACACTTTGATGATGTGTGGTAGGACGTCGGCTCTGCTGGTGACTATTCGGCGGTTGGTGTGGTTGCGCCAGTGGGCGGCCGATTTTTTTTGTCCAAAAAGTCGCTGACGGCTCTACCTTTTTGTTGGATTACGGCTCTTTGGAGAGAAATTGGATTCTGTCACTAAGGGTGGTAGGTTACCTCAACGCAAGAAACAACGCCGTCCCTTTCGGGGGGCGCCTTCCTTTACCCCCTCCTTTCGTGGGGCCAGATCTGGCAGGGGATTTGCCTTCCCCTCTTCCAGAGGAGATTCCGGGAACAGGGGCAGAGGACGTGCCCGTCCAGGATACAGTTGGGGCTCTAAGCCCAAACCTGCTGCTAAGCCATCTCAGCAATGAGGGGGCGCCCTCACCCATGCGGGTGGGGGGACGGCTGCGACACTTCTCCCAGGTCTGGGATCAGGAGGTCTCGGACAGATGGATCCGGGAAGTGGTGTCTTCCGGTTACAAGCTGGAGTTCGAGCTCCGCCCCCCTTCCAGATTTTTCAGGTCTCGGGTGCCTTCGGAACCTCTGGCCGCGCAGGGGCTCCTGGTGGCAGTAGAGAGTCTTCTGGACATGGCTGTCATTTGCCCAGTGCCCTCCTCAGACCAGGTCAGGGGTTTTTATTCCAATCTGTTCACGGTACCCAAGAAGGACGGATCGGTCCGACCCATCTTGGATCTGAAGTTTCTCAACAGGTTCATCCGGCCGCGGAAATTCCGCATGGAAACGCTGCGTTCGGCTATCCACTCTCTTCGTCAGGGAGAATTTCTGACGTCCATAGACATCAAGGACGCTTACCTACACGTTCCGATTTTTCCAGCACACCAGAGGTTTCTCAGGTTCGTGGTGGAGGATCGGCATTTTCAGTTTGTGGCACTCCCTTTCGGTCTCACCTCGGCTCCTCGGGTGTTCACCAAGGTGCTGGCGGGGGTGATGGCTCTACTCAGGGTTCAGGGTATCCGCATTGTGCCCTATTTGGACGATCTTCTGATTATGGCTTCTTCCTTCAACCAAGCGCAGTTGGACACCAGAACGGTGGTATCCACTCTGGAGAGGTTCGGTTGGGTGATCAACTACCCCAAGTCCTCTCTTTCTCCGTCCAGGGTAGTGACCTTTCTGGGAATGTCTCTGGATACTTCGCAGGCCAGGGTGTTTCTGCCCCAGGCCAAGGTTCTTTTGATTCAGGAGTTGGTTCGGCTTCTCTTGTCGGCCCCTCGTCCGGCCATCCGGCTAGGGATGAGGCTGGTGGGGTTGATGATGGCCTCATTCGAGGCAGTTCCCTTTGCGCAGTTTCACACAAGGACGCTCCAGCTTCATCTGTTGAAGGTTTGGGACAAGTCTCCGCTATCGTTGGATCAGTCCTTCCAGATGACCACCCGAGTTCGTCGATCCCTGCAATGGTGGCTGGGGTCTGTCAATCTGTTGAAGGGCAGATCTTTTCTGGCGCCGTGTTGGGAGACAGTCACCACGGATGCCAGTCTGTCAGGTTGCGGGGGTGTTTGGAAGGACCTTCAGTTTCAGGGTCTGTGGGGCCCGCAGGAGGCTCACGAGCCCATCAATGTTCTGGAATTGAGAGCCATCAGGTTGGTTCTGTTTCGCTTGACTCAGTTGCAGGGCCTGCCAGTTCAGGTTCGGTCGGACAACCGGACGGCGGTTGCTTACATCAATCACCAGGGAGGGACTCGCAGCAGGAGTGCCCTCAGGGAAGTATCTTTGATTCTGGACTGGGCGGAGAGCCACGTCCCTTGCATCTCGGCAGTTTACATTCCGGGAGTGGAGAACACGGAGGCGGACTCTCTGAGCAGGGCCTCCTCTCGTCAGGGGGAGTGGTCTCTCAGTCCCACGGTGTTTCGTTCGATCTGTCTCAGGTGGGGGTTCCCAGCAGTGGACCTCTTTGCCTCTCGTCACAATCACAAGCTTCCGGTATTTGTGTCTCTCTCGCAGGATCCACTGGCTCTGGCGGTGGATGCCATGTCTCTGAACTGGAGGGATCTGGGGTTTCTTTACCTGTTCCCTCCGTTTCCAATGGTAGCCAGAGTGGTGCGCAAGCTGGCCCTGGAGGGCGCGTCGGCAATTCTGGTGGCACCAAGGTGGCCAAGGCAGGTTTGGTTCGCAGACCTGGTAAGACTGGCAGAGGATCAGTTCGTTCTGCCTCTACTGCCAGACCTGCTCACCCAGGGTCGGCTGCGCTATCCCAATTTACCATCGCTGGCTTTGACGGCGTGGCTGCTGAAACCTCCATCTTGAAGGAGGAAGGTCTTTCTGATGCGGTGATTCAGACTCTTATTAGCGCCAGGAAGCGGTCTTCCTCTACTGTTTACTATAGGACTTGGAGGTCCTACATTGACTGGTGTGAAGGTAGGTCTTTCCCGTGTCGGGAGTTTTCCATTTCCAGGATTCTGGAGTTTCTTCAACATGGTCTGGATCTGGGGCTCCAGCTTAGTACCTTGAAGGGGCAGGTTTCTGCCCTGGCGGTGTTCTTTCAAAGGTCCTTTGCACTTCATCCCTTGGTCAAGACTTTTTTCCAAGGGGTTACGCATGTTCGACCTCCTAGGAAGCCCTTGGTTCCAGTTTGGGATTTGAACCTGGTTCTTTCTGCTCTTCAGGGTCCCCCGTTTGAGCCCTTGAATGAGATCGCTTTGTCTTCACTTACTCAAAAGGTGGCGTTTTTGGTGGCTATCACTTTGGTTAGGCGTGTTTCTGAGTTGGCAGCTTTGTCCATTAAAGCTCCGTATTTCGAAAGGCATCAGGACAAGGTTGTCTTTCGTTTCAAGCCGGATTTTCTTCCTAAGGTGGTTTCTGCCTTTCATCTGAATCAGGACATTGTTCTGCCTTCTCTATGTCCTAATCCTAGCAACGACAAGGAAAGGGCGCCTGCCAAATCTTCCATTAGTAAATGGATTCGTCAGGCCATCATTGGGGCCTATTCTGCTAAGGGGGAGGAGTCCCCCTTTTCATGTTACTGCTCATTCTACTCGTGCGGTTGGAGCGTCCTGGGCTTTTCAGCACCAGGCCTCGGTTGAGCAAGTTTGTAAGGCCGCTACTTGGTCCTCTGTTCACACTTTTTCCAAGTTTTACAAGGTTGATGTTCGGGCCTCAGCGGATGCTGTTTTTGGCCGCAAAGTTCTGCAAGCTGTTGTGGTTTAAGTTGTGCCTTGTTGCCTTGTTTTGGATCCCCGCCCTTTTATGGACACTGCTATTGGATGTCCCACGTGTTATGGATATCTTGAAGCGGGGTGTGTGACATACTTAGAATAATACCATTTTGTGAAATACTCACCTGTAAAATGGGTATTATAAGTATGTCACACACCCCGCTTCACCCGCCCTTCTTGTATTCTGGATCCTTTATATTGTGAACTTTGCGTTGCTTTGGTTTATATTTGCCTCTTCCTGGTCCCTTACCTTACTGCTTCTTTATACTGGGTGATGAGTGGGAGGTCCCAGGTATTTATGGACCGGGAGGGGCTTTCTTTTTCCTATCATCTCTGCAGAACGCCCTCTTCAGGTCGGTACTACCCACGTGTTATGGATATCTTGAAGCGGGGTGTGTGACATACTTATAATACCCATTTTACAGGTGAGTATTTCACAAAATGGTATTATTACGTTTTTAGTCGCTTATTATTCTTTCCCCCACTGGGCTGCAACTCTTTAGGACTTTAGGATACGAGCGCTGCCATCTTGCCTCAGAAGCATCACACTTACTGAGGAGAGGAGAGTGTGATAAAGTACAGGGGGGCAGGTTATAGCTGTGCTTTGCTCAGACAGAGCAGAGATGGGGTCATCGTACAGCGCCCCCCCCCCCCCCCCCAACGGCACGAAAATCGTGCCCGCCCCCAATATGGCAGCCCACGGAGGAGCCCAGCAGGATCACCAGCCCGGCACCCCCCCTCGTGCAGCTCGGGTCTGCCGGCAGCATGCACGCGGAGCCCACAGCCCCAGACATACTCCGTCTGTGCAGCACCCCCCCCCCCCCCCCACAGCGCGGCAGCATGGAGGAGAGCGGAGAGAGCCCGAGCGACGAGGGAGCGAGGAGAGGTAAATATGTGAGGTAAAAAGGCAGTACAAAACACAGGAGGGTAAATATTTGGGGTAAAAAACACAGGAGGGTAAATATGTGAGGTAAAAAGGCAGTAAAAAACACAGGAGGGTAAATATGTGGGGTAAAAAACACAGGAGGGTAAATATGTGAGGTAAAAAGTCAGTAAAAAACACAGGAGGGTAAATATGTGAGGTAAAAAGTCAGTAAAAAAACACCAACACGCAAGGGACGGCAGTCCAGTCAAGTAAACACCGGCACAATACAATAAAACTTGTGGGGCAGGGAGGGCATGAACCCCGTGGGCATAAGGTGGTTCCTCTCCCCCCTATATAGGCTCACCATCAGCCTATGGCCGGTCACCCTTTGGGCAGGGTCTGCGGCCCAGAGCCTAGCTCTGCCAAACGCCTGACCCCGGCGTTCACCCTACCTTCACCGTCCCGGTCAGCCAAAGCTGGGAGGCAGTAGTGGGTCCAACGGGAACGGTGGTAATAAGGATGCAGCGGCCGACGGGCTAGGAGGCCCCGCTCAGCTGCAGTATCCGGGAGAGAGTATCCATACGATCCTTATGCAGCAGACTGCAGGAAGAACACTGGGGAATCGAAGAGAAACACCTGTTTTTATAGGGGGCCGGGGGGAGCTACAGCTTTTGATCCTGCAGTCAGGCGCCACCTAGCGGTGGATTACCCAACTGTCATTACTTTTGGGACGACCTGGACTGGATATAGTGAAAAAGACCACTCTGTGAGTACTCACCTGTAGAATTGCTTTTACCATGCATGGCACGGCCCGCTTCACAAAGTCATTACATCTGGGTATTCTGCCACAAGGTGGCGCAGTGCACTGTAGAAGAGTTGTGGCTCCACCCGGTACCATATGAAAACGGAATCACCATAGACTTATCCAGTAGTTGACAAGCAGTGATACAAGAACCGGGAACTAATAAAGATACCAACCCCAACTAAATTGGAACAATCACCATAAAGAGGAAACCAACAACAACGTAACAAGGGAGGGGTGAAGCAGGCCGTGCCATGCATAGTAAAAGCAATTCTACAGGTGAGTACTCACAGAATTGTCTTTTTCCCATTGCATGGCACGGCCTGCTTCACAAAATCATAAAGTAGGGTGGGATCCCCAAAATGAAAGTAACAGACGGTTTAGACCACCACCGCCTGGAGTACCTTGCGACCAAAAGCAGCATCAGCTGAGGCCTTAACATCAACCTTGTAAAACTTGGAAAAGGTATGAACAGAAGACCAAGTTGCAGCCTTACAAACTTGTAAAACAGAAGCTTGGTGCTGAAAAGCCCAAGAAGCACCAATAGCATGAGTGGAATGAGCAGTAACCCTAAAAGGAGGAGCCTTCCCCTTAACAGAATAGGCCTGCTCCACCGCCTGACGGATCCACTTGCTGATAGTGGATTTAGCCTGAGGCAAACCCTTCCTAGGTCCCGCAGGAAGAACAAAAAGAGCGTCAGATTTCCTGAAAGGCTCAGTAGCATCCAAATAAAACTTCAGAGCCCTGACAACATCCAGAGAATGAAGCGTCCGCTCCTTGGAATTAGCAGGATTAGGACACAGAGAAGGCAAAACAATGTCCTGATTGAAAAACAGACACAACCTTAGGCAAGAAATCCGGCTTAAGCCAAAACACCACCTTATCCTGATGCCGCTCAAAATAAGGTGGTTTGATGGAAAGAGCAGTCAGCTCAGAGACTAAACGAGGTAATGGCCACCAGGAAGGCCACCTTAAGAGTCATAATGGGCAAGGCAGCCCCACTGATAGGCTCAAAAGGAGGACCCTGCAGAGAAGACAACACCAAATTTAGATCCCAAACCGGTAGCATAGGTTTACGTGGTGGACGCACATGAGTAACTCCCTGAAAGAAAGTCTTGACCAACCGGTGATTGGCAAAAGACCTTTGGAAGAAAATTGCCTGGGCTGACACCTGTCCCTTGAGGGTACTAAGTTGAAGGCCCGAATCCAGGCCATGTTGCAAAAAAATCCAGAATCCTGGGAATAGAAAACGCCCTACAAGGCAGAAACCTAGACTCACACCAGGCAATGTAAGCATGCCAAATCCTATAGTAGATAAAGGACGAGGATTTCTTCCTAGCCCTAATCATGGAATCAACAACAGAAGCCGGCAAACCCTTATCCATCAAGATGGAGGTTTCAGCAGCCAGCGTTTGTAAATTGGGATGGCACAGTTGTCCCTGAGTGAGCAGATCTGGATCCTTGGGCAGGACATACTGATCCACTGCCAACTGCACGACGTCTGCGAACTACACCCTCCTTGGCCAACAGGGGGCCACCAGAATGGCTGGTACCCCTTCCTGGGCTATCTTGCGCAGCACCCTGCCCTGCAGAGGAAAGGGAGGGAACACATAGAGGAGCCGAAACTCCGTCCAAGGCATTGATAGCGCATCCGTGGCGACGGCCAGAGGGTCCTGTGACAGGGAGACAAACCCTGGAAGATTGTGATTGTGGTGGGACGCAAACAGGTCCACATCCGGAAGACCCCACCGGTGACACAGGAAGTGAAATACCTTGTTGCTGAGAGACCATTCCCCCCCAACCGAGATATCCCCCTGCTTAGGAAGTCTGCCTCCAGGTTCTCCACCCCCGGAATGTAAACCGCCAAGATGCAAGGGACATTCTCTTCCGACCAAGACAATATCAGGGACACTTCCTTGAGGGCTCGCTTGCTCCGAGTCCCTCCCTGATGATTGATGTAGGCAACTGCCGTCTGGTTGTCCGAGCGGATCTGAACAGCCCGACCCCGAAGGTGTGAGGTCAGCTGAGCAAGAACCAACCTGATCGCCCTCAGTTCCAGAACATTGATGGGAGCATGGGCCTCCTGGGGGCCCCATTGACCCTGGAATTGCAGAGACTTCTAAAAGCCCCCCCCAACCTGTCGGACTGGCATCTGTGGTGACAGTCTCCCAACGCTGGGTCAGAAAAGTCCTGCCCACTAGAAGGTTCCTTGAGTCCAGCCACCACAAGAGGGACTGTCTGGCCAGGGGGGACAGAGCAAGTGAAAAGGCCTCATGTGAAACTGAGCAAAGGGGACCGCCTCGAAGCAGGACACCATCAGACACACTAACTGCATCCCCTGCTGGATGGAGGGATGAGGACACAAGAGCAGAGCCCGAGCCTGCTTCTGAAGGCCCTCCACTTTCAGCTGGGGCAGTAAAACCTTGACCTGAGAGGTATCCAGATTCATGCCCAGAAAGGACCTCACCAAAGACAGAGACAGTGAAGACTTGGGATAGTTAATCACCCAGCCGAAGGACTTGAGAGTGGAGGTCACCACCTGAGTATCCTGCTCGGCCTGATGAAGAGACTGAGCCGCAATTAGAATGTCGTCCAGGTAAGGGAGGATGCGAATGCCCCGATTCCGCAGCAGAGCCATCATGCCCGCCAGCACCTTGGTGAACACCTGAGGCGCTGAGGTGATACCAAAGGGCAAGGCCACAAATTGGTAATGCTGATCCTCTAGAGCAAACCTGAGAAATCTCTGATGACCCAGGAAGACTGGCAGACGAAGATAAGCATCCTTGATGTCCACGGAGGTCATGAAGTCGCCCGGGCTAAGGTAACTGACAGCCGAACGAAGAGTCTCCATGCGAAAGTGCTTGAACCTGACATACCTGTTGAGACCTTTCAAGTCCAGGATTGGCCTCAGGGACCTGTCCTTTTTGGGGACCGTGAACAAATTGTAGTAGAAACCCTGACCCCGTTTCTGGGAAGGCACCAGGCAAATGACCCCTGACTCCAGCGGACGTTGAACCGCAAGGCGCAACCCCTGAGCTGACAGAGGGTTGTGAGGCATCCGGGATCTGAGGAATCTGGGGGGCGGCCAGGCTGCAAACTCTATCTTGTAACCGGAGGACACCACCTCCTGATCCACCGGCCTGAGACGCCGAGCCTCCAGACGTGAGCAAAGAGCCGAAGCCGTCCCCCCCACCCGGATGGGTGAGGGCGCCTCCTCATGCCTGAGGGGGCTTGGGAGAAGGCTTGGGGTCCCATGAGTGACCGGGACGACCACGGGATCTGCCACGGCCCCAAGACTCCCTGCGGGCACCTGAAAAGAGGAACCCTCGACATCCTCTGGGGGTACGAAAGGAGGAGACTGAAGCAGATGGGCCCCGAAAAGGCCGAGGCAGCCTACCATCCTTGACTAAAACATCCAGGCGCTCACCAAAGAGCCGCAGCCCCACAAAGGGGAGTCCAGTGAGAGCCTTCTTAGCAGCAGCGTCAGCTACCCACTGACACAACCAAACAGAGCGGCGCATAGCCACCAAGAGGGCAGAGGCCCTACCACTCAGACGTACTACATCATCCATGGCAGTAAGAATAAAGGCAACAAAATCAGAGCACAGCAAAAGGGTCCTATACTCATCCCTTCCAGCTGTAGCGCCATCAAGGAGACGATTGATCAGTCTCTTAAGAGCAATAGCAGTTATGGCAGCGGCACAGGACGGACGCAAACTAGCCCCCGCAAAGGCATGGCAGGCCAGCTGATCCATATGCCGGTTCTCGCTGTCCCGCAGTGTAGTGTCAGGGGAAGGCATAACAGAAGTGTTAGACAATCCAAGAACGGGCGCGTCTACCTCGGGGGGGGGGGAGGGACCCGACCACCGGTTAACCAAATCAGCAGGAAAGAGATACTTGTTATCCAATCCCTTAGGCACCACGGGCAATCTACTAGGACATTCCCACTCCTTGAGCACCATATTAGTGAAATGACTCTGCTCAGGGAACTCCAGACACTGCTTAATGGTACAAAAAAACTCACCTTACTTCCTCTTAGCCACCTCGGGGGGGGGGGGGGGGGCAATGTGTAAACCTCAAAAATGTGAGACAACAGACTGGCAGTGTCCTCAGGGAACCAGGAATCCTCAGACTTAGACCCAGGGTCACTGTCACGGCCCACCTGCTGGTTCCCAGAGGAGTCGGAGCCCGAGAAAAGCTCCCTCTCCTCTAGGGAGTAACGGTCATCAAAAAGATCAATTTCTTCCTGCTCCTCATTAAACAGTGCAGGCGTGGGAGCCAGGAGCCGCTTCTTGCTAGAGGCCTTACGCTGAACAAGCCTGGCAAGCTGCCTTTCAATGCTGGCCACACAAAGTGCCAAATCAGATTGTGACCCCCTGCTAGAGTCCCCCTCACTGGGGGCTAAGTGCAGGCGCAGCGGGGTAGGCGATGCCGAAGGGGGCGCAGAGCTTGGTAAAGAAGCAGGCAGCCCAGACTGAAGCAAAAGGACAGCCTGGGCGCACGGCCCACACACCGTGACGTCATTACTGACACATGGAACACCGCCGGGATTGTCCCGAAGGACCCCCGAGCACGTTATCCCCAGAAGCCTCCATATGGTGATTAATACAGGCTCAATTTGCCAGCACAGGGTAAAGGCTAATAAAAGCCACCCGGGATGCCCCCCCCCCCCCCCAGGGATGCCCCCAGAATAGTAAGGGGAGATGAAGGGGGGAGTAAGGAGCAGGACCGGGAGAAACCACAACCCACGGGTGTCCCGCCTGAAAGACATAAGCAAAATACATAAGTATCCCGCAGCACATGCCCCAAGGATAACCAAACCCCAGAGGGGACTCACGGACCAAGCAGGACAAGGAGCGCCAGCCACCAGACCACCGGAGGAAGCAGGCAGAGATCACCGCCGCAGCCCAGGGAATGAAGAGAACCCCAGACACGCAGCAGAAGCAAGATGGCGCCGACAGAGGAACCGTTAGGGAGAACGCAGCGATACGTGTCATCCGCTGGCCCTCCCCCGAAGAGCACGAAAACGTCGCTCACGTGACCTCGCCGACGTCATCCCCACAGTGAAAAAAAACGCCTCGCAAATATAGCGCCGCCCGCTGCGGAGCGCAGTACAAAGAGGCGGCGGCGGCAAAAGCATACAAAAACCAGATGTTATGATTTTGTGAAGCAGGCCGTGCCATGCACTAGGAAAAAATGGATTAAGTGTTAGGGGGCATGAAGCCATATTGATGGGCGCCACCGCAGCTGCCCAGCGATGGAGGATGGAATCGCTCGCTCTCCCTCATTGATAAGAATGGAGATGCATGGAGGAGCTGTGGGGAGAAAAAGGGGAGTATAGACGTTGTAGTTGCCTGGACAGCGAATTTAAAGGGACATTCCAGGCAAAGGGTTAAATGCGCCAGTTTTCTGCTCTCTCCGGGCTAAATGTGAAGGAACGATGTTTTTTTTTTTTTTTTTTTTTTTTCATATTTCTTTTTAAGACCTAAAGACCTAGTGAACTCTCTCCCTTCTGCCGGGACTCCTCAGCAGCAGCGGATGACTCCTCTATGCATTTTTCAGTGTGTCAGTCCCCTCTGAGGTGAGTTAATTTTGGACGACTGAGAAAGAGGAGTCGGCAGAAAGGAGCAAGTTCAGCAAAGTGCTGGTGAATGAAAGATTCCGCCCCTAGCAGCCAGCATGGGGCAAGCAGAAAGCTGCTTATTGAAGCCTTTGCTTGGAGTGTCCCTATATATATGTTCTATATACGTTGCGCTACTGCTGATATAAGACTATATATATATCACATGTGACCATTTTACTACAGGAAATGTATTATTAATGCATTTTTGCCCATTTTTGAAGGAGGCCTGTTAAGCTCTAGGAGCCGGGCCTGTTAAGCTCTAGGAGCCGGGCCTGTTAAGCTCTAGGAGCCGGGCCTGTTAAGCTCTAGGAGCCGGGCCTGTTAAGCTCTAGGAGCCGGGCCTGTTAAGCTCTAGGAGCCGGCCCTGTTAAGCTCTAGGAGCCGGCCCTGTTAAGCTCTAGGAGCCGGCCCTGTTAAGCTCTAGGAGCCGGCCCTGTTAAGCTCTAGGAGCCGGCCCTGTTAAGCTCTAGGAGCCGGCCCTGTTAAGCTCTAGGAGCCGGCCCTGTTAAGCTCTAGGAGCCGGCCCTGTTAAGCTCTAGGAGCCGGCCCTGTTAAGCTCTAGGAGCCGGCCCTGTTAAGCTCTAGGAGCCGGCCCTGTTAAGCTCTAGGAGCCGGCCCTGTTAAGCTCTAGGAGCCGGCCCTGTTAAGCTCTAGGAGCCGGCCCTGTTAAGCTCTAGGAGCCGGCCCTGTTAAGCTCTAGGAGCCGGCCCTGTTAAGCTCTAGGAGCCGGCCCTGTTAAGCTCTAGGAGCCGGCCCTGTTAAGCTCTAGGAGCCGGCCCTGTTAAGCTCTAGGAGCCGGCCCTGTTAAGCTCTAGGAGCCGGCCCTGTTAAGCTCTAGGAGCCGGCCCTGTTAAGGCCTGTTAAGCTCTAGGAGCCTTGATTGCCCTTATCCTACAACCAGGCCTTGGCACAGATGCTGTTCTCTGCACCCATATGGGGCATATTCTAAGTATGTCACACATCCCACTTCAAATATTAATAATTACAATAGGGTTAACTCACCGCTAGGTGGCAGCATTGCAGAGAATCTCCAAAAAATTCAACAGGCCCCTCCCGGTCTATACATACCTGGTACCTCCCAAGAATCACCCAGTGTTGTTCTCTGCAAGGTGGCGACAAGACAGAAGAAAGAAGTCTCCTGCTTGGAGGTAGCCGGGGTATCCCCCGTAGTCTATTTCTGCCCGGCTCTTGTTTGGTAGTATATTTGTTTACTGGCAGCCTCCCAGCTTCGGCTGTAGGCCGGGCGAAAGGTAGCCGGCACCCTTGGTGCCTAGGAGATTAGCTCCTCCGCTCGACCCTTCATTGCGGGGCATAGCGGGATTCCCGGAGTGGTGATCCGGATGTGGGATGCCCCCATTTAATTAGTGGAGGTTAGCGGTCAGGATGTGCCTAGCCCTGAGACTTTAGTTATTCCTCACTCCGGGGTGTGTGGCGCGCTTTGGGACCGGTGTCATGGTTGTGTGAGTGTGGCTGCTGCGCTGCTGGTTTGTGAGGGCTTCTGCGCTGTTTACTGTGGCGGTTTTTTTTTTTTTTTTGTGGATCTGCCTTGTGTGTCTTTACGTTCAGCTGCTGCTGGTGTGCGTTGGCGTCTCTCCCCTCAGGAGCCGGGGGGGCGGGGCCTCGCGGCGCGCTGCGCCGCGGTCCCGCCTGTGGCTGAGCGCCGTGCTCGGCGCTTGCAGCCTGGCGTGCCCGGTCTGCACAGGGGGGATAGAGGGAGATGAACGTGTGTGTGTGTTTGTGTTGCGCACTTGGGACCGGCAGGTTGCTCCGCCAGTCCCGTCTTGGAGGCTGAGCGCGGTTCACTGTCTGCTTGCGCTGACGCCGCAGGGGGACTGGACCGCGCGCGCGGGGGCCGCACGCTGATTGGCTGTTCTGGAGGGGCGGGGCCTTCTCGGCTCCCGCGCTCCCGGGGCTCGTCTTCCCCTCCCTCACTGTCACGGAGCGGTGTTCGGGCCGCCATCTTTCTGCGGTGCCTCTCTGCGCTTGTGCTCTCTCAGGTAGACGTTTTCTGATATCTTGCGGGGGATGTTTTGGTCACATAAAGGTGGTGGCCTGGCCCCCCGCCTTACGTCCCCTCCTTCTCCCGCCTCCTCGCTCCTGCACGTCTTTTTAAAGTGCTGGTTGTGTATTTTAAGCATCTCCTTTTGTCTATGGTTAATGAGGGGGGGGGGGAGGGGGGTTGTATGTTTTTCTTGTGTGTTTGTATAGGTATTATTGTGCCTGGATTGACTGTTGTCCCTCTTCTTTTGTGTCTTTCAGATCCTGGGATCCCGTCTGGCAGGGCTCTCCCGGTCTTATATACCTGGCTTGTGGGGGGTGTTTTTCATAAAACTATATATATATATATATATATATATATATATATATATATATATATATATATATTATATATATATATGGGTTTTTATGCTATTCCCCTGGGTCAGGATTTTCTGACAATCTTTAGACAGTTTTTAGGTAATTAGGGGGCATCCCGGGTCGCTTACTGCATAAATCCCTGGGTTCTGCGAATACCATAAATTTCACCACATGGAGGCTGCCACAGATACCGGGAATGGTTCTTCGGGACAATCCAAGGTGTGCGGGGGTTGTGGGACTACGCTCCAGGGAGATGATGTCATTTTGTGTATCCCATGTGCACAGCAGAACATTGCACGGCAGTCCAGTACTCCGGTGCCTAGCACTTCATCAGCCGCGCCATCTCCCTCTCCCCCTCGCTTATTCCGGACCCCGTGTGACGTTGTCCTGGGCGGGGATTCGCAGTCTGAGGTATGTGCCCGTTTGTCCAGCCTTGAGAAACGGTTTTCTGCAATGGCCGCTCAGAAGGCTCCAGCTAAGCGGAAGCATCTGTCTCCGCCGCCGCCGGATTCAGATGAGGAAGTTGTTGGAGATCTGGATTGGTCGGATCGTCCCCTTGAAGATGGTGAGCTCATTGAGGAAGAAGATTCTGATGTTCAGCAGTTGCTGGGTACTGAGGGGGATCAGGCTGACGGCCTTCCTCTCGATTCCTCTACCATTCTGACCCAGATGTTTGAGGTTTTGGATTTGGATCCTCCGGTGGTTGCTCCTAGGCCTAAGGGTCAGCTTTTTGGGGTGTCCAAGCAGCGCTTGGAGTTTCCCAGCCAACAGCATTTTGAAGAAATTGTTTTCAAGCAATGGGAGCAACCTACACGTCTTGTTGGTGTGCCGTCTAGCTGGGATAGGAAGTATCCCTTCCCGGCGGAATTGATGAAGCGTTGGTCTGTCCCCCCTGAGGTAGATACTCCGGTCTTGGGACTGTCCAACACGGCGGTCGTGCATTCCCCTGACACGACTTCGCTCAGGGACGGCGAGGATCGCCGGGTTGATCAGCTTGCCCGTCATGGTTTTGTATGTGCGGGTTCGGTGTTAAGGCCTGTCTGTGCTTCGGCTCTTTTGACTTTTGCGGTCAGGTCTATTGTCAGGGACTTGGGTGTGGATCTCGAGCCTACCAGTGATGAGTCCCTTGCGCTTAAGCGCTGCGATTCTTTCTTGTCCTTTATCCTGGCCGCTCAAGAGGATGCCATGTTGATGTGTGGCAGGGCTACTGCCTTGCTGGTGGCTATCCGGCGCTGTGTGTGGTTGAGACAGTGGACGGCTGATTTTAATTCTAAAAGATCGCTCACGGCTCTGCCCTTTTTGGGTTTGAGGCTTTTTGGTGAGAGGCTGGATTCTGTTACCAAGGGAGGTAAGTTACCTCAGCGCAAGAAATTTCGCCGTTCCTTTCGGGGGACGGTCTCCTTCAATCCGTCCTTTCGGGGAGCCGGAGCCGGAAGGGGTGCGGGCTCCTCGGCCCCCAGGGGCGCCAGTTGGAATAGGGGTAGAGGCCGTGGCCGTCCCGCTCGCTTCTGGGGTGCCAAGCCCAAGCCGGTTGCCAAGCCCACCCAGCAATGAGGGGGCGCCCTCACCCGTTCGGGTGGGGGGACGGTTGCAACTTTTCTCACGGGTGTGGGACCAGGAGGTCTCGGACAGATGGATCCGGGAGGTGGTTTCGGCCGGTTACAAGTTGGAGTTCGAGTCCCGTCCTCCTCCAAGGTTCTTCAGGTCTCGGGTGTCTTTGGATCCTTTGGCCGCGCAGGGGCTCCTGGCGGCGGTAAGGAATCTTCTAGACTTAGCTGTCGTTTGCCCGGTTCCTTCTTCAGAGGTAGGGCGCGGGTTTTACTCCAATCTCTTCACTGTTCCCAAAAAGGACGGGTCCTTCCGTCCTATTCTGGATTTGAAGTTTCTCAACAGGTTTATTCGTCCCTGGAAGTTCCGCATGGAAACCCTGCGGTCTGCGATCGGTTCGCTTCGGCAGGGGGACTTTGACGTCCATAGACATCAAGGATGCGTACCTGCACATTCCGATCTTTCCAGCTCATCAGCGGTTCCTTCGTTTCGTGGTGGAGGATCGGCACTTTCAGTTTGGGGCTCTTCCATTTGGCCTCACCTCTGCTCCGAGAGTGTTCACCAAGGTGTTGGCGGGGGTGATGGCCCTGCTCAGAGCTCAGGGGATTCGCATTGTGCCTTACCTGGACGATCTTCTCATCATGGCACCTTCCTTCAGTCAAGCAGAGGGGGACACCAGCACGGTGGTGTCTATTACCCCAAATCCTCGCTGGTTCCGGCCAGGGTGGTGACCTTTCTGGGGATGTCGTTGGACTCCTGCCAGCACAGAGTGTTTCTCCCTCAGGCCAAGGTTCTGATGATTCAGGAATTGGTCCAGCTGCTCCTCTCCCATCCTCATCCGCCCATTCGTCTGGGGATGAGACTGGTGGGGTTGATGGTGGCCTTGTTCGAGGCAGTTCCCTTTGCTCAGTTTCATACGAGGACTCTTCAACTTCATCTTTTGGCGTCTTGGAACCGGCGTCTGGGGTCGTTGGATCGGTCCTTCCGGTTGGAAGTCCCTTCTGTGGTGGTTGGTCTCGGACAACCTTCTGAAGGGCAGGTCGTTTCTGACCCCGCTTTGGGAAACTGTCACCACGGATGCCAGTTTGTCAGGCTGGGGAGGTTTTTGGAAGGATCTTCGGTTTCAGGGGCAGTGGGACCCTCAGGAGGCCCACTTGCCCATCAATGTTCTGGAATTGCGAGCCATCAGGTTGGTTCTGTCTCGCTTGACGCATCATTTACAAGGTCTGCCGGTTCAGGTTCGCTCGGACAATCAGACGGCGGTTGCTTACATCAATCACCAAGGAGGGACTCGCAGTCTGGGTGCCCACAGGGAGGTGTCTCTGATTTTGGTCTGGGCGGAGACTCATGTCCCTTGCATCTCGGCAGTTTACATTCCGGGAGTGGAAAACACAGAGGCGGATTTTCTGAGCCGGTGTGCGTCCCGTCGGGGGGAGTGGTCTCTCCATCCCCAGGTGTTTCGGTCGCTTTGTCTCCGGTGGGGGACGCCGGAGGTGGATCTGTTTGCCTCTCGTCACAATCACAAGCTTCCGTCCTTTGTGTCCCTGTCCCGGGACCCTCTGGCTCTGGCGGTGGATGCCATGGCCCTGAGCTGGAGGGACCTGGGGTTTCTTTATCTGTTTCCTCCGATTCCCATGCTAGGCAGGGTTCTGCGAAAGTTGGTTCTGGAGGGAGTTCCCGCCATTCTAATGGCTCCAAGGTGGCCAAGGCGGGTGTGGTTCGCGGACATCGTTCGTCTGGCCGTAGATCAGTTCGATCTGCCTCTTCGGCCGGATCTTCTCACACAGGGTCAACTATGTTACCCCAGTTTACAAACGCTGGCTTTGACGGCTTGGCTGCTGAAACCTCCATCTTAAAGGAGGAGGGTCTTTCGGATGCGGTCATTCGGACTCTTATTAGTGCCAGGAAGAGATCTTCTTCTTCCATCTATTACAGGTATTGGAGATCTTATATTGATTGGTGTGAGGCTAGGTCTTTGCCTTGCCGGGTCTTTTCTGTGTCTAGGATTTTGGAGTTTCTTCAGTCGGGGCTGGACTCCGGTCTTCAGCTGAGTACCTTGAAGGGGCAGGTTTCTGCTTTGTCAATTTTTTTCCAGAAGTCTTTTGCTAGTCATTCCTTGGTCAAGACCTTTTTCCAGGGGGTTACGCATGTGCGGCCTCCTAGGAAGCCTTTGCTCCCAGTGTGGGATTTGAATTTGGTTCTTTCTGCTCTTAAGGCTCCTCCTTTTGAGCCTTTGCGGGATATTGCTTTGTCCATTCTTACTCAGAAGGTTGCCTTTCTGGTTGCCATCACTTCGGTTCGGCGTGTTTCAGAGTTGGCAGCTTTGTCTATTCAGGCTCCTTATTTCGAGGATCATCAGGACAAAGTGGTTTTTCGATTCAAGTCAGACTTTCTCCCTAAAGTGGTCTCTGCCTTTCATCTTAACCAGGACATTGTTCTTCCTTCCTTGTGTCCTAAGCCTAAGAATGTCAAGGAGAGTGCTTTGCACTGCTTGGATGTGGTACGTTGTGTCAGGTACTATCTACGTGCTACGTCTTCTTTTCGTAAGACTGATGCCTTTTTCGTTGTGCCATGTGGGCCTAGGAAGGGTTTGGCTCCGGCCAAGTCTTCCATTAGTAAATGGATTCGTCAGGCCATTGTTGGTGCTTATTCGGCTAAGGGGAAGGATCCTCCTTTTCGCGTTACTGCTCACTCTACTCGTGCGGTTGGTGTGTCCTGGGCTTTTCAGCACCAGGCTTCGGTTGAACAAGTGTGTAAGGCTGCAACTTGGTCTTCTGTTCATACTTTTTCTAAGTTCTATAAGGTTGATGTGCGGGCCTCAGCGGATGCTGTTTTTGGCCGCAAGGTTTTGCAGGCTGCAGTGGTTTGAGTTTTTTCTGCGTTATTGCCTGTTCGGATACCCACCCTTTTCTGGACACTGCTGTTGGATGTCCCTATTGTAATTATTAATGTTTGAAGTGGGGTGTGTGACATACTTAGAATAATACCATTTTGTGAATACTCACCTGTAAAATGGGTATTATAAGTATGTCACACACCCCACTTCACTCGCCCTTTTCGGTATCCTGGCTCTTTATATGGTGAAGTTTAGTTCTTTACGTTGAGGGTTACATTGTTTGTTTCTGGTACCTTGTCTTACTGCTGTTCTAATACTGGGTGATTCTTGGGAGGTACCAGGTATGTATAGACCGGGAGGGGCCTGTTGAATTTTTTGGAGATTCTCTGCAATGCTGCCACCTAGCGGTGAGTTAACCCTATTGTAATTATTAATGTTTGAAGTGGGGTGTGTGACATACTTAGAATACCCATTTTACAGGTGAGTATTCACAAAATGGTATTTTTGTGGCATGATGGAAGTAAATTTTTGCCTTCTTTGCAGAAACTTGTCCTGAATCCCACCATCAGCCGGGTCATGAAGGTGAGTTACCTGGATTGGAGCTACAGGACGCACGGCTATACGGCGGCCAGGAAAGTCTTCCGCAGGTAAGCGACACCCTGCTGCTGCTGGTATAGCCCGAGTTGGGGATGATTGGATGTTGCATGCACGGTGGCCGGGGCAGTGCTGTGTGTTGGGTGCCCAAATACTGATCCGTGACACCCTGCCCCTCTTCCACAGGTTACATGAGAGCCGCCCGCTCTGCCTGGAGTTCTTTCAGAAGATGATGGAAATCGAGAAGCTGCAGGTTAGTCTCTGGAGGGCTTAGTTTTTTTTTGTTTTTTTTTTTAAATTCTAATAAAACATTCTTCCCAAGCTCCCAGAGAAAGAGATTCTCCAAATGGTCACTAATAATCAAAACCTCTTGTAGTGTATTCTGCAGACAAGCGATTCCTCCATCACAATGGAAACTCGCTTACCAGATATAAAGGTAAAATAGGCTCATAGACACTTTATCTCAGAGCCTCCATAGCCATATATATCAGCTGAAGGTTATGACTTATGGCTCCACATCCTGAAACACCCTGAATCAGGATGCCCTGCTGTGTGAAGCCCCCAGGTTGCTTTAATAAAATAAAAGATGCAGGTTTCCCATCTGCATTTCTATTGGTTCATTACAGCAGCTTACATTCATTAACAACATGTTGGAGAATCTCCCTCTCTGGGGACTTAACAAAGTTAATACGGTTGAAAAAAAGACATATGTCCATCAAGTTCAACCAAGGGTGTTGGGGAAGTTTTTTTTTTTTATTATTTTATAGGTGGAAGCTATTTATTTTATTTTTTTTTTTTTTACTGATATCCGCTAATAATAACTGTTAATGTTATTTTCTTCTAAATAAGCATCTAATCCTTCTTTTTTGAAGCTGTCAGCAGTTGATGCTGTAACAAGCTTCTGTGGGAGGCTATTCTATAGATTTATAGTTCTTACTGTAAAAAACGATTGTCGCCTCCAGAGACTAAATTTCCTTTTTTTTCCAGTTGAAGGGAGGGAGCGCCCCCTTGTATTTAGAGAGGATTTTACCTGAAATAGTGTTCCCCCATATTTTTTGTATGGGCCATTTATATATTTATACAAGTTAATCATGTCTCCCCTCTGCCATCTCCTCTCAAGACTAAACAGATTTAATTCTCGTAATCTTTCCTCGTAACTAAGATCCTTCATTCCTCTTATTAGTTTGGTGGCTCTTCTGCACCCTTTCTATAGTCAGAGCGTCCTTTCTATGAACGGGTGCCCAGAACTGGACGGCATATTCCAGGTGAGGGCTCACCAGTGCCTTATAAAGAGGCAAAATGACATCCCTATCCCGTGATTCCATGCATATTTTAATGCATGATAATATCTTGGTGGCCTTGGAAGCAGCTGCTTGGCATTGCATGCTGTTATTTAGCCTGTGATCTACCAGTACCCCCAGATGCTTCTCAACAAGTGACTCTCCCAGTTTTACCCCCCCTGAGGACATATGTGGCCTTCAGGTTATTAGACCCCAAGTGCAGGACTTTACATTTCTCCACATTGAACTTCATTTGCCAAGTGGAGCCCATACACTCAAAAGTTTCCAAGTCAGCCTGAAGCTTGTGACCATCTTCCATAGACTGCACTGTGCTACATATCTTTTTGTCATCTGCAAAAAGAGAGACAGTGCTTCTAATTCCATCTTCTATGTCGTATATAAAAAAGTTGAATAAAAGTGGACCCAGCACTGAACCCTGGGGTACGCCACATACAACCGGTAACCATTCAGAGTAGGGATCATTACCCACAACTCTCTACACATGATCCTTCAGCCAGTTTCAAACTATATTTTTTAATCCTGAAGATCTCAATTTCTCCAATAACCATCTATGGGGGGACAGTGTCAAATGCTTTTGCAAAATCTACAGCCGCCCCTCTGTCCAGGCTTCTAATCACCTCCTCATAGAAGCCAATCAGGTTAGTCTGGCAGCTTCTGCCCTTAGTAAAACTGTGCTGGTTATCACTTATAATATTATGCATAGTTACATATTCATGTATGTAGTCCCTTATATTCATGTATGTAGTCCCTTAAAAGCAATTTCCCCACAATGGATGTAAAGCTTACAGGTCTGTAATTTCTGGATAATGTCTGTGGCTTGAAACACCGGAGGGGTGGCAGGCGCATTTTTCCTCTTGACAAAGATCTCATAGCAGATCGAAACGTTGAGGGATTTTGACGACCTGTGGTCAGCCTGTAAGCATTTGTACTGACTTATCTGTTTATTTTGCTTGTTATGCATTTGTTACCTTGATACTTTGGTGCTCTATGTCTGGAAGGCAGCACTAACAGGGCTTCCTTTATTTCTAAGTGCTACTTGATTTTGTACCTTGTCTTGCTTTCTGACAATTGCCCTATGTGTATTATGCCCTCCATTTTCTGTATATATACTTGGTTGTCATAGAACCTATATGTTTCACTGTATATAGCTTGCACATCTGTTTTCACGACTCATAAGCATTAAAATCATGTGTTATCATGCATAACTTTGTTTATGGTGTTCATTACCTCATAGTTTATATTTTTTGGCAGCCGCTCAGACCATTTTATAACTAACCTGGGAGGTGCACGTTAGCAGGGCAATTAGGATACAAAAGTCTTAAAGGAGCCACAGCACTCAAACCAATTAGCTTGCAGGCCAGCCTATAATCTGTCTCTAAACTTGGTTAAAACAGAGGACTCGGTCACACACATCTGCAGAAGTATGCTTAAGCCACCCCACCAGCGCCAAGGTGCCCCTGTGAGGTGCAGTCCTAACTCTAATCTCTGAGAGCCCTATTTGGGACATACAATGCAATAGATAAATTGGGTGCAGGCTTACCTGAGGTTGCCCTAAACCTCAAGTGCAAGCCATGGGGTGGAAGGGTCAAAGACCTTGCAATACAGCCTAGACCGCACACCCCATGTGCTTGCACAAATTCAAAAGACCATTTTATAACTAACCTGGGAGGTGCACGTTAGCAGGACAATTAGGATACAAAAGTCTTAAAGGAGCCACAGCACTCAAACCAGTTAGCTTGCTGACCAACCTAGGTTGGTCAGCAAGCTAACTGGTTTGAGTGCTGTGGCTCCTTTAAGACTAATGTCTGTGGCTTGCCCACCAGTCCTGTAGTCAGGTTGTGCACAGCGGGGGTGGTGGGGCTTCCGTCTCATAATGGATATTTATTTCTCCTTTCCCAGGATGGTGGCAAGATGGAGAATCTACGCGATTGCTACGAGCGGGCGCTGCGGGAATTCGGCTCTACAAACCCAGGTGAGATCCACATTCCCCCCCCCCCCCCTTCTTCCCAGCTTATGCAACTGCGTCTTCTCCATCTCCCGGTGCCACTATCTGACCCAGCCCAGCATACCATTATACCCCTGCGGTACCTTACCCTGTGCATTTGGTGACGTTCACCTTTAAGGTGAAAATTAGCCACAAAGAAGCTCATGGTGCCTGGTCTCCTCTTCTGGCATTGCTGCCCAATGGAACGATGGAACCATGCATAGAAGATGGATAACATAAAGGATATAGAAGATAACTATATGAAACAATGATAGAAGATGGAAAGGATAGATAAAAGGTAAACAAAAATACCATTTTGTGAATACTCACCTTGTAAAATGGGTATTATGAGTATGTCACACACCCCGCTTCAAGAATCCATAACATGTGGGTAATATCGTCCTGAAGAGGGCGTTCCTGCAGAGATGATAGCAAAAAGCCCCTCCCTGATCCATAAATACCTGGGACCTCCCACTCACTACCCAGTATACAGAAGCAGTAAGGTAAGGGACCAGGAAGAGGCAAATATAAACAACAACCACGCAAAGTTCGCAATAAAGAGGATCCTGAATACAAAAGGGCGGGTTGAAGCGGGGTGTGTGACATACTCATAATACCCATTTTACAAGGTGAGTATTCATAAAATGGTATTATTCTTAGTATGTCACACACCCCGCTTCAAGAATCCATAACGTGGGACATCCAACAGCAGTGTCCATAACAAGGGCGGGGATCCAAAACTAGGCAACAATGCACAACCTTAAACCACAACAGCTTGCAAAACTTTGCGGCCAAAAACAGCATCCGCTGATGCCCGAACATCAACCTTGTAAAACTTGGAAAAGGTGTGAACAGAAGACCAGGTAGCGGCCTTACAAACTTGCTCAACAGAAGCCTGGTGCTGAAAAGCCCAGGACGCACCAACTGCACGAGTAGAATGAGCAGTAACACGAAAAGGGGGACTCCTCCCCTTGGCAGAATAGGCCCCAATGATGGCCTGACGAATCCATTTACTAATGGAAGATTTGGCAGGAGCCAAACCTTTCCTAGGCCCGCAGGGCACCACAAAAAAAGCATCAGTCTTACGAAAGGAAGACGTAACCTCCAGATAATGTTCCACAACACGAACTACATCCAAGGAATGCAATGCCCTTTCCTTGTCGTCACTGGGATTTGGGCATAGAGAGGGCAAAACAATGTCCTGATTCAGATGAAACTCCGAGACCACTTTAGGAAGAAAATCCTGCTTGAAACGAAAGACAACCTTGTCCTGATGTTTCTCGAAGTACGGAGCTGTAATGGATAAAGCTGCCAACTCAGAAACACGCCTAACCGAAGTGATAGCCACCAAAAAGGCCACCTTTTGCGTAAGAGAAGACAAAGCTATCTCATTCAAGGGCTCAAACGGAGGGCCCTGGAGAGCGGAAAGAACCAGGTTCAAATCCCAAACTGGAACAAAAGGCTTCCTAGGAGGCCGAACATGTGTAACACCTTGGAAAAAGGTCTTGACTAAGGGATGAAGTGCAAAAGACCTTTGGAAGAACACCGCCAGGGCAGGAACCTGCCCTTTCAATGTACTAAGCTGGAGCCCCAGATCTAGACCATGTTGGAGAAACTCTAAAATTCTAGGAATGGAGAACTCTCGACAAGAGAGAGACCTACTTTCACACCAATCAATATAGGCCCTCCAGGTCCTGTAGTAAATAGAAGAGGAAGAGCGCTTCCTGGCACAGATAAGAGTCTGAATCACCGCGTCAGAAAGACCTTCTTCCTTCAAGATGGCGGTTTCAGCAGCCATGCCGTCAAAGCCAGCGATGGTAAATTGGGATAGCGCAGCCGACCCTGGGTGAGCAGGTCCGGCAGCAGAGGCAGGGCGAACTGATCCTCTGCCAGTCTTACAAGGTCTGCGAACCAAACTCGCCTTGGCCACCTTGGGGCCACCAGAATTGCCGACGCACCATCCAAGGCCAGTTTGCGCAGCACTCTGGCTAGCATTGGGAACGGAGGAAACAGGTAAAGGAACCCCAGATCCCTCCAGTTTAGAGACATGGCATCCACTGTCAGAGCCAGAGGATCCTGCGAGAGAGACACAAAGACTGGAAGCTTGTGATTGTGACGAGAAGCAAAGAGGTCCACCGCTGGGACCCCCCACCTGAGACATATCGAACGAAACACCTTGGGACTGAGAGACCACTCCTCCTGACGAGAGGAGGCCCTGCTCAGCAAGTCCGCCTCCGTGTTCTCCACTCCCGGAATGTAGACTGCTGAGATACACAGGACGTGGGTTTCTGCCCAGTCCAGAATCAAAGACACTTCCCTGAGGGCACTCCTGCTGCGAGTCCCTCCTTGGTGATTGATGTAAGCAACCGCCGTTCTGTTGTCCGACCGGACCTGAACTGGCAGGCCTCTCAACTGATGAGTCAAGCGAAACAGAACCAACCTGATGGCTCTCAACTCCAGAACATTGATGGGCTCGTGAGCCTCCCGCGGGCCCCACATACCCTGAAACTGGAGGTCCTTCCAAACACCCCCCCAACCTGACAGACTGGCATCCGTGGTGACTGTTTCCCAACACGGAGCCAGAAAAGATCTGCCCTTCAACAGATTGACCGACCCCAGCCACCATTGCAGGGATCGACGAACTCGGGGAGTCATCAGGAAGGACTGATCCAACGATAGAGGAGACTTGTCCCAAACCTTCAACAGATGAAGCTGAAGCGCCCTTGTGTGAAACTGCGCAAAGGGAACTGCCTCGAATGAGGCCACCATTAACCCCACCAGCCTCATCCCTAACCGGATGGTCGGATGAGGGGTTGACAAGAGAAGCCGAACTAACTCCTGAATCAAAAGAATCTTGGCCTGAGGTAGAAACACCCTGGCCTGTGAAGTGTCCAGAGACATTCCCAGAAAGGTCAGAATTCTGGACGGAGAAAGAGAAGACTTGAGGTGGTTGATCACCCAACCGAACCTCTCCAGAGTGGACACCACCGCCCTGGTGTCCAACTCCGCTTGGTTGAAGGAAGAGGCCATGATCAGTAGATTGTCCAAATAGGGCACGATGCGGATACCCTGACCTCTGAGCAGAGCCATCACCCCCGCTAGCACCTTGGTGAACACCCGAGGAGCTGAGGTGAGACCGAAAGGAAGTGCCACAAACTGAAAGTGCCGATCCTCCACCACGAACCTGAGAAACCTCTGGTGTGCTGGAAAAACCGGAACGTGTAGATAAGCATCCTTGATGTTTATGGACGTCAGAAAGTCTCCCTGACGAAGAGAGTGAATGGCCGAACGCAGCGTTTCCATGCGGAATTTCCTCGGCCGGATGAACCTGTTGAGAAACTTCAGATCCAAGATGGGTCGGACCAACCCGTCCTTCTTGGGTACCGTGAACAGATTGGAATAAAAGCCCCTGCCCCGATCTGAAGGGGGCACTGGGCAAATGACAGCCATGTCCAGAAGATTCTCCACTGCCACCAGGAGCCCCTGCGCCGCTAGAGGCTCCGACGGCATCCGAGACCTGACAAATCTGGAAGGGGGGCGGAGCTCGAACTCCAGCTTGTAGCCGGAAGACACCACTTCCCGGATCCATCTGTCCGAGACCTCTTGATCCCAGATCTGAGAGAAGTGCTGCAGCCGTCCCCCCACCCGCATGGGTGAGGGCGCCCCCTCATTGCTGAGCCGGCTTAGCAGCTGGTTTGGGCTTAGAGCCCCAACTGTATCCAGAACGGGCACGTCCTCTGCCCCTGTTTCCGGAATCTCCTATGGAAGAGGGAAATGCAGAACCCCTGCCAGATCTGGCCCCCCGAAAGGAGGGGGTAAAGGCAGGCGCCCCCCGAAAGGGGCGGCGTTGTTTCTTACGTTGAGGTAACCTACCACCCTTGGTGACAGAGTCCAATGTCTCTCCAAAGAGCCGTAGACCAACAAAGGGTAAAGCCGTCAGTGATTTTTTGGACATAAAATCGGCCGCCCACTGGCGCAGCCACACCGACCGCCGAATAGCCACAAGCAGAGCCGAAGTCCTACCACACATCATCAAAGTATCATCCAAGGCAGTCAACACAAAGGATAGAAACAACTCGCACCGTTTAAGGCTAAGGAACTCGTTACTACCAGGACGAAGCCCGGAAGAAGTCAACAGGTCTCTGACCACAGACCTGGTGGCCAACACCATTAGCTCCGAAGCGCACACAGGCCGGATGGCCGACTCAATGCTAGTAAAGCCATGATTCTATCAAAATGGCGTTGCGTAGGAAACTCCAGGCGCGGCCTGGATTCCTCAAACAATTCACCTTTCTGCTGTGACGCCTCCTCGGGAGGGGAAATATTCAGAACTTCCAGCATGAGAGACAGAGCGTGAGGAGAGTCCAAGGATCTCCCTAAATCAGAAAGCTCGGCATCAGCGCCAGCAGACTGCTCATCATCCGAAAATTCTGAACCCTCATCAACTTCCCCCTCCTCTAGCTGAGGATAATCAGACCAATCCAGATTATCTCTGTCATCAAGATCATCCACCGGCGGAGCCGGCGACAAATGCTTTCTCTTAGACGGAGCCTTACGGGCGACCGAGCTAGAGAGCATTTTCTCAAGGCTAGCCAATCTGGCACACATCTCGGATTGCAGATCCCTGCCCATGACCACGTCACACGGGGCACGAGTCAAGGCGGGAGGGGGAGTTGAGGTGGCCGGCTGTGCTGACCCCGATGCTTGGGGTTCGGACTGCCGCGTAATAGTTTGCTGTGCACATGGTATACACAGTAACACATCATCCCCAGTAATGGAAATCCCACACAACATACACTTTTTGGGATGCCCCGAAGGGGTCCCAGTCCCAGTATCCGGGGATGCCTCCATAAGGTGAATTTTGAGTGGTCGCTATGACCCAGGGAATTACGCCAGTTAGACAACCCGGGATGCCCCTTTAATGTCCCGAGTGGGAGGATTTGTGATGCTAAAATGGACCCAGGGACCCAGGATCAGGAGAGACCTTCCAATACTACAGAAGATCCTCCTGGATAACCTTCACCTAAAAGACAGAGAGAGACCCATAAGTCCCTACAATAAGACTTAACTGATAAAGAAAAGAAGAAATAAATGAGGCCCACAGGGCCACTCACAGACGCTGCGGTGAACGATCCGCCTAGAACAATGGCGATCTCTGAGGTGAAATGAAGAGAAGAAGAACGGCCGTGCCAGGGGCGTGGTCTGCGCAGCCCGCGCAAAGCTGATCTGTGCCCCCTTAGCTGCCTAGTAACAGGGAGCTGCCTAGTAACAGGGAGCTCAGCTCCGCAGCGGCGCCAGTACAGAGGAGGGCGGAGCCGCGGCGACGCGCCGAAAGCCCGGCTCCGCCCCCCCTTCCAGTGTGAATGAAGCGTGAGGGAAGAAGTCCCTCACGCACCAGCCCAGAGACCAGCGCCGCCGACAACCGCGGCGCCGGCTGCCATGACAGCGGGTGCGTCCGCTATCACTAGCGGAGCACCCGCCCCGCTCGCTGCGGCGAGGAATGAAGGAGAGAACGGGGGCTGGCCGCGGCAGAGCGCCGAGTGCCAGCCCCGCCCCCCCAAAGCGCGTGAGGTAAAAAATCACCTCACAGAGTGAAAAACCCCGGCACCCGGCTGCAATGACAGCCGCGGTGCTGCAACATAGTAACAACAGAATAACACATTGAGGAACTACTCCCAGATACACACATCAATAAAGAGAAAGTGAATAAGAGAAAGTGAATAAAGCTAACCCCTATGAGAGGAACCCCCAGCCCCCATAGTTGGTAAAGGGAAGGGCCCCCCCCCCAGGGGAAAAGTCAAGGGACGGGGCATCCCAAACCGGGATCACCTACCCGGTATGACCGCCTACCCTCTCTTTTAGGGTCTCACGGTGGAGCACTGCTCCTCAGCACCAGTGGTGCCAATGTACCCTCGCTCGGGCCAGCAGCCAAGACTGTGGAGGCATGTAATATGAGGTAAATTTGGGGACAAACAGGGGTCCG